>CAJQZJ010000834.1:943150-1059369 GCA_907164525.1 Lophiomys imhausi
CTGGCAGGCTGGAGAGACTGTAAGAAGCACCCACAGCACGCCAAGAAGCCTGCTGTGTGCTAGTTGGAGTTTCAGCCAGGAAACAGAGCAACAAGCCTGCTTCCTCCACCCTGAAGCAGCCTGACCTTCAAGTTAGAGGACAATAGGATAGCAAAGTGAGCACTCTGTTAACCTGCTTGCAGGCAGCTTGAGCTATTTTGGCCTCACCGTGGC
Source organism: Lophiomys imhausi (assembly GCA_907164525.1). Classification (NCBI taxonomy): domain Eukaryota; kingdom Metazoa; phylum Chordata; class Mammalia; order Rodentia; family Muridae; genus Lophiomys; species Lophiomys imhausi. The sequence goes on from CAJQZJ010000834.1 coordinate 943,364, forward strand.
TCTTTTGGAAAGAAGCATTTGCTTGATAAACAGGAAGTTGTTTCCATGGGTGTAGGAAGAAGAAATGATAGAACCAAGCGGCAAAGTATAGTTAGCCTGGAATGAGCAGGCATGGCTTCGGGTCTCCACATGAGACCACCGCAGGCGCCCTTCCTCCCAGCGGGGCTGACAGTGTCTGCCCATTGCTTGACCTGTGGTGGTTTCCATCAGCTCTGAAGAATGGAGGCAGTCTGCACAGAGTGGAAAAGTGGCTTATTTTAAGAAATGTTAGCTCCCTTCCACTATCCCATTAGCCACATGCCTTAAGACTCCAGTGAAGCTGGTCTAGGCCAGCAAAGACTGGCTTGTGTGTGTTTTCGCTCTTTGAAAGGTTAGAACCTGAATATACCACAGAGTATCCCACCTCCACCTCGTGCCCCAGTAGATGGGGACAAAATTAGAATGAATTTTGTCAATGTGCTAGTGCCGTAGTGCTTTTGAACTGCAGAATCCATTTACTACTCTGTTATGAGTGTAAGAGAGTGTGTAAGCCTCAGAGTGCCAGAAATGTTTGAAAAACTTCATGGGGGAGAGCAGTAATGAAGCAAAGATGAAGAGCAGTGCCAAGTTACTTACACTGCCAGGTAAGTGGAGAGGACGGGGAGGAGAGCCCAGACTCTCCTAGAAGACTCAGCTTGTGTTGTGTTTTAGCTGGGCTGCAGCCCCTTGCAGTCAGAAAGCTTAGGTCAGCCACACATTTCAGTAATAAGAGGTTAACTGGTGGAAGAAAAGGTCTGCATGATGTACTTTACATAGCAGGTGTCTCCCTGATGTCTACCTAGGGGAAGGAAGGGCAAGAATCTCCACAATCAGAAGCTAAGGTCCTGGGGACAGCCCAGACAAGTGCTTCTATTAGGGCTGGTATTGGTAGCTTCAACACAGGACAGCCAGCTCACTGAATGTCCTGGAGGAAGTGCAATGACTTCCCAGTTCCTGACACCTAGAAACCTGACATGGATGGCCCAGGCTGTTTTTCCTTGACTGCTGAGTGGATTCAGAGCCTGCTGTGTCAAAGTACCCCAGTGCTGATTCAGACACTCTTGACTATGTGTAAGTGTAGGCTGGACTACTACTCTGGATTCCTGCACTAGAGATTAAGTATTCCAGGAGCTGGAGAGATGGCTCAGCAGTTAAGAGCGCCGGCTGCTCTTCCAAAGGACCCAGATTCAGATCCCAATTTCACTTGGCAGTTCAAAGCTGTCTGCAGTTGCTGGGCATGGTAGCGCATGCCTTTAATCCCAGCACTTGGGAGGCAGAGGCAATGAGTTCAAGGCTAGCTTGGTCTACAGAGTAAGTCCAGGACAGCCATGGATACACAGAAAAACCCTGTCTTGAAAAAGGAGAAAAAAAAAAAAAGGACTATCTGGACCTGATTTTTTGCTTCCTGCCTACTGAGCATATAGGAATATAAAGCAGCCATTTGTCAGCGGGCCACACTGAAAGGCAGGTTTCTGAAGGGACTGAAACTGCAGGCTGCTGGTTTCCTGGCACACCTACCTGACCTTAGACTGAGAGCAAACTCATGGGTGGGGGGAATCCAGTGGATGAAAGTGAAAGCTGAGGCTAAGGTGTGACTCTCCTGACATGAGACAGCGGCAGGTAACCAGCACAGAGCGCCAGTGAGGAGCAGTGCTGGAACTAGGAGGGAAGGCTGCTGTGCCGCCTGCCTGAAGCTGCTGGAGAAGAGCTGTACCCAGCTGTGCCCACACTTACAGGCACAGTGTGGGTGTCTGCAGTTGCAGTTCTGTGTGGTGTGGGTATCCCAGTCTACCAAGTACGCTGCCACTAATGCCTTTCATCAGGACCCTGAGCAGTGTGTAGAATGGATTCGCAGCCAACTGTTGGAGAGCTTGGAACTCTAGCAACAAAGTGTTTAACTATTCCCTGCATGGTGTTGAGTGAACTTGTGAAAATTCAAGCGTTGTCATATATGATAATTCACAAAGTTCAAGTGTATCCCCAGATGCAGGAGCTTTTCACTGGTCCTGGCCGGTGACGGTTGACTTCCATTTAGTAGACTGGGGGATGGGAGTGTTGCCAGTGTAAGTGTTTTGTCCAAGGACAACCGCTGTGTCATTGTGAAGATAAAACACAACTAGGCTGTACTCCACCAGCCTGGACTCTGTATAACAAATTTGAGAACTTTCCAATCATTTTAGAAAAATAAGGTACTTAGACATTTATAAAGTTTTTTTTTTAATGAAAGAAAATCACTTATTTTGGAAATCACAAAATTAATCATTCTGTGTTCAAGAAGCTTTGATGTGCTTTGATAATTAGTGTTTACTGCCAGTCGAATATCTCTTGGGCATTTTAATTAGTGGGTGGCATGGCCAAATGAGCTTCTGATGGTAACCCTTCAGAGGGGTTTCATTCTTATGTTTCTCAAGAAGTGCGGTCTCCTCAAAGCTCTTTAATTAGACCAAGTTTAGCAACTAAAACATATTATTAGAATAATTAGGCCCCTCTTAGGGAAATGGGGGTCAGGGAACAGGTACTGCTGGAGAGCGATCGCTTAAAATCCATCGTCCTGCCTCTGATGGATGTCCAGTTTCTGAGCGGCTTGTTATGTCCTCAGTCAGAAACTTTGTGCTGTTCAGAGCGCCCCCTCCCCCGACAGATCTCAGCAAAAGCCTAAACACGCCAAGTAAACTCATCCATTCCTTTTCTGTCTTCCCCTGGGAAGCTGCCTCTTACTTCCAGCCTAGAAACTTACTGTTGTCCTCTCCATTTTTCCTATTAAGTTGCAACTAACAAGTAACTGTAGATTTTTTTTTTTTAAGGGAAAAGCTTTAAACATCTTATGTATAGGAAACAAAACATAACAGTTCTTTTTTGTTGTTGTTTGTTTGTTTTTGAGACAGTGTTTCTCTGGGTAGTCCTGACTGTCCTGGGCTCAATTTGTAGACCAGGCTGGCCTTGAACTCATAGAGATCTGCCTGTCTCTGCCTCCCAAGTGCTGGGATTAAAGTCGTGCACTACCAAGCCTCGTTCATAACAGTTCTTTTAAGGGTTGTTTATTTTGTCTACTTTTGGTGATTTCAAACAGACTCTTCCTAGGTAGCCCAGGTTAGCCTCAAACAAGATGGCCCCTGATTCAGCCTCCCAAGTACTAGGATGATAGATTTGTTTGTCACACCTGGCTTGAGGCATCTTACTTGGTAATTATGGACTTAATGTGTGTGTGTCTGTCTGTCTGTCTGTCTCTGTGTTCGTGTATCATGTTTACACTTTAGTATTATGTCCCTGTTTTCAAAATGCAATTTATAGTTTTTCAAAATCTGCCATGTAAGTGAGTTTTCCTTTAGCTGCCTTACTTTGCCCTTCTCTCTGGTTCTTGAGTGACTTTCTCTGTGCTATTGGTCTTTGCAGTTATCACTAGTAGTGATATTTTACCTAGATTCCATTTTCTTATAAGTTTAAAAAAGATAGCTATCACTAGTCCTGTGGTGAGATGTCACCACAATAACTAAGTGATTTCAGTGAACCACTCTTAATAAGCAATCACATGAAATCTATATTGCTCAATGTTTCACTTTCTTGCTATCTCAGGATACATGTGATAACATTCTGATTGCAAATGTATCCTTTTTCAGCTAGATCTTTTGGTTAAAGGACTTCTCACAGGTTATTAGACATTTCCAACAAAACATGCTATTTCTTTCTCTCATTTTCTCTCTCTCTTTGGTTTATTTGTGTGTGTATGTGCGCACGTGTGTTGTTGTTTTTTTTTTTCTTATTTAGGTTTTAGAGACAGGGTTTCTCTGTGTAGCCCTGGCTGTCCTGGAACTCCTGAGTAGACCAGGCTGGTCTTGAACTTACAAAGATCCACCTCCCTCTGCCTCCAGAATGCTGAGATTAAAGGTGTGCACCACCATGCCCAGCCAGTATACACTCTTCACTGCTGAGCCATCTCTCCAATGCCATGGCTGACATTTAATCTGGTCAGCTGTCATGATGTAAAACTAGGTTAAGGATATGAAAGATGTTGGCTCAGTGTAAGCCCTACTACCTTACTCTAAAGAAATATACTTTTAAAACTTGCTGTAATGATTATGGGGCAACCAAATCGGTTTTTCAGTCTTAAGGCTAGCCTTATCCTAATATTTCAGGGTCTGTTACATGTGAAGGCTTTGTTTGTTTTTTGTTTGTTTGTTTTTTCCCCTCTATTCTAGCCACTTGGCTATTGATTATTTTTCTTGCTAAAAACCTCTTGGTTTTCAGTTAATATTATCTGTAAAAATTAGTACATTAGTTCTAAGAATAGCAGATTCAGATATAAGGATGTATATGTACGTTTCTTGTGTCAGGTTACAGGGTTGTAAGAAAGTAAGAGGAGACAGTCTGGACATTCCTACATGACCAGTCCCTGCCTTGTGTCTACTCTGTTCTAAGATTAATGTTTGTTAGGACTCTGCTTTTGACACACTCTTCAAACACAGGAAGTGCTTCTGATGCTTATCTTCATGTGTCTTTGCTTATGTACATGTAATCTTTTGCAGTGGGGTTGTGAAAAGGAAGGTGTTAAGTGTTATGATTCTTGAAAAATAGAATTAAGCCCTGAGAATACTTTTTTTTTTTTTTTTGCCCTTTTTTTGTTTTGTTTTTTCAAGACAGGATTTCTCTGTGTATCAGTACTGGCTGTCCTGGAGCTTGATTTGTAGACCAGGCTGGCCTCGAACACGCAGAGGTCTGCCTGCCTCTGCCTCCCAATTAAAGGGGTGAGCTTCCACCGCCAGGCACCAATGCATACTCATACACACTCTCATCACAACAGGCTCAGGCTTACAGTGGTTTGGGCTGTAGTTGCTGGTGAGCTTTTATGGGTGTGCATAAGAATGTGCCTTGTTCTCGTTCGGCTCTGTGCGGGTGTTGTTGGCTTGCTTGTTTTAGACTTACTTGTGTGTATAAGTGTCTCTCTCACCTGTGTGTGTGTGTGCGAGAGAGAGAGAGAGAGAGAGAGAGAGAGAGAGAGAGAGAGCACGTACACAGCACGTGGAGGTCAGAAGGCGGCATCAGCTCTCCTGGAGTTAGATTTACAGATAGTTGTGAGCTGGCTGTGTGTGCTGGAAACCTACTCCGAGCCCTCTGCCAAGAGCAGCCTGTGCTCTTAACCACTGAGCCCCCTGTGCAGTCCCTCCGTTCACTTTTTAACTCTGTCATCTGATGGGCGTTTGACTGGCCTCCTGAAGCTGCCTGTGGGGTGATGTCAGCATCGTGGGTGGGCACTGACTCATGCTTTTCCTCACCACAGACCACCTGGTGGCCCATGGAAGAATGGCAGAGAAGGAAGCTCGGCGGAAGTTCAAGCAGATTGTCACAGCTGTGTATTTTTGTCACTGTCGGAATATCGTTCATCGTGATTTAAAAGCTGAAAATTTGCTTCTGGACGCCAATCTGAATATCAAAATAGCAGGTAAAATGTGTGTGGAATGTGTGTGATGAAGACAGTAGAAGTGAGGACAGCAGGGCTTTTCTGTCAAGGTTCTTAAAACAAGGGGCAAGAGCCCTTATTAAAAAAAAAAAGATCTTACAGTGCCCCAAGCATAATATAATGTTTATTTAAAGCTGCTTTATCTCTTAGGATGTGAAAAGGTGGGTTTAGGACCTGTTGAGATTTTTCTGAGTATTTTCTTCTCCTACATGTATAAATACATGCTTCCAGATGTCATGATCAATCCACTAAGGGTGCTACATAGCTAGTTTTAACCTATTTTTTATTTCAATCCAGCCTTTTATCTCATTCCACAAAGCTGCCAAGCTAACTTCTCTGCATCTCTTCCTTAGTGGCTCACACTTGTTGCTCTCACATCAGCATTTGCCTGACAGATACAAGTCCATCTCCTACTGATTAGCAGAAACTGAGTGCACAGCAACTATAAATAGAAAATAGGTATTTTTTGTTCTTTGATAGTTTCTAGTATTACATTGTATATCCCTTATCTCTCAGAGGAAAATAGAGTGGTTTGTGCTGAAAATTGTTAGGATGTAATAACCTTGAAAAGCCAAGGAATCAAAAGCCATTCTCATAGATTCCCTTCTGAGAAGGGCAGGAAGTGAGTGTTCAGATTTGTGTCTTGTTCCAGGTCAAAATACCTGAGTGAGCACCTGGCAGCTGTGGCGCTTCTGTCTCTCGGGTGTAGAGCTATTCCTCTTTAAGTCCTTGGATCATCCCCTAGTTGTGTCCTGATCTCAGAGTGGTAGCTTCACCCTGTTGAGAACGTCACATGGTCTGTCACTGTGCTGAGCCTGCATGACATAGCAGGCAGAGTGAAAGGTTTTCTTTCTTCCCACTCATCTTGCCTCAGCCTGTCAGAGGACGTTACTTAGCATAAAGCCATGATTTGCTTTTGTGTTTATGTCAGTTGCAGCTGTTCCCATAGAATGGGTAATGTGAAAAGGCCTGACCATTTTGAACTCTTTTTTTTTTTTTTTTTGGTAGCTTCAATTAAATTAATGGTAGGCAATACCTACCAAAAGGTCAGAATCTAGGAGGGCCTGATGTAATGACAGGGCTCTTTACAGTACCAGGAGCCAGGTGGATGAGATTCACAGTGGAAGCATGAGGTTGGAGAGTGGTAAAGATGGGGTCTACGCCAAGGAAGGCAGCAGGTTCCTTCTACAAGCTAAAAAGGGCAAGAATCTGAGTTTTCCTTTAGGCCCTCCAGTATCTACCAGAACTCAAAAGTGTGACACACGGGAGACTGAGGAGGAGGAGGATCATGATTTGAGGGCAGCCTGGATGTACATCTTTAAAACAAGTACAGGCTGTCTTAACTTCTTACTGTTAGTGAAGCAGATCAGCACAAAGTCAAGCACAGTGGTTTCTAAGTCAGTTCTGGAGATCAGTAGCCTAAAACATGCCTTTCAAGGCTAACATCTGGTTAGCACGCCTGCTTCCTAGAGGATAAATTGCCTGCGGTGTAGATAATGGTTGTGGTCCTGGAGCTGCAGCAGCAGAGGAAACTGTCCCTTTCGCTATGTTTCTGTTGAGGAGAGGCACACAACTCTTGATAAGGACTGAAAGATGCAATCTGAGTAGTGTGACAGAATGACCGTGGGAGAAGAAGCTGCTTTAGTCAGGATAAGCTAAGGCTTCCAAGATGAAGGAAGACTGGAAAGCCTGAAAGAGAAGAGGGTGATATAGAAAAAAAAAAAAAAGCTAATTAAACTATTTAACCAGTATTTATGCTCTCTTTAATTGGTTGGTGGTGTTAATCCTTAACCCGCCATTATAAATGAATACACACAGACACCGGGTGGATTTTATCAAGCCTAGGCCTGGGTTGTGCAATCCTAGCCCATTGAAGCTAGCTCATAACTCTATTACCCAAATATAACACATACGTCCCTTTGGACTATTATTCTCCACGCTAAGCCGATGTTCCAGGCCACGTGGAAGGACCTTCTTTAATCTACCCCATGGCGTGTCTTCCTTGTTTGCTCCTGGCTTCTCCTTTGGCCTTCTTCTTCCCAATATGCTCTCTGTCTCTAAACAACCCCCACCCCCAGCACCTTAGTCCTGTCTACCTCTGTCTTTGCCCAATCTCCAGGCCTCAGCATCTGTTTAACCAATGATGAGTGTAGTGCCCTCAGAGTCAAAGTGAGTAACAGACAGCAAACAGGACCAATCAACATTTAGAAGCTTAACACCACCCCATCAGGGTAGTCTGATGGGAATGGTCAGCATGGCTAGAGCCAAAAAGAGGGAAAGTAAAAGAGTTAGGGTGACAGAAATGGCAAGCGCCAGTTGCAGTGTGGCAGGATGTGGGATTTTATTTTCGTTCTACTAGGAAACTGAGACATAATTGTAGTAGAACATGCATGGCACATTTGCAAACAAGCTATGAGATGGGTCATATCTTTGACCCCTGGACTTGTACAGTTAGATGGGAGACAGAAACAGAATCACTGGGAAGCTAGTGGGCTGACTAGCCTAGAGTTGACAGTGCAGTCGCGTCAAGAGAGACTCTGCCTCAGAAACCAGAAGGAAAGGACTCCCTATGTCCTGAGCTCTAGAGTGTGTCAGCACAGGTGCATGTGTGTGGGCATGTGCAATACATTTTTTTAAGGTATGGGAACCGTGTATAAGTAGGAGATTTTTTTCCCCACTAAATTGTGAAATTGCTTGACTCTGAAGACATAATAAAACAACTTTACTATGGATGGAGAGAAGAAGATTTGGGAAGAGAGAACAATAAGAAGGAATAGGACAGTTAAAATTACTACAAAGTGGTAAGGTTCTGCATGAAGATAGTAGTAGCAGACATGGGAAGGTAGGAAAGACCAACGAATATAAGACAGAGCAAGGACAATTTGTAGGACATGATAACAATTGGGTGTATGAGCCATGGAGAAAAAAACTTCCCAACAAATATTTGTTTGAACAGAAATGATGTTTAGCCATCAACAATAAATGGTATGTTCTTGTTTAATAGTTGATACACTGTTGTTTGAAGGCAATTTAAGTCTTGCTCCCAAAGATTTAGTGAGATTTATATATATATATATATATATATATATATATATATATATATATAATTTTTTTTTTTTTTGAAAAGCGATACTAAAGCTTCTTTACGCTGTGAGCAGGACTTGAACCTGCGCGGGAGTAACCCATTGGATTTCGAGTCCAACGCCTTAACCACTCGGCCATCACAGCTAACCTAAGAGATTTCTATATTTTAGAAAATGTCTACAAAAAAAAATTAAGCATAGCTGACTTATTCCCTGAAGAAAAGCACTTTCAAATTTCAAACATTTTGAGACTGTTTTGAAATTTGTGGAAACTTACTTTCTTTAACAGAAGGACGTTTGGAAAATTTTCCCTTTAAATGTCAACTCCAGGAATGGTTTCCACGAGACAGTTTCCATTCCCATGTTATTGTTTTAGTTGGCAGTCAGGGGACAGCAAGGACCTTTAGGGTAGCTACAGAAAAGCTAGAGTTTCCAGAGTGCATGGCTTTGAGGAACAGTGGAAAGTTTGGGCCTCAGTGCAGTGAGAGTGCCTGCTTTTAAAAAGTGGGAAATCAAAATGCTTTGTGAGTATGCTGACCTCTTGCAATCCATAAGAGAATTCTGGGGCTGGTGACATGGCTCAGCAGTTAAGAACAACTGGCTGCTCTTCCAGGGGTGCTGAGTTCAATTCCCAGGAAACACATGGTGGCTCACAACCATCCGTAATGACCTCTTCTGTCATGCATGCATACATGTAAATAGAGCACTCATATAAATCATAAATAAGGCCGGGCATGGTGGCGCACGCCTTTAATCCCAGCACTTGGGAGGCAGAGGCAGGCGGATCTCTGTGAGTTCAAGGCCAGCCTGGTCTACAAAGTGAGTCCTGGACAGCCAGTACTGTTACACAGAGAAACCCTGTCTTGAAAAACCTAAAAAAAAAATAAAATAATAATAATAATAATAATAAATCATAAATAAACTATAAGAGAGTTCTGAGATTGGAAACCTTGGGTTTCTGAGAACTGTCATATTGTGCTATGATTGAGACCGCCCAGCTGTCCCCGGTGAGTCCTATGCAGTGTTCGTCAGTCAGTCTGTTCTTGATCCCCTGACCCAACAATTTATTTGGGTTAGCCTTCATATCTTCTGGGATGACAGGCCTTAAAGTTGAGAGCCACAGAAGACCATTGTGGCCTCCTAAATTCAGGTCATAATTGAACCTAACTTTTGCTGTGTCCCTGGAATGACACATGATACTCATGTAGAAGATGCTGTGTATCTCTGGTACATGTTAAGTAGTCGGAAAGTAAAATCTGAAAAATTGGGGACTGGAGAGATGGCTCATTGGTTAAAAATGCTTGCCATGGAACCACGGAGACTAGAGTTCAGATTCTAGCACCTGAACCTGACCAACACCTGTACCTCGGGCTTCGAGGAAGTACCCTTTGGCTTCCCACAGGTACACAGGTAAGTGCACCTACACACGTACATAACAGATGTAAATTAATTTTTAAAAATACAAATAGTAAAAGAATCTGAGCCAGGTGGTGGTGGCGCACGCCTTTAATCCAGCACTTGGGAGGTAGAGGCAGGAGGATCTCTGTGAGTTCAAGGCCAGCCTGGTCTAAAAAGTGAATCCAGGACGGCCAGAACTGTTACATAGAGAAACCCTGTCTTGAAAAAACCAAAAATTAAAAAAAAAGAAAAAAGTAAAAGAATCTGAAAAAGTATCTCTTCTGGGGACCAGAGAGATGGCCTAGAGGTTAAGGATATGTAAGACTCTTGCAGATGAACCAGTTTCGATTATCAGCACTTGTATTGGGTAGTTTACAACTGTCTACAACTTCAGTTCCAGGGACTCTGAAACCCTCTTCTGGCCTCTGAGGGCACTACACTCATCATGCACAGAGATAAATGCACATACATAAATAAAAATTTTAATTAAAATAATTTCTCCTAAATCTTGCTCCTGAGACTAGAACTGTAGGAGCTGGAGAGATGGCTCAGTGGTTAAGAGCACTGTCTGCTCTGCCAGAGGTTCTGAGTTCAATTCCCAGCAATCACATGATGGCTCACAACCATCTATACCAGGATCTGATGCCCTCTTCTGGCATGTAGGTATACATGCAGATAGAGCACTCCTATACATAAACAAATAATAATTTTTTTAAAAGAACTAGAACTGTACAAGTGAAATATCAATATTATTTTATTCAAAAGTATTCGAGGTCTGTATGTTTATATGAACATATGTGTATCTGTATTTATATATTTGTATGAAAAGATTCTAAAGTTAAAATTGAAACATTGGGTTTTGTCAGTTCTGTGTTGTAAGTGACAAGAGTCAAGAGTGCCTGTGTAGTTATAAGGTCTCGCAGCAGCTACTCTACCAACGCAGCTGCCTTGTCAGAGCTTTCCCCTGTGGACAGGAACTCAACCTGCTGGGGCAAACAGGGAGCGATAGCATACCCCGAAGGGACCCCTTTTACACAAACTCTTAATCCCATGCTTCATACTGTGTTCTGCTTCATGTCATGTCTGTATTTGCTTTAATACTAAAATTATCAACAGCTTAATGTAGGAGAAATTTGTTGTTCCAGAAAGATGCAGTCTGTTAGCTTATAGGTTTCCTGACTCTTGGCAAACTGAAATGTGCTCCTGAGGATATGTAAACATCCACATTAGAGAAGCGGAGGGCAACTTCTTCCCCAGCCGCACTTTCATCTTATGCAAACTCTGGTTCATGGACATTGACTTCTGTTCTTTTCTTCTGCCTCTGGGATTTCTGTGCTGGTGGTATCTGTTAATTGCAGGAGTCTTATTTGGGGGATAATTAGAAAATGAGGGAGATGGGGGTTTATAATAGAAAAAGAGAAGGATGTGGAAGGCAGCAAAAAGATGGAAGCTTTCGCTTTGAGATCTTGGACAAACACAAGAATCTGTGGGAACAGAACCTAAGCTTGACCTCTGCCTCCTGCGCCCCTGAGAGACTGAGCTGAGGGTAGGTTAGGATACTCATGTGCTTGTGCCCCCCACCCCCTGAAGTGCAGCTCCATCTTTCAAATTGCTTTGTCTCTGGGACCACACTGGACACATCATTTAGTAAAACTTAAGTTGATGAGGATGTGAGGTGAACGAGTCTCAACAGACATACAGAAAACCAACAGACATGTGCTTGCTCCCCATCAAAATGCAAATCCATGTGAATATGTCAAACAAAAACTGTTACTTCCTAGTCTAGATAATATCAATCCCTAAAACAAAAAAAAAAGAAAGAAAAAAATTAACCTTTTTAAAGTTGCAGAAACTCTCAAGAAATCAAAGAATAACTGAAAGAAAATTGGAGACACTTAGCTGTCATTTCTAATTCAGGATGTTTTACAAGGACATTGATAATTTATCTGTTTGTAGAGTGTTGCTGGTTTTATTAGAGGTTATAATATAAATACAGTATGGTCTTTCCTAAGTCTACCCAAGACCGTGCTTTGCGAACTCTTCAACAGAGTCTCTGGCTCCTCAGACTGATGTGCCCCTTCACTCTAACATAAATGCAGTGGATTGTGTAAAACGTGCAAGACACTTGAAGTTAAATGGATGTGTGGGCTTTTGCACTTGCATTCATGCTTGCATGCACACACATACTCAATAACAAAAATAATTTAAGAATAAAAGGATGTCAGTAGGCATGGTGGCATATACTTTTTTTTTTAAGGTGATTAGTATTTATTTTTTTTTTATTTTTTTTTTTAGGCATATACTTTTAATACCAGCACTTGGGAGGCAGAGAGATCTGTGTGATTTGGAGGCCAGCCTGATTTATAGAGAGAGTTCTAGGGTAGCTATGTAGAGAGACTGTCTCAAGAACAACAATAACAAAGAATAAAAGAATGGTTTTTTAAAGTATATAAGACTTATTTTTCATGAAGTCCTCATTAGACCAGAATCTGGTCCTCACTTTTATGAGTTCAGAAATATGTTTTTATCAGTTCTCTTAAAAATTCTAAAAGAGCCGTGTGTGGTGGCGCACGCTTTTAATCCCAGCACTTGGGAGGCAGAGGCAGCCGGATCTCTGTGAGTTCAAGGCCAGCCTGGTCTACAAAGTGAGTCCAGGACAGTCAGGATACACAGAGAAACCCTGTCTTGAAAAACCTAAAAAAAAAAAAAGTAAAAAAAAAATTCTAAAAGAGCAAATATAATATTTCTGTTTACTCAGTGTCAAACTGAAAAGACCAGTTTGCTACTGGTGTACCTGGATATTTTGTATGCCTTAAAAGTACCCTGGCTGTGTGGTCTTTGGCTCTTTGTTCAGGTTGCACACAGCTCACCATTAACTTAACACTTCTTAGAGCATACAGGAGCCTTTCTGAGCCAGTGATTTCTGAGTCTTCAGGTTCTCAGTGGTCCTAGAGATTCATGTCTCAAAAAATGACAGTAAAGCTCTGTGGATATAGCTCAGGGGTAGAGCATCTGTCTAGCACATTCAGAGTGCTGGTTTTTATACACTCATAAGAGAGGAAAGGGGGAGAAAGGAAATGGGAGTCAGGCACAGACTTATCATCCTAACTTGGTTAGGTTCATGGACACCATTTGCTACATAGCTGGTTCAAGAACAGCCTGGGATAAATGAGACCCTGTCTGAACCACCCTCTCTGGGTGTTCTTGAGACTGTCTCAGAGTCTCAAGCAATGATAGCAATCTTCCCTTGCCATTTCTATTTTTTAGGAGCTAATAAGTGGAGTAGTTCTTTAGGTCTTCTCACCCTCCTTGAATGCAGTTACTTCTGTGCCTTTGAGTATAATTTAAGTGTGTCTTCCTGGGGGGGTGGGGACTAATGAGCAGGCTTACCACTCAGCACATTCATTGCTCAATTGCGGGAGTTGATTGCCATAATAATTTTCACCAGGAAGTAGATTTTCCTTGTTTTTTTTTGTTTGTTTGTTAAATTTATATGTTATGGACCCTTGGACTATATAAGGAATAAGGAACACTAATGTTGAAATTCTAGGTAATGAGAACAAAAGATTAATCATGCAGTGCTTCAAGATATACTTAATCAAATTTACAAATCACCCTGCTTATCACAGTTATTGTGTAGCACATCAAGACATGCTTCTAAGGCTCAAAAGCCAAATTTCTTAAAACTTAAGTATAGACAGTAAGGTATATTGTAAAAAAAATAGTTAAATTACATTGGGGGCCATTTGTAGAAATAAATTATTTACCAGTATTTATATTATATTTAATTGGTTTGGTGGTTAATCCTTAACCATCCATTATAAATGAGCACACAATGACTGCATGGATTTCTAACAAGCCTTGGCCTGAATTGTGCAATCCTAGCCCATCTAAGCTAGCTCTTAATTCTGTTACCCAAATATGACCCCATATATACATACGTCCCCTTGGACTGCCATTCTCCACGATATACCGATATTCCTGGCCATGCGGAATGAGGTTCTTTTCTCTAACCCATGGTGTGTGCCTCCTTCCTGCTGCTCCTGGCTGGAATGGCTTAATCCTTTTTCTAAAGCGCAGACTTCCTGTTCTAATCACAGGAAGTCCCACCTTTCTCTGTCTTTGCCCAATCTCAGGCCTCAGCATTTATTTTAACCAGTCAGAGTCAATGTAAGTAACAGACAGAAAGCAGGACCAATTAACATTTAGAGTGCTTAACACTACACCATCAGTATATAATAAATGTCTATAAATAATGGCCCTAAGCTTGCTAATCCTATCATTTGAAAAAAGAAAAAAGAAACACAAAAATACTTCCTTTTTAAAAGATTTATGTATTTAATTATTTTATGTATACAGTTACTTTGTCTGCGTATTATATATGTCTACACACAAGAAAAGAGCATGGGGTCCTGTGGGACTTCAGTTATAAATGGTTGTGAGTGGGTGCTGGGAGTTGAACTCCGGACCACTGGAAAAACAATATGTGCTTTTAACCACTGAGCCATCTCTCCAGCCTGAAAATAATTCAGATAAACAGATTTGCTGGTTTAGGTTCAAATATGTTGACTCCAAATACCAAGTCATTAAAAGTTTTTGCCAGCCGGGCGGTGGTGGCGCACGCCTTTAATCCCAGCACTTGGGAGGCAGAGGCAGACGGATCTTTGTGAGTTCGAGGCCAGCCTGGTCTACAAAGCGAGTCCAGGACAGCCAGAGATATTCAGAGAAACCCTGTCTCGAAAAACCAAAAAAAAAAAAAAAAGTTTTTGCCTATTGTATTAATTAATTTCAGTACATATGCAGCTTCTAAAATAAGCCTCTGTAACCTCATGCTTTTCCACCCAGTCCCTTATTCCCAGAAATAACAACTTGGAGGCTTGTTATTATTATTTATAAATAAATCTCTAGGTCATGTAGCTACACATATTTTCTGACTAGCTTATAACTTACTTTTCTGTTTATTCTATTTTACGTCTGCCACATTGCTAGTTACTTCTCCTAAGTTTCATGTGTCTGACTTCTTCAGAGTCTGGTGTGAATCTCCTCCCAAGCCTTATTCTATCCCAGAATTCCACCCTTTCTGCCGGATGTTGCACCTTCTATTTCCTGCTTCACCTAATAGGCTATCAGCTTTTTATTGGCTGGTGATGCTTCCTCACAATGCACAAGAGATTCTCTCTACAGCCTTATATATCCAATTAAGATGAATATTTTCCATAAATAAGTAAGTCAGTGTGGGTGCTGTTAATGGTTACATGACTTTGCCTTGAAGTTTATGAAGGACTTTTCAATCTGTTGGTTTTCTTTTTTGAAACAGAAGCTAGCCTCACACTCAAGATCCTTCTGCCTCAGTCTCTGGAATTAGAAGTGTTTGCCACTGTACTAATTTCCCTTAAATCAACTGGTTTGTTTGTTTCTTTGTTGAGGAAGAGGAAGGAGAACTGGCACAGACTCCCATGTACCATAGGCAGCCCTAAACTACTTTATCATAATTCAGTCGAAAATAGCTTAATTGGTTTTTTAAACTATCTTCTTTGGGAGGTTTTAAGACAATACTTTGTTTTAAAAGGAGTTTATACCTGGATGTAGTTGCCCACATCTGAAATTGAAGTGCTTGGCAGGCAGAGGAAACAAGATTGCTTCAAGCTCAAGGTCAGCCTGGTAGCCCAGTACCCATAGTAAGCTCTGGGGTATTACATTACGAGAATAGAGCTCATATGGGGGAGGAAGAGAGTGACTTCCACAAGTTGCACATGCACACCAATGCATGCATTGTCCCCCTCCTCAACTAACTAACTAAACATTTTTTTAAAGATTTATTTATTTACTTTATGTATATGAGTGCTCTATCTACATGTACACCTGCAGGCCAGAAGAGGGCACCAGATCCCATTATAGATGGTTATGAGCCACCATGTGGTTTCTGGGAATTGAACTCAGGACTTCTGGAAGAGCAGCCAGTGCTCTTAACCGCTTAGCCATCTCTCCAGCTGCCATAGCTAAATGTTTTAAATGTTGGGGGGAAAAAAAGAACAAAAAAGGAGTTTGTGAGTCAAAAGAGTTGAGAAGACTGGCTTTCTGTGTCATTAAACAAAAGAGTTCTTTACATTCTAAGTAGAACCTTAGTTCTCTTGGTCATATTAGAAATTCTCTGAACTCTTTATTCTGTTTTGATCTGAGTTTCCTTCCTGTCTCCCTCCCACCCCCTCTCTCCCTCTCTCTTTTAAGACAGGGTCTCAACTTTGTAGTCCAGATTGGCCCAGAACTTGCAATATAGACTGGGCTGGCCTTGAACTTGTAGCACTCCTCCTGGCTTTGCCTCCCACATGCTAGGATTATAAGCACGCACCAGTGTCTGAAGTTAAGATTCTCTGAACTCCTGATAGATTTGTAAAGAAAGCCAACACTCAGGAGGCAGAGAAACAGACAAATGTCTGAGTTCAAGGCCAGCTTGGTGTACAGAGCAAGTTCCAGGACAGCCAGGAACAGGACAGGCCTACACAGAGAACCCCTGTCTCAAACCCCACCCCCTAAAAAAAGAGAGAGAAAGAAAGAAAACCAATTGTCTCTTATATACCAGTTGCCCCTGAACTGTGCCTTAATGCTCAAAGGATGGTCATAACTCTCTAGTGTATGTTTGTCTCATCCACAGACTAATTTCCAGGATGTTGGGGACCGTGTCCTGTCCTGTCCATATCTGAGAACACATTGGTGAACCATCAGGCAGTGGAAGTACTTTTCTATTACCACATGTATCTCTAAGGGTTATGACTATGGTCATATGGTGTCTTTGGTCATATGAATTATGTTAACTTCTTAACTTTGACCTAAAATGGCATTTTTTAAAACCTGCTTATAACTCCCAGGCCATACCTTAGAGCTATCTAAATGCCACTCCCACCTTCCTTTGTCCAAATGTAAACTCTTCTTTATCAGATCATGTCTGAATTCTTCATTTAATGTATTATTATATGTGTTCATAATGTATGTGTGTGGCTCTGCACACCAAGGATGATTGTAGAGGTCAGAGGACAACTTTGTTGAGTTGGTTCTCTGTTTCCAGGGATCAAACTCAAGTGAGTAAGCTTGCACACTCACCTGCTGAGAGCCATCTTGCTGGCCTCATATCTTACTTTTGTTTGTTTATTTCATTGGTTGGGTTTTTTGTTGTTGTTGTTTTGAGACAGGGTCTCACTAAGTAGCAGTGGCTGGCCTCCAGCTTACAGAGAGCCACTTGACTATGCCTCTGGAGTGCTCAGATTAAAGGCATGTGGCATCTTGCCTGGCCCTTGATTTTTAATTTTAAAAATGCTGTATTTAAATACTGTGTTTCCTTTTGGCATCATCAGTTTCTGTTTCAAATTAAAGAGGTTGTTATTCACTGTGCCTTAAAGGTACGCTAAAACTTTGAGTACTGTGCTCACTGAGTGGAGCTCTGAGTTTGTGCCTCTAGTTTGGTGACTTAGACTATGAGTGTGACAATTATTATTTCTAACAATTTCTTCATGTCTTACGGAAATGTCCAATTACAGCCTCCTTTAAAATCTCAGTTTAACGTGGAGACTGTTGGAAAGGCTTTTCAATTTTGCTTTATGATAAGAGTTGGGTAGTATTATCTGCGGTAAAGGAGAGGAAATTGGCTTATTCTCAAAAATAGTCAAGTCAGTGATCACACCTGCTAATATATGTTGGGAAAACCCAGTAAGTTCTTCATCACAAACGCCATTTTTCCATGAAGGGATTTTCCCTGAATGTGTGTTTCAGGCTGTGAGTCTCTCTTACTTCTTTATTAGCTTGTAGTCAGGAAGTTCAGCCAGAGGTTGGAGCAATTGCTAAATACTGAGGACTATCCAAAACTTGTCTTCAGTGTGAACTCATTGTGATTCCTGGGAGATTTCAAACTCACCCCTAATCAGTGCTGTGATCCTGAGCTCCACACAACCTTCTATTGTTTTATTCATTTAAAAAAAAATAATAACAACAACAAAACCTTGGATCACATGATTTCTTAGTAGTATTGTAGGTGACTTACAGAATTAGTTCTTTCTTTGCTGTGTTCCATTTTATATATATACAATTTTCCCACAGATTTCGGTTTTTGGTATTTTTGAGTCATCTCCAGCAAGCACAACACCCTTTCCCTGAACGTCCATTGAGAAATCAGACAAGGCCCAGAGTTAGTTCTGCTTTGGGGTATTTGCCCCGAGTTGTAACTGTCATCCTCACAAGGTTACAGATTTGACAGAATAAAGCACCTTGTCACAGTGCTTCTGAGTGAGGCTAGTCACTTGCAGACAGGGCTATGTTCCCCGTTCACTTGTCCTTCTGCTCCGTCACATCACCCAAGGCTTGGCTGTCAATGCCACCTCAGCTCGCCACCCAGGAGTGCTGCACACATTGGCGCTGGTTGTAGCTTATGCCCCATCTGTTCACCTCTGCTTTGCATTGTCCCTTGGTCAGCCAGGGAAGAAGTCAAGGTTATTGCTCTGAAGTGATGGACTGAACAAGAAAATTTGCTCTTGGAATTGTCCCGATTTTTAAATTAGTGCCACCAGCTCTCCCCCTTTTTTTTTCTAGCACATTCCACATACCCAGCTAATGATGTGCTTATTTTTAGGGTACAGTATCACTGCCTTATATAGCCTTAGGCACCTCATCTTGCTTAGAACAAAGAGCTTCAAGGCTCAAAATCAACAGCAACCTCTGGTATTTAAACCATCTAAGACTATGAACACAGGGTTCAAATTAGTCTTCTGCTTTATATTTAGAGAAAAGGACTTAAATTGTCATTTGAGCCTGCAGGCAAATGCTAACCAACCAGGGTGTTGGGGGTTGGAAAAGACACTTCACAGATTACATTGAGTTACTTAGGAGTGAGGAGTAAATGACCATGAATCACATAAGAGGGTTACCCCACCCATATGGCTTCTGCCGGTGGGGTTGAGTTTCCAATTTACCAGCTTCCCTTTAGTGTGCCTACACTCGCATGTGCACGTTCACGTGTGTGAAAGTGGGCATGTGTTTGTGTGCACTTGTAAGCTAGAGGATCTCATTGGGCATTGTTTAAGTGCTGTCCTCCTGGCCACCTATGGAAACAGGGTCTCTTACTGGACCTTTGACCCCCTGATTAAGCAGGGCTGCCTGGCCAACAAGCTTCCGAATCCACCGCCTCCTCCTACCCCCCTCTGGAATCAGAAACATCTGCCACTACACTCAGCTTTGAGGAATCAAACTCAGGCCCTCATGCTTGCCTGGCTAGCATTTACTGAATGAGCCACCTTGCCAGCCCTTAATAGTTTTTTCTGTTATGAGTTTGGTTTGTTTGGTAAATTTTTATGCCATTTATCACCTTGGGTTAAATCTATAGGCAATAAATCTTTTCCCGTTGTTGGTAAGTAAACAGTAAAGAATGTCAGCTTTTTAAATTGCCACTAGTGTCAACCTCTCTGAAAAAAGACTGCTGGCTGTCTCCATTTACTGTTCAAGATGGTGCTTTAAGCTGGGCATGTACTGCACGCATGGAATCTCAATATTTGGGATACAAAGGCAGGAGGACTGAGAATTGACCAATCTGATCTCAACATCCCACCCAAAAAGTGATATTAATATCTGTGTATTTAAAAGAACATAGTTAATTGTAGATTATTTGTTCATACCCCTGGAAGTTTAAATGAAAGATTTCTAAGCATTGCAGATATAATCTTCCCTCTAAGACACCAGTCATTCTGAACTCCTTTCTTCCCAAGGTGTGGTTTCCGTATGTCAGCATACATACAATTACTGCTTTTCCCTTTATGTCATATCAAGTGTCTTCCCCGGGATACTCCGTAAAATCACTGTGCTTAACATTGCATGCAAACCAGTGCTCACCAAGCAAATACAACATGATTTACTTGATCCCACTGAATCGGTGTATGAACCTGTACCTTCTTCACGGCTTTGACTTCACTGCTGCCTTCCTCCCACTTTCTTTGGGCTTCATGTTTAGGACCTTAAAACTACAAATATATTTACTTGACCTTATTATCCCTGAGTGTTTTCTCTGCCCCGGGTTGTATGTGGCTTGTGTGTGGTTTGACTGTAGTTACCACCGTCTGTCACCATCTTCCATCTCTACATTTCACCAGTGTCTGGCCTGTGGCAGTCTCTCCATCCTGGAGCATGTATGTCTTTCAGCCATTAACAGCACAACTAATCCGAGGCCACTGTCTAGGGAAGCCAGCCACAGAGCGATACATCTGGGCACTCCGGTTCTTTCAGATGGTGTTTGCTCTGGGTACAAGGGGGCCTTGTCCTTGAGGGTGTTCTTTTTGTTGTTTGTTTTTGACACAGGGTCTCACTGTGTAGCTCTGGCTGTCCTGGAACTTGCTCAGGTAGACCAGGCTGTCCTGGAACTCAAAGATCAGAGATCCTCTGCCTCCTGAGTGCAGGGATTGAAAGTGTGTTCCACAATGCTCAGCTCCTGTGGGGTTTTTTGTTAATCATATGGGTGTTTGTTTTTATTTGTTTGGGGGGATTTTTTTTTTGGATCTGTGGGGGACAGGGTCTCATTATGTAGCTCCACCTACATAGACCAGGCTAGCCTTAAACTCACAGAGATCCATCTGCCTCTGCCTCCCGAGTGCTGGGATTAAAGGTGTGCACCACCACGCCTGGCCTGTGTCAATCATATGATGCAAGGACTTCCATTATGGAATTTTCTCTCTAATTAAAAGTTTGAGCCGGGCGGTGGTGGCGCACGCCTTTAATCCCAGCACTTGGGAGGCAGAGGCAGGCGGATCTTTGTGAGTTCGAGGCCAGCCTGGTCTACAAAGCGAGTCCAGGACAGCCAGAGCTGTTAAACAGAGAAACCCTGTCTCGAAAAACCAAAAAAAAAAAAAAAAAAGTTTGAGCTTTTGTGACTGTTGGCTTTTTTTTTTTTTTTTTTTCCATGTCATTTGATTTCCAAGCCTTTTGTCCATCTTCCTTCTGGGATGTCTGCCTTGTTTGAGCCCCAGGAGATTTGAAAGGCCTTTTGGGCTGATCTAGAGCCTCTGTCATATGGTATAAATATCTTCCCTCACCCTGAGGTTTCTCATTAACATGTCTTTCAGTGAATGGATTTTAATTCAGTTTTTTAAAAAAAATATTTGTTTCATTTTATGTGTGAGTGTCTGAGTGTATTATGTGTTGAAGTACATTCATAGCCCACAGAAGCCAGAAGAGGGCATTGTATCCTCTGGAACTGGAGTTATGGACATTGTGAGGGGCCATATGGGCGCTGAGAAACCAACTCCGCTCCTCTGGGAGAAGAGTGTTTATAAGTGCCAAGCCATCTCTGCAGCCTGTGATAGGATTCCACTGTAATCCATTTTACCATTTTCCCCTTTGTGAGTAAGTAATGCTTTTCTATTCCTTACAAATTCCTCCTACCAGGTGTGGTAGTGGTAATGCATGGCCTTCACCAAGGGAGGCTGAGGCCAGACGATTACAAATTGAAGGTCAGCCTATAGAGCAAGCAAGTCCCTGTTTAAAAACACAGAGCACTGTCACCATCAGTAGTTATCTGTAAATGCAAATTAAAACTACATTTATATAATTCTTTATACCTTTAGGACAGACTGATGATAAACATAACAGTACCAAGCAGTAAAATGGATAACGGGTTAGCATTTTTTTTTCAAAAAGCTAATAATAGACTCCCCATATAATCCAACAATTCCATTCCGTGTGTGTGTGTGTGTGTGTGTGTGTGTGTGTTTGCAAGATAAATGAAAACACTTTGATACAAAAATCATAGGAGTATTCATAGTAGTTTCATTCATATGGGTGGAAAGGTACAAAATTGAGTAAACAGAACGTAGTGTATCTCCCAGCACCCGGGAGGCAGAGGCAGGTGGATCTCTGTGAGGTGGAGACCAGCCTGGTCTACAGCGAGTCAGGGCAGCCAGGGCTGTTACACAGAGAAACCTTTTCTCCAAAAACAAACAAAAGAAGTGGTGGGGGTGTATCTGTACATGGAGTATTGTTCAACAACTAATGAGATGCTCATAGTAGACACTACAACATGAAGGACATTACAATAGTGAGAGACACAAAAGATCATAAACTTCATGACTCTGCCCATGAAATGTTCAGAATAGCCCACTCCACAGTGCTGAAGAGTAGGTGAGTGGGTGCCTGGTGCTGGGGCGGTGGGGACTGACTGCTGGTGGGGACAGGGCTTCTTCCTGTCCTAAGGTAGTCTAAAATTGGCTTGGGTTACCCAACTCTGAATGTACCAATAGCCCCCACCAATATACCTTAATGAGATGAAATTACAAAGTTTGTTTTTTATATTCCTTAATAAGGCAATTGGGGGGGAAAGAACAGTTTGTGAGTGCAGCTGGGGTGAGAATGTATCGAGAACTAAAGGTTGTAGTTCATTATCACCAGAGCCCTTTTATCTAGTCTTACAAAACCTCTCAAGGCAGGGCTGGGAGGAGAGGGAAGCAGAGGCCCCACAGCATGCAGTATTTAAAATTTAAAATTGAGCTCACCTCGCCTGCTGCTGCTGCTGTGTGCTCTGGGTGGTTCTTACCACAAGCCTCCTGCAACACCCAGGGTGGTCCCTTCTTGGTCACTTGAGCTCACTTTGTAAGCTGTTTCTCGGTGCTCTGTCCTTAATCATGGTCCCCTCCGGCCCTGCTCAGACTTCCCAGTCCATTCTCCACCTGTGCTTCCCCAGCTCAACAAGACCTATCTTTAATTTGTTTTCAGTTTTGCATATATGAGTATGTGTGGTATACATATGGCTTCTACATGCATATGTGTGCCCCTGCACCAGGAGGCCACAGGAGGACATCAGATGCCCACTCTATGCCCACTCTATCCCTCTCCATTTTGTCCTCTTTTGACAGGGTTTCTCACTGAACCTGCAGCTGGGCCAGCAGGCCCTAGATCCTCCTTCTGAACAGGTATCGCCAGCCTGTTAGTAAGTCCTTCAGATTGAACTCACATTTGTACAGGATGCACTGTCGTGTGCTGAGTCATCCTGGCCCCCTACTTACTTTTTGAGTCATCCTTGGGATCGCGTCTCTGGTGCTTTTGGTTCATCTGTAGAAATTATCATATTGTTATATCTACTGGAAGTCTTCCATATATTCATGAAGAACGAATGAGTGAAGAGATGGAGGAGTTTACTTAGAGTCTTGTGATGGAGGTGTTAGGAGTACAAAACATCAGTAAGTAAATAATAAGTAGTAATAAAGGGCCATTCCACAGCTGAAATACTTGAGGAGCCTGTGGAGTAGAAACAATGACTTTCTAGGTACAAAGTAAAACATCAAACATGGGCTCTTAGGCTTTCTGTGTTGTTGTTAAATCTTGTTGGTATTTATGACCCAAGCCAGTGAGAATCTTTCTTGTTTTAGTCTTTGATTTATTTATTTTTTGTTAAGAGGGTTTTCTCTTCCACATTGGTTGATATTTCAGTTGTCTGTACTATAAACCGCAAAAGCTGCCCACCCACTTCTTCCTACCCCTGCTTCAACCACACATCCCTGTGTCCCCCTGCTACTTCACTAAGCTGCCAACAGTCCTCAAAAATAGCCCTCTGCTTGAAGTGTGTATAAAGATGCCCACAACCATAAGCAACTAAGGGAAACCAGAGCAGATATTTCTCCAGCCCATTTTTTTTTCAGCCCCTCAAGTATTTATTACAGGGAACTGAGCTTTTAAAATGAGTTCCAATGTTCCCGTGTGTTAATGATTTGAGGTTTCTCTTGCATGGATAATTTAAATCTTCAAATACAACTTATGTTAAAGTTAAATGCACATTGAATAGCCATACTTCTGACTTACCATATGCATAGTAGTGATGAAGAGGGATGTGAGGCAGGGAAGATGGCAGCACTCTTAAGCACTGTTAAGGAAGCCTCGCTTCAGGAAGGACAATGAGCCTGACCCTGCTCTGCTCGGTATTCAAACTGCGTTCAAATCATCTTTCACATCGTTACCAAAGATGCCCCATTGCTGAATCTCATGTGTGATTCCAGTGAGCACTGTACTGCTGAGGTCAGTCCTCTCTGTGGTTTTTGTTCTGAGACAGGGCCCCACTGAGCTGCCCAGGCTAACCTCAAACTTAGAGGACTCCTCCTGCCTTTGCCTCCAGTTAGCTGGGGTTACAGGCTTATGCCATCAAGTCTGGTTTTGGTTATAATTTTTTAGCAATTTATCCCTACTCGCTTATGAAGAATTTGGACAGTGTTCACCATGTGCAGACTGTGAGGTATAAAGTTATGTTGCAGAAGTTGGACATTAAAAAGATTTATAGTATATCTTTCGAGTCCTAGCACTTGGGAGGCCAAGGCAGGAGGATCATGAGTTAGAGGCCAGTCTAGGCTACAGAACAAGATCTAGGCTAGCCTGGGTTATAGAGGCCACATAGTGAGACTCTTTTCCCTAGAAAGGAGATCCTTGCTATGGCTTTAAATGTGGTTTCATTCAGAAGTAGCATTTGCTGTTTGTTTTTTGAGACATGATCTGACTATGAAGCCCCGGATGGCCTGGAATTCACACTGTCAACCAGGCTGACCTCAAATTAACAGATACCTGGCTGTCTCTGCCTCCTGAGTACTGCTATGAAAGGCATAAGCCACCATGTCAGGCCATAAGCAGTATTTCTTACACATTCACTGTGCCTAAAGACATGGTAAGCGGGACTGGAGAGATGGCTCAGCAGTTAATGACCCAGGTTCAAATCCCATCACGCACATGGCAGTTCACAGCTGTCTGTAATTTCCGGGCATGATGGTGCACACCTCTAATCCCAGCACTGGGAGGCAGAGGCAGGCGGATCTCTGTGAGTTCAAGGCTAGCCTGGTCTACACAGTGAGTCCAGGACAGCCAGGGCTGCACAGAGAAACCCTGTCTCGAAACCCCCCCCCCCCCCCCCCGAAAAAAAAAACCGACATAGTAAGTACTGTGAAAGAGTCAGAAAAGGATAAATAGCTCTTTTAAGGCTTTTTTGAAATGTGAGTACTGTATGTCATTCCCTCTCATCTCTTCATCCCCTTTCATATCCCCTGACTTCTCAAATTTATCACCTCCTCTTTGTTATTGTAGGGGTGTCTGTGTGGTAGTTCTGACTGCTTGGTATTGGATAACCTATGGGGCCTCCTCCCTGGGTCTCCCTCTCTTGGTACCTGTAAATTGCATGTAACTCTTCATCTAGAGGTGGGACCTTGTGAGGTTTCCTCCATCCATGTTGGAATGCCAACTGGTGTTGTACAAGTCTTGTTCAGGCAACTCTAACTAATAGTTCTTAAGGAGCTAGAGGGAGAGAACAGATTTACTTAATTCAGTTTCCATCCTAACTTGCATTACCAACTTGAAAACATCTTCTTAGACCTAAACATCCTTTTAATTCCTAAATAATTTAAAACTTAACTATGAGACTATAACTATCTAGTCTTCAACCACATCAGAGATCTGAGGAGGATAAATATATCTGAATAAACAGGAAATGCAGAGCCAGCAGCTTCCAAAACTAAGAAATGACAGACAACTGGCTGCCTGGACAGTCCCCAATTCTCTCAATACATTGGAGCATCTATTTTCAGCCATATGGCCCAGTGTCTCTGACAGACATTAGTTGTAAAGCAGGAATTATGAAGGACTAACTTACCTGCTTCCAAGTTTTGTCCTTTTCGGACAGCATTTTATCTACAGTTGAAGCAAGGGCTTTTTCTTGCCCAATGTATAGCTTGCCACTAATGCAGCCATCTCTAAATGGAGATTCTTCAATGCTTATCCTCCACTTGGAGTAGAATCGGGGGTGCTGTCAGGAGCTGACAAGTCTCAAGATCAAAAAATCTTAAGTTAAGAAAATATCTTTGAATGCCATATTCTACAGATCTCTTGAGGTTTTTGAAGACCACCTATCTCCATATATTTGAATAAGCAAATGTTGCTTGTCTCTTAGCAACTTAATTTCTGAGTAACTTAGAAAACATCTGTGATACACTAAACTAGTACCTCACAAAAGGACAAGTTTGAATGGCTATTCGTTGGCATTTCTTAGTTATCCTAAACAGTTTGTGATAGTTGCTATCAAAAAGCCTAGAACTTCACATTGTGTTTTTGAGAATCACATAGGTACAATACCTTAAAAAGAGTTAACCTTAATTTTGTATCAGTATACAAAGATCTATACCAATATACCCAAATATAACCTTAATTTTGTATCAGTATACAAAGATATAAGAGGAGGTTTAATAATCTACCCTTTTTTTCAATCATTCCTATATCATGCCTACACCCCTTTTTTCTTTTCAAGTCTTTTTCCCCCTACATAAGAGAAAGAAGGATAGAGAAAAGAAAAAGGGGTTAACCTCCTAAATCTTGTTTAACAAGACCATTTAACAACTTGTAACCAATCCCCCTAAATAACAACAAACATCTATAACCGATCAAAGACCAAAAAAAAATTTACCAGCCCCACCTTCTGGGAATGGGGTGTTGTTCTCTTACAATTGCTTCCTACTGATTTGGGTCATAGGAAACCTGTATGGGGCCCCAAATAAGAATGGAAAACTGGTTAAACAAGTTAATAGTAACATTTGTTGTCCAGTCTTTTTTTGTGCTCAGCAATTTAAATATCCTGGGAAGTTTGAAGTCCAAAGTTGAACTTTTGGTGGGAAAGTTCAGGGCTTTACTGAAGTCCTGGCTGGAACAGTCTGTGAGGCTGGACCATCTTAGCTAGCCATTTTGAAGTTGTTCTGAATGTAGATTTTTGAGGAAACAGCTATTGAGGCAGTCTGTGAGGGTGGATAATCTGGGCTACTTGTCTTGTCTTCTTTGGTGTCTGGTCCCTTTTCTTCAGAAGTTTCCATTGTCTAGTTGTCCCTGGACTCCTTAGCTGGATGCTTTTAATCTTAGTTGGATGCTTTTTTGGTTTTTCAAGACAGGGCTTCTCTTGTCCTGGAACTCTTTGTAGACCAGTCTGTCTTCGAACTCATAGAGATTCACCTGCCTCTGTCTCCCAAGTGCTGGGCTTAAAGGTGTGCACCACCAAGCCCAACCACAGCAACTCTTGTAAAGGAAACCATCTAGTTGGCTGGCTTACAGTTCAGAGGTTTAATCCATTATCCTCATGGTGGGAAGTATGGCTGGATGCAGGTAGACATAGTGCTGAAGAGGGAGCTGAGAAGTTTACATCTGATCCTCAGACAGCAGAAGTTACCCTGACTTGAGCTTCTGAGACCCCAAAGCCCACCTCCTAGTGATATATTCTTCCAACTAAGCTACACCCACTCCAACAAGGCCAAGCTTCCTAATAGCATCAGTCCCTGTGGGCCTATGTGGGCCATTTTTATTCAAACTACCACAGGGATCTTAGATTTCACAAATAAGTATTTACTTCTATTGGCAAATGACACTATTTTGTTTCTCAGCTGTAATGAATTCAATCAGGCCCAGAGCCAAGCCCTTTGTGATCAGTAAGTTATCTTCAGCACCTTGGGTGAGATGGATAGGAGTTGAGGTTCTGGTGGGTGGCACATTGTGTGAAAAGGCACCAGCAGGCATATGTTCAGGGGAGAGCTGTCCCAGTGATTTTACTGGTTTGCTTTTGTGAGCCTTTCTCGAGTTCCTTCTGTGTATTAAAAACACTGTGCAGGGGGATCCAAGATGGCGGCGGCCTGCGCGGACGTATTTTGATTTCGGGGTTAACAGTCACAGGGCGGCGAGTGTTGCAGGACGCTGTACAAACGGCTCGACCCCCTCTAGATCTCACCCAACTACCCAGGGACCACTGAGGGTCCCTGGTCAGGACGCTCCTTCCCACTCTCGGACATGCAAGGAAGCCTTTGGACCCAGGAAATGGGATCCCCCCATCCCCTACCAGAAGAGACGCCGGGTAAATTCCAATCTAATACCCAGCGGGCAGATTCAGATCCCACGCAGAGATAATCCCCACCCTGCTGGGCAACCCCAGGTCTCACACAGATGATCCAGCTATCTGTCAAAAGGTTGTGACCCTTGGAAGTGAGTGCAGCTCGGCTGCAAAGTGCCTTCAGACTGCAGATTGCAACCCACTGCTGTGACATCACTGGCCAGTTTCCAGGCCGTGGAAGCAACAAGGCTATTGGGAGTGAAGGGCAGATTTACTCACCACAGGAACCAACCCCGGGCAAACTGCGAGGTATTTGAAACTGTTGTATATCGGACTTTTGTACTAGTACTGGCCCTTCCAGCGGGGAACCAGAGCTTACATGTACACAGCTCCATCCGCTGGATTAGTTAGGTGTCCACCTAGGAGGCGGAGCTGAATGACTCACCTTATAGGGGTAGAGTAAGGCAACTCAACTCCTACACCAAAGTGTGCCCCCTTTGGACCCAAGTCCAGAAGACAGCTAAAAAATGCCACATGGCCAGAGGCTCCAGACCAAAAAAAAAAAAAAAAAAAAAGAGCGAAATGACTCCAACAAAAGAAAACAACACTATTCCATCCAGCCCAAACCACCTCACCACAGCTGAAACACTTCAACAAAATCATAGAAGAAAACTTCCCGGGCTGGGAGTGGTGGCGCACGCCTTTAATCCCATCACTCGGGAGGCAGAGGCAGGCGGATCTCTGTGAGTTTGAGGCCAGCCTGGTCTACAAAACAAGTCCAGGTCAGCTAAAGGATATATAGAGAAACCCTGTCTCAAAAAAAAAAAAAAAAAAAAAACAAGAAAACTTCCCAAACCTAAAGAAAGAGATGCCAGTAAAAATCCAAGAGGCTTACAGAACACCAAACAGATTAGATCAGAAAAGAAACTCATCTCGCCACATAATAATAGAAACTCCAAATGTAGAGAACAAAGAAAGGATATTAAAAGCTGTAAGAGAAAAAGACCAAGTCACATACAATAGCAGACCCATCAGAATCACACCTGACTTCTCCTCAGAAACTTTAAAAGCTAGAAGGGCCTGGACAGATGTCCTACAAGCCCTGAGAGAACATAGGTGCCCAGCCAGACTACTATACCCAGCAAAACTCTCTATCAACATAGATGGAGAAAACAAGATATTCCATGACAAAATCAAATTCAAACAATATCTCCCCACGAACCCAGCCCTACAGAAGATCCTAGAAGGAAAATTCCAACACAGAGAAGATAACTACACCCAAGAAAACAGAGGAAATAGAAACCTCCACAGCAACTAAACAAAAAGAAACACAAGACAACCAGCTATACCAAAATCATGGGAAATAACAACCCCTGGTCACTAATATCCATCAACATCAATGGACTCAACTCGACAATAAAAAGACACAGACTTACAGACTGGATCCGTAAACAAGACCCATCTTTTTGCTGTATACAAGAAACACATCTCACTATTGAAGACAAACACTATCTCAGAGTAAAGGGCTGGGGAAAAGGTTTTCCAAGCAAATGGACCTAGGAAACAAGCTGGAGTAGCCACCCTAATATCAAACAAAATAGACTTCCAATTGAAGTTAATAAAAAAAGACAGAGAAGGGCATTACATACTCGTTAAAGGAAATATCCACCAAGAGGACATCTCAATATTGAACATCTATCCCCCAAATATAAAGGCACCTACATTTATAAAAGAAACGATTCTAAAACTTAAATCGCACATCGATCCAAACACTTTAATAATGGGAGACTTCAACACCCCACTCGCAACTATGGACAGATCATCAAGACAGAAGCCAAACAGAGAAATAATGAGTCTAACAGAGATCATGAACCAAATGGACCTAACAGATATCTACAGAATGTTTCACCCAAACACAAAAGAATATGCCTTCTTCTCAGCACCTCACGGAACCTTCTCCAAAATCGACCATATAGTTGGACACAAAGATAGATTCAACAGATACAAGAAAATTGAAATAACCCTTGTATCTTATCAGACCACCATGGAATAAAGCTGGACTTCAATAGCAAAAGAATCAACAGAAAGTCTACACTCACATGGAAATTGAACAACTCTTTACTAGAGGACCACTGGGTCAGGGAAGAAATAAAGAAGGAAATCAAAGACTTCTTAAAATCCAACGAAAATGAAGGCACAACATACCCAAACCTATGGGACACAATGAAAGCTGTGCTACAAGGAAAGCTCATAGTACTAAGTGCCTTCAAAAAGAAAATTGTGACAGCTCATATTAGCGAATTAACAGCTAAACTGGGTGAATTGGAAAAAAAAAAGAAGCAAACACTCCCAAGAGGAGCAGAAGGCAGGAGATCATCAAACATAGGGCTGAAATCAACAACTTAGAAACAAAAAGAACTATACAAAGAATCAATGAAACCAAGAGTTGGTTCTTCGAGAAAATCAACAAAATAGACAGACCCTTAGCCAAATTAACTAAAAGACAGAGGGAGAAAACACAAATCAACAAAATCAGAAATGATAAGGGAGAAATAACAATAGACATTGAGGAAATCCAGAGAATATTTGGATCCTACTTTAAAAATCTATACTCCACCAAATTTGAAAACTTAAGTGAAATGGACAATTTTCTTGATAGATTCCACCTACCGAAGCTAAATCAAGATCAGATAAACAGATTAAACAGCCCTATAACCAATAAGGAAATAGAAACAGTCATTAAAAATCTCCCAACCAAAAAAAGCCCAGGGCCAGATAGCTTTAGCATGGAATTCTATCAGACCTTCATAGAGGAGCTAACTAACACCAATACTTTTCAAACTCTTTCACAAAATAGAATCTGAAAGAACATTGCCAAACTCATTCTATGAGGCCACAGTCACCTTGATTCCTAAACCACACAAAGACCCAACAAAGAAAGAGAACTTCAGACCAATCTCCCTCATGAACATAGATGCAAAAATACTTAATAAAATACTAGCAAACCAAATTCAAGAACACATCAAAAGTATCATACACCATGATCAAGTAGGCTTCATCCCAGGAATGCAGGGATGGTTCAACATATGAAAGTCTATCAATGTCATTCACCATATAAACAAGATGAAAGAAAAAAACCACATGATAATCTCGCTAGATGCAGAAAAAGCATTTGACAAAATCCAACACCCCTTCACGCTAAAAGTTCTGGAGAGAACGGGCATACAAGGACCGTACGTAGAAATAAAGGCAATATACAGCAGGCCAGTGACCAACATCAAATTAAATAGAGAGAAACTTGAAGCATTTCCTCTAAACTCAGGGACAAGACAAGGATGTCCACTTTCACCATATCTCTTCAATATAGTACTTGAAGTTCTTGCTAGAGCAATAAGACAACTAAAGGAGATCAAGGGGATAAACATTGGAAACGAAGAAATCAAATTATCCCTATTTGCAGATGATACAATAGTATACATAAGCGACCCCAAAAATTCCACCAGAGAATTCTTACAGCTGATAAACACCTTCAGCAAAGTGGCTGGATACAAAATTAATACAAAAAAATCAGAAGCCCTTCTTTATACAACAAACAAATGGGCTGAGAAAGAAATAAGGGAAACAACCCCCTTCACAATAGCCGCAAACAACATAAAATACCTGGGGGTAACTCTAACCAAGCAAGTAAAGGACCTGTACAACAAGAACTTCAAGCCCTTGAAGAAAGAAATGGAAGAGGCCTTTAGAAGATGGAAAGATCTCCCATGCTCATGGATAGGTAGGATCAACCTAAGAATGGCTAAGATCAAATCTCAAATGACAGCACATGGCGAGGGTGTGGAGAAAGGGGAACCCTACTCCATTGCTGGTGGGAGTGCAGGCTTGTACAACCCCTATGAAGGTCAGTCTGGGGATATCTTAGAAAACTTGGAGTAGCTTTGCCTCAGGACCCAGCCATACCACTTCTGGGTATACACCCAAATGTCTCCTCACGGAATCATAAGGAAGTTTCTTCATCTATGTTTATAGCAGCCTTATTTGTAATAGCTAGAAACTGGAAACAACCCAGATGTCCCTCAACTGAAGAATGGATTAAAAAACTGTGGTACATCTACACAATGGAATATTATTCAGCTATCAGGAACAATGAAATTATGCAATTTGCAGTCAAATGGATAGAACTAGAAAAGCTCATCCTGAGTGAGCTAACCCAGACTCAGAAGGATGCACCTGGCATCTATTCACTTATAGTAGGATTTTAGCTATATAGTAGAAGGTATCGATACTAGAACTAACACACCAAAGGGAACTTGGATATAGACTTCTTATTTTTAATTTTTATTTTTAATTTATTTTTTATATATTAGTTATATTGTTTTCTATTTTTTAGTCTTTTTTATCTATTGTATGCTTATTGGTTTGTTTGTTTAGTAGTTCTCTCTCCCGGGCAACGAGACACTTTTCACTGATGGTACTGCTTTGTAGATCCCCAATGAATGAAGAGGCTCTTGGCCCTCATACGACCTCTCAAATGAGATGAGCGACTGTTATATAAGGACACCCCACCCCAGAGAAATGGGATGGAAGGGTTAGGAGGTAAAGAAAAAAAATGAAATGTGATGTTTCGGCCTTTTACTACTAATTGTCATAAACTGTTTAGGATAATTAAGAAATGCAAACTAATGGTTATGCAAGCCGGTCATTCAGTTAGGTACTATGACAGCCTATTATAGTTACTTTCTAAGCTAATCAGAAATAAACTGTCAAGAGACAAGCAACATCTGCTTACCCTAATATAAGAGATAGATAGGGCCTCTTCAAAAACCTCAAGAGATCTGCAGAATATGGCATTCAAAGATGTTTTCGTAACTTTAGATTTTTTTATATCAAGACATATCAACTCCTGACAGCACCCCCTATTCTCCTCCAAGTAGAAGATGAGCATCGAAGAATCTCCAGTGGGAGATGATTGAATTAGTTGCAAGCCTATCTCTTGGTAGGAAAAGCCCCTTGCCCCAACTGTAGACAGAATGCTGTCCAAAAAGGACAAAACCTGGAAGCAGATAAGTCAACAGCCTAGCTCTGCCAAGACAGGGTAGGTAAGTCCTTCATAACCCCTGCTCTACGATCAATGTCTGTCAGAGAAACGGGGCCAAATAACTAAAGATCGATGCTGTAATGTATGGAGAGAAAATGGGAACTGTCCAGGCAGCCACTGGTATGTCATTTCTTAGTTTGGGAAGCTGCAGGCCCTGTACTTCCTATAAAATCAGATATATTTATCCCTCTCAGGTCTCTGAGGTGGTTGAAGAACAGATAGCTAGAGTCTCATAATTTAAGAGTTGTTTAGGAGTCAAGAGAGTGTTATAGATCTAAGAAGATTCTTTTAAAATTGTGTTGCAAGTTAGTATGAATGTTGAGTCAGATATAGAACTTTAAACTCATGGAGATGGTTAGATAGTAGAATGTTAAAGTCAGGTACCAAATACATATGGACTCGTCATTGGGAATGTACATTAAGCCATATAACCCTCATAACTGGCCTAATTACCTCTGTTGTTTTGTATTGTATTTATTATTATAAGAGAGCCATTTGTTGGACTGAAAGGGGAAACTGTAGGGGAAAATAAGATATACCTTAAACCTAAAAAAAAAAAAAAAAAAAAGGAAAGAGGATGGGGGTTGAGGGTGGTACTGGGAGGGGGGAATAGGGAGGGGACTGCAATTGAGATGTAACTTGAAGAAATAAAAAATAAAGGAGAAAAAATAAAATAAAAGCAAAAAAAAAAAAAACCAAAACACTGTGCAGTGACAAGAGCAAATAAAAGTCTATTCCCTCCATTCAGTAACCAGTGGATGGCTTGAACATATCATGGAGCTTTGAACAATATAAGGCAGAGTGGTGATTGGAATGTAGGAGAATAAATAAAAGGCTATGGCAACCCAGAGGAAGCCATTGGCGTGATATTTTCTGCTGGAAATCAGTTAATGCTTCATGCAGGAAGCAATATTTGACTGGGCCTTGAAAATGAATGATATTTTAAAGGTGGAAAAGACAGGAGCAGGCTTGGCACAGAAAGGAAATAGTATAAAGAAATACATGTAAACACAGTACCAAAGACTAGTCAGGGGTAAGTTGGAGAGCTGTGTAGAGTAGGGCTGGCTGAGATGGACCTTAATGATTCTCCTCAGAGAGGAGAATCCCTTTTTTTTTTTTTTTTGAGCAAAGGGATAACAGGATCTGATGTATGACAGTCTCTGGGCTGTGAATGAAAAGCTTAGAGGGACAGTAAGTGACATAGGCAGGAAGCATCGTGAGTCTTGTTCAGTGGTGAGAAAGGTGAGATGGTAGGCAGGAGGAAAGATGGCTTAGCAATTCAGAACACTACCTGCTTGATCTTGAGGACCAGAGTTCAAATCCCTGCACGTATGTCGGACAACTCTCAAAAAGCCTGTAACTCCAGCTCTAAGGGATCCAATCCCTCTGCTGGCCTTCATGGGCACCCACCCACTCAGACTTGTACATATCCCCCCCCCCCCAACATAATTTGTTTTTGTTTTTCAAGACATGGTTTTCTGTGTAATCCTGACTGTCCTGGACTAGCTCTGTAGACCAGGCTGGCCTCAAACTCACAGCAATCTGTCTGCCTCTGTCTCCTAAGTGCTGAGATTAAAGGTGTATGCCACCATGCGTACTGGACATAAATTTTTTAAAAAGATGACAAATGGAAACAAAATGGGAGAGATGGATTCAAGACACAAGAGGTAGAGGTTATTTATTATCCAACTCAAATGGGAAAAGGAAAGAGAAGCTAAGTGTGATGCCAGTGTCTTTAGTAACAGGTGAGCTCACTGATAGTGAACCCTGTGGGGCATCACTGGAAAGGCAGGTGATTTTGGAAGTGGTCTCTTTCCAAGCAGGTACTAGAAATCCAGAACAGGAACTTAAGACTCACAAAGGGAATTTTCCCAAACTGATGAGAATAGAAGCTGTAAATCCTGATGAGTTTATCCCTGAAGAGCCCTGAAGAGCAGTGAAAACCAGCAGGTTCTCGATGGAAAACTTGCCTGGCTAGTTAAAAAGAGAGATGCAAAGGGTCGCAGGAGGTGTAGCTGCCAGGAGGGGAGTAAATGTGCTGGAAAAGGGAAAGAAGCTCCATGTGGGCGGCTATCTAGCCTTCGAGTCGCTTGACTTGCAGGGATTTTGCCGTGCCCAGTGTAAGAGAAAGTTCAGCCTTTCATAGGAGCAGTCCAGAAATCAAAATATTTATATGCCAGGGCCTTTATCTTTGGACCTGCGTTTGTTTTTTGTTTGTTCGTTTGTACCATGTCTCATTATATGGCTGGAGTGGAACTCTGTGTAGTCCAGATCTACCTGTTTCTGCCTTCCAAGTGCTGGGTTAACGGTGTGTCACCACGCTCACCAAGCCTGCCATTCTTGCTCGGTATCTCAGCATTGTTCCCAAAGACTGGCTCCTCTTGTGTTCTTCTACTCCTTAGACTAGTGAGAGGAAGAGAGAATAGTAGAGGTGAGGCTGTTAAAACAGAGTTGAAGTTAAGATGTAAATGTTCTTTGTTCCGTTTATAAATAAGTTGCATTTTCTTCATTTTGAATATATCACCTCAATAATAGCAATGGCACATTGTCTAGTTTTTAAGTGGTCATAAATATTTGTTAAAAAGAAAAAAGGTCATATAAAAACTTGGAGTCCTGTTTAGGAGACACCCATGTATTTCAAGTTCTAGTCCAACCCGTGGGCTCCCACAGATTACATGTGGCATCTAACCTGAAACCAGAAGGAAAAAAAAATAATGGTGGAAACAAGAAAGGAAGTTTAACCAGTATAACTATATCAGGAAGAGCAGTGCCCTTAACTCTGTCTCAGTGCTACTGCTGTGGGCTACCAGTCCTTGTAGAAAAGGTACAGAAACGGTTGCTGTCACAGGAGGCTGCCTAGCTAACCAGTCTTGCTCCAACTATGGCCTGTTGACTATTATCTCAGGACCAGGCTGATCCACACACAGTCTCTGGTGCTTGTGGGGTAGATTTGAGTCATGTTGTTAGGTATGTGTCCATCCAACCTGTGTTCCCATAGAAGAGAGTGACTCCAAGTCTACAGGACAGATGTAAAACAGAGGCAGATTTTAGTTGCTCACTGAACACCTGCAGGCCCACGTGAACAACCAGTACTTTCATCTGGGTGGTACCTCACACTTGTAATCCCAAAACTCAAGAGGCAAAGGCAGGGAGAGTGCTATGAATGAGGCTGGGTGTAGTTCAGGGAAGAGTCCATACAATTAAAAAGGATGCTCAGCATGGGTTTCCCCTCCCTTCACCTCTCCTCTCTCCCTTCGCTTCCTTCCCTCCCTTTTCCAGGCCCACACATGCAAGGCAGGTGCTGCTGCACCTGACCTGTTCCCCAGGTCTGTCAAGCTCAGGTGGCTGGCTGCGTACTTCCTAGATTTGCTATTTCAGCTTGTTGGCATGGCCCTGTGCTCCACTAACCAGAGACCAGTGTCTGCTAGGCTGCTGATATGAGTGTTGTCCTCTTGCCTTTCTAGACTTCGGCTTCAGCAACCTCTTCACTCCGGGACAGCTGCTGAAGACGTGGTGTGGCAGCCCTCCCTATGCTGCACCAGAGCTCTTCGAAGGGAAGGAGTATGACGGACCCAAAGTTGATATCTGGGTAAGCGCTTCCCCTTCTTACCACCCTGTTCTCCGTTCCAAGTGACAGATGTACTGCTGTAGGACGCATGGTGCCATACGTGAGTGGAGAGCACGTGTACTTGAAACCCCCAGTCTCCTCCAGCACCTGACTCACATGAGCCTTGGATTTCAACTACTTGCTTTGCATCTGCAGAGGAACCCTGTGAGGGCCTGAATGGATGGTGCCTGTACCAAGAACAGGGATTATTCTTCCCAAGAGGCTGGGTCTGAGAAATTTTTGGGATCTCGCCCTAAATTCATGTCTGGAAGCAAAGAAGAGTGTTAACTGCTCTGAAGACAATTGACCCTGACAGTGACCATAGTATATCATAAAAAAAGGAGAAGTTAGCCGGGCGGTGGTGGCGCACGCCTTTAATCCCAGCACTTGGGAGGCGGAGGCAGGCGAATCTTTGCAAGTTCGAGGCCAGCCTGGTCTACAAAGTGAGTCCAGGACAACCAGAGCTGTTAAACAGAGAAACCCTGTCTCAAAAAAACCAAAAAAAAAAAAAAGGAGAAGTTGGTTCCTTCATCATCTTCACATATTCACATACACTAATGGCCTCTTTTCTTTCCCCTGATGCAATTAACTGTCCATCCTCTCTGTTTGGGATGCAGAGTCTTGGAGTGGTCCTCTATGTGCTTGTGTGTGGTGCCCTGCCATTTGATGGGAGCACACTGCAGAATCTGCGGGCCCGGGTGCTGAGTGGAAAGTTTCGCATCCCATTTTTTATGTCCACAGGTAAGGGTCTTTGCCAGCACAAAGTTACAAGTGGGTTCATGGAGTCAGGCATGTTAAGTAATTTCAGAAGTGTAGCTAGTGGTGCTGGGTAAATATTACCAGGTTCCTCCAAGAGGCAAGGTTCCTTAGGAGCAAAAGAAGCCACCAACTTTGGCCCAGGGATCTTGGCTTGATCTAGACTCTGCTCAGTACCAATTTGTCTGAGCGTTTGTTTCCTCATTCGGTAAGTTGGCTGAGAGTTTTCCATGGCCCTTGACTATATAGATTAGATTAATTGATGTGAATCGAGTCACTGATGCCATCATGAAGCTGCAGAGGGATCAACACTTACATTTCTCCTGTCCTCCCCATACCCGTTCACTGCAGTGCAGGATGCCTGTGTTGGTGTGGATGCCCAGGATAAAGCAGGCTTTTGCATCTTTGTCTTGATATGGCCTCATTTGCTAGTTCTGTACTCTACCTCCAGGTTCAAATTATTTAAGAAATTTTTTAAGTAAGTGGGCAGTAGGATGATAGCTTTTGGGAAATTTTAACACTGAAAACAGATACCAGATATTATAGTTAGCATACACCTCAGAACTTATGTGGGTTTGGCTTCGGTTTGGGGGGGTGGGTGTGTTTGGTTGGTTGGTTTGGGTTTTTTGTCACCATTTCTGTGCATGTAAGAGGCCATGTCTGAGCCAGTGTAGACGGTGGTGCCTTTTGTCTAGCTACTGTACTGTTAAGGAGAACGTGCTCGCCTTTAGAATAAGTAGGTGAAATAAAGGCTGCGTTTAATCGAGTAATCCCCAATCTCAAAACTGATGACTTGGGGAGTCACATATTAGGTAATGATAATGCTATGGGAAAATGAAGTGGAAACCTTTAGGATAGTGGGTGGGAGATGTGACATTTCAGGGACAACTGGAAGGGAAGGATGCACAAGGACCACAGCCTGAAGGCCTGAAGGAGGGAGCAACTGAGGGTATGCCCAAGAGAAGGAATTCAGGATGAAGAGAGAAGTCAGAGTTGAGAGGGAGCTTACTTTAGGACTCCATCAGCAGATGTAGACTTTTGCCTTCTACTCTGGAAGTGGAAGAATTAGAGACTCTCAACAGAAAATGATATGGTCTGACCTGTGGGGGTTTCTTCTAAGTATGAAAAATTTCAAACATAAATTGAAAAGATTTTGCAATGGCTTTTAAAGACAACCTCTGTAGTTGCTACACTGCTTGTTGAAAGGAGATTGTAGTGCAGTGCTGTGTAGTGTAGTGTAGTCTGTGTTGTGCAGTACGGTCTTCGTAGTGCAGTATGGTCAGGTGTGTGTGGTTTAGTGCAGTGTATTGTACCGCAGTGCAGGCTCACTTGAAGGAGCCTGGCTGGTAGGAGACTAGAGTACACATGAATGCTGTGGTGGCCGTTCATAGACTGAGAGATGGAGTAGTAATTCAGGGCACGCTACTGCATACTGCATGGCTGACATGGTGAAAACATTTTACAAACAGTAGCCCCCTTCGGTATTATGAGCTACATAAGGTTGGAGCCCCACTCTACAGATGCTGCCAAGGCCAGGAAAGGTTGAGTAATTGTTCCTTTGCAACACAGTTAATAAGTAGCTGAACTAGAATTTGAACCCAGGCAGTCTGTCTCCAATAAAGAAAGAATAGTTACAGGGAACCCCAAGGTTTTTACCTGAGCAACAGAAAGGATGGATTTATTGCTGAGATGAAGATAACTGAGGGGAAATAGTTAAAATTTCGGAGAGATGTTTTAGAATTGTCGTTTGAGATGCCTGTTCACCATCTAAATAAAGGTTGTAGTTCTATTCAGCAGTTGAAGAGGAATGAGTTCATCCTGGGATGTGTATTTGAGTGTGTTCAGCATACAATCTAGTGCTGCCAGATGGTCTCACTCTGTGTATAGCAAGAGGTGCAAAGGGTGTTTACAGATCAGGAAGGTGATAAGGGTCAGAAGAATGATTAGGGAGGAAAGCCAGAGTCTGCTTGTCTGGACAAGTGGATATGTTCCTGGAAGCTGAGGCAGAGGAAAGAGACCTGAATGCTCAGTAGGAAGAGTGGCACTCACTGGTGAGGCTTTGGCAGTGCAGCTGCAGCAGGGAGCGCATAGGCACAGCAGGACGGCGGTGGAAGGGACAAACAAGGCCGAAGCCTTGACTCTTTCTAGCTTGACCATACAGTGATAGTGATAGAAACAGAGAAGTGTGTCCTGGGTGGCTGTAGCCCTGGTCATCAGTTGTCCTGCTAGTAACTGCATTTCCTGCTGTCATGGTGACTGCACTTTATCATTCCCTACTGGAAAAAAAAAAAAATTAGAACCGTTTTAAGGTTCACAGCAGAATTGAGCTGCAGGGGCAAAAGATGTCCATGTACCCTTTGCCTCACCTTCCATAGCTTTCCTAGTACCAGCATACATACAGGCACACATGCATGCACACACAAACACTTGTCCCTCAGAGCCTGTAGTTTACATTAGAGTTCACTGTGGGGGTTGTGAATTTGCTGGGCTTTGGGCTTTGACAACTGTATAAAGACATTTATCCACCATGGTCATGACAGGCAGAGTAGACCCACCTCCGGGATGATCTTGTGTGCTTCTGTTGCTCCCTGTTTCTCTCTCCCCACTGGCAATCACTGCCTGCATATGTTTTTACTTTTTTAGAATGTGATATGGTTGGAAACACCATGTGTGGCTTTTCACATTGACCTGTCACCTAGGAACATGTACAGGCACATAGGGTCCGCTGTGTCTTGCTAGCTCACTTCTGTTTAGTGCTGAATAACAGCACTAAACCTTGTCGGGATGTAGCACAGCTGATCCATTTGCCTACTGATAAGTGTCATGGTTGCATTCGAGTTACGACAGTTATTATTAAGGTTGCTGTGACATCCTTGTGCAGAGTTTTGTGTGGACACACGTTTTCAGTTCACTTGAGTGTGAACACCAAGGAGCATGGCTTCACGTGAAGCCATGTGGTAGGAGCTTGTTTGCCTGTATAGTACACTGGCAGAGTGCCTTCCCGGGAGCTGTGGCGTGTTGCTGAGAGAGAGAGAGTTCTTACTGCTCAGCGCCTGGCCAGTTTTTGCCCGTGTGGCTTGCTGGGCGTGGTCCCCTCTCACAGGTGTGTGGCGGTGTCTTTAATTTGTAGCTCTGGGGTCTGTGAGTCTGAGCATCTTTTCATTTGCTTGTTTGCTATCTGTACATCTTTGTTGAGGTGTCTCACAGGTCTTCGTTTTCTTTCTCCCCAACAAAGTCTCACTGTTTTCCAAGCTGACTTTGAACTCCTGGGCTTAAGCAATCCTGCCTCAGTCTCCCAAAGATCCAGAATTGCTCCTTTGTGGGGGTGGTTAGGGCTTTTCACTGTCTTCTTCAGCCCATTTTTCTCACGGCCTCTGAGATACATGCCCTCTGTCCCCTGAGTGTACTCTTAGTTATCGCTGCCAGATTTCTCATTCTCTGTTAACCCTTTACATCTCCTCTTGTTCGTATAATCTTTCTCACCATCTTGTTTACTACTGCCATGGCTTCACTGATCACTATTAGGAACAGCCCCCAGTTAACTGTCTCCAAATTCTGTCTTGAGGCCTAGGGCTACATAGTCCACATAATCCAACCATTTACTATCTAGCATCTTTAAAAACAAAACAAAACAAAAAACTCTTTGTTGTTTTGTAATTGTGAGAATTGAACCCAGGGCCTTGAGTATATTAGGCAGGCACTCTACCACTGAACTACAAGCTGTTACTGGGTGTCTTCTTTTCATATCATTGAAACATTTTCCATAATGAACTTCATCCGTTCCTACCCACAAGTTTGCTCTATTTGATGTCCCTGTCCTAGTGAATACTGTCCCCTCTTGCCACCTTCTTTTAGCAGCATGTTGCATGTTTGCAGACACTAATAACAAACTACACCTTGCACATATGGCTCACATGTGCACACACACAAACACACAAATCTAATCATATCATTTTGCCGTTTTAAATGTTTCAGCAGTTTACCATTGCCTTTAAGTTTACTGTTATGGAGAGGTGGCTTACTGGTTAAGAGCATTGGCTGCTCTTCCAAAGGACCTGAGTTCAAATTCCAACACCCACATAGCAATTTGAAACTGTCTGTAATGGCCAGATGTGGTGATGCACACCTTTAATCCCTCGGGGAGGCAGAGGCAAGCAGACCTCTGAGCTCAAGGCCATCTTGGTCTACAGAGTGAGCTCCAGGATAGCCAGGGATATACAGAGAAATTCTGTCTCAAAAAAACAACATTAATTAATTAATTAAAAAGTTTACGCCTGCCAGGCGTGGTGGCACACCACCAAGTACTGGCCTTTAATCCCAGTACT
Source organism: Lophiomys imhausi (assembly GCA_907164525.1). NCBI lineage: Eukaryota > Metazoa > Chordata > Mammalia > Rodentia > Muridae > Lophiomys > Lophiomys imhausi. The sequence goes on from CAJQZJ010000834.1 coordinate 984,958, forward strand.
TGGATGGCAGAGGCAGGTGGATCTCTGTGAGTTCAAGGCTAGCCTGGTCTACAAATCAAGTCCAGGACAGCCAGGGCTACATAGAAAAACCCTGTCTCGAAAAAAAAAAAAAAGTTTACTCCTAATATGCCTGAAGCTCTGAATTTCAAATATTTTTACCATAACCATAATAAAAATATACTTTATACTGTAACCTAGAACACACATATACACATGTTAAAAAATATCAAAATATGCTGTTTTGAGATAGTCTCACTCTGTAGCCCAGGCTCATTTTAAACTTAAGATCCATCTACCTCAGTCTTCTGAGTGCTGGAGTGCATGTCACCAGCCACCCCAAGAGTTTCCCTGCTCAGGTACTGGTTGTCAAACCTAGGGCTTCACCCAGTTAGCCAGTATCACCAGCCACCCTCCAGCATTTTTTAAAGGACAAAGCTTATTTTTACTATCAACATCACACCCCAATATAGTTTACTCTGTTCCTTAGGTGCGGATTGCAACTTCATGAACTGATCTTACAAGCATTGTAAACAGAAGCTGGCCCCTACCTTTGTTAGATCCTCAACTCCCAGCTACAACCTGTCACCCTGAATTACTTCTGGGTCCTTGGATGTCATCTTTTCTGTAACAATTCCCTCTGCCCCAAATACTTCCTTCTTTCCAGACCCCATTCCACTCCTTCTTGTAGTGTGGAATCTAACAGGAAGTTAGGTTAGTTACAAATAGAGTACAAGGGCAGGGGGATAGCTGTCAGTGACGTGCTCTTAAAAGTATTGGGTGTGGTGTCACATGCTGGTCATTCTGCAGTTGGGAGTTGGAGGTTGGAACATCTTTTGGGCTTTTTTAAAAATCTTCCTAAACTTTGTTTTATTACTATGACATTTATAAAAATATATTGTAATTAATTCTTTCATTATATGCCTTCCACACCAGACTCTGAACTTTAAGTATATGCAGACAAAACATCTTTCCCACAAATTATTTATGGTCTACCAGAGTGTCTGACCCACAACCACACTCACTACATACTGAATCGATGTCAGAATCAACTCCTGTGCTCCACGGGGTTTCATTTACTCTTAAGATCAGACTGGGTGTGGTGGCGCACAGCTTTAACCCCAGCCTCCGAGGGAGGTGGATCTATATCAGTCCAGGGTCAGCCTGGTTTGCATCAAAAAAAGAAAAGAAACAGGAAAAGCAGAAATGTGGATAATTGCAACTCCCCCAGCAGCACCCTTCACCTCATCCTGCACCCCATCTTGTTTTCTATTGTTCTGACCTCAGGCCCTGGGCTTTAATCATAAGAAGGTCCTTGCTGTTTCTCAGACTCGGCGAACACACTCTCTTGTCCTCTCAGGTGGGCCTTCTGAGGCTTCTCTTGACCCTGTGGCCACCAGCAATGGCTTTACATAATTCTGTTTGTCTTAACACTTGTCACAGCTCCATATGCTGTTTGCTGTCTTCCACCTCTCACTTTATCCTCAGCTGATAAAGATAAGTGTTTTAGTTTTCTTCGCTGCTGTATTCCCTGGCCTTGGGATCGTGTCTGGGTTCTAGTAGGCACACATAAAGATGTATTAAGGGAGGGAATTAATGCACAGGTTTGTTAAAAATACAACCCACAAAAATCCTTCCAGGGAGAATATTCTCACTCAGACAATAACAAGAAATTACATTGTATGTGCCTGATCTCAGCACTTGAAAGGTGGAGACAGGAGACTCAGGAATTGAAGTCACCTTCAGCTGTTTAGTGAGTTTGAGGCTAGCCTGGGATACATGAGATCCTGTGTCAGTCCCTGCTCTATCCCCAAACACACAAAAACTATGTTCTCTAATGCTTTAGAGTTTGTAACATATTTTCCTGTATTTCATCTGCTTTAAACTATGCAACCATACTCTGGAACTGTTACCATGTATTATTTTATTGCTTGCTGATGAAGTTTGGAGGAACGAGTTCCCTTGTTAAAGCCACCCAGATCGTCACAGCTTAGCCGTCACTCACATGCTGTATTGTTCTGCTCAACCTCACTGTTGCAAAAAAAAAAGGGCAGATCAATAAACCACTTCCTCTGCTTTTCCAGTGTCCAAAGCATTTCCTGTGAGGGGTCTGGAACGCCTCTGTCTTCCACCAGAGCCTCTCACACCATGGCAGAGGTTCTTGCTCAATCAGTCCTCCCCAAAGCTGGTTGCTGAGAATAACTTAACTGCTGAAACCACACTTAGTAAGTTATCATAAAAGCTGAAAGACTGAGAATGACAGCTTGATTGGCCTAAATATTGTCACTTTATAATCCTGGAGAGGAAATTCCCTGACATGAGGTCGAGGCTACCCTGCTCTACCTAGCAAGTTCCAGGATAGCCAGAGCTACATAATAGAGGTCCTATCTGGATGACCACCATCCTCCCGCCCCAGAAAAGAAAGAAAGAAAGTTAGTTAAGAAAGAACTTTGTACATAACTGTAGAATCTTCCTTGGGCTCCGTGTTGTATTATTAAAGTGATAGGTGACTCCCTCTAAGCAAATTAGCTTTATATTCTCTTGTTATTATTATGTAGATTACTAGATCTAGTGACTTCTGGTTAGCTTGAAAAGGTGTTTTGAGCCAACTGGCTCCAGCCTGTCATCCCAGCATTCAGGAGGCAGAAGCAGGAGGAACACAGTGAGTTTGAAGCTGACACTGACTACATCGTAGGTTGGAGACCAGACTAAGCTACATAATGAGACTATCTCAGAAACAAAGCAAAGCAAAAACTATTTGATTTACTGTAAAGTTGGCTCTCTGAGTGTCTAGCAAACCCTGTGTTGTGCAGGCCAGTGTTTTCTGAGTGAAGCTTCTTGGATTAACCCAGAGCTGTCATCCAGGTGGTTAGCCACTGAGGGAGGGGACTCAGTTTCCCCAGCTCACACACCATGAGACCTGGTCTGGCCAGTATCACCAGAGGCCTCATCTGACTCCACCCACTGATGGAAGCCAACAGTGTAACCATTTGGTTACTGGATTCACTCCCTAATAATACATTTTTAAACCCATGGATATGAGTTTTCCCTTATTCTCCTGTTAAGTAACACCTATGAGCATGCATAGTCAGATCATTTACTTAACGGAAGGAAAATTAATTTACCAGGAAGAAACGGCACTGATGCTGAGTGCACTGAGATCTCTTGTGGGCAATATTTTTGAGTCCTTATTGATTAGACTTCATTGGGACTTAATTAGCTGTAATATTGCATAAGCACTTTATCACTGGGAATGCAAGACCCCACTTACATAATGCTTCTGATGGAGAAGATGGCTGCAGCTACTGCCAGAAAGCTTCACTTAGAGGAAAGTAACTCTGCCTCGTCTGAGCTCACTCATCAGGAACCACACTGTCTCCCTTGGCGAAAAGCACTTTGAGGAGAGGAACGGGACTGGGAATGGGCATCACTTGCCTGCCGGGCTGTGAGTGCAGGGTTATGCCTTTGGAGGTCTGCGCTCCATCTAGGCCATCTAGGGAGAAACACCTGTGGTACTTTCATGTCCATCCACACAGGGAACACATGACGTGCCAGAGGCTGGGTCTGGGCACTCACCTGTAATCCCAGCACTTGGAAGGCAGAGGCAGGGGGATCACAGGCTACCCTCAGCTATATGCCAGAAACTGGCCAATCTGTGATCTATGAACCAAAACAAAACAAAGCTGGACGTGCTCGTGAGAGTGGAGCAGACCTTGCACCATTCCCATGAGTTCACCTAACTTTCTGGAAAACCAGAGACAAAAGTGTTGACTGTGTTCTGCTTATTACTGTCCCTTTCAAGCAAACTGTTCTCTGGATTACAGAAACCCTATATAGAAAAATAGAGAAAGAAATTCCAGGTAGAAGTGTGACTCCAGAGGTTGGGTAACAGCTAACATTGGGTCTTCTGTACTAGGCACAGTTGATTTAACTACTTAATGCCCAGCAGGCTCTGTCTATCCCATGAGATGTGCTCAATGATGGGTTGTTTGGTTGGTTCAAAAATGAAGGCATCACAGGGATAAGAGATGTCTTCACTTAATAAACGCCAGAACTAAGCTTTGAACCCTGGCAGTCTGGCTTCAAAGAGTGCCTAACCATTTTCAGTTATATTTACATACCTGGCAAGTTATTCAAAGTATCAGGAGAATCCTGGAGTAGATATCAAGAAAAGCATTAAGAGAAGTCCATAAGCCAGGCATGGTTGCCCTTGCCTTTAATCCCAGCTTTGGGAGGTAGAGGCAGGCGGATCTCTGTGAGTTCAAGGCCAGCCTGGTCTACAAAGTGAGTCCAGGACAGCCAGGGCTACACAGAGAAATCCTGTCTCGAAGAAAAAAAGAGAGAGAGAGAGAAGTCCATGAGGCCATGAGGTGGCCCTGCAGGTAAAGGCATTTGCCACAAGGCCTTATTAACTAAGTTTACTTTCCAAGACACCCACACATACCCACACACTCAAACATTCAAGCTTAAATACACATTTGTAAAAACTAATTAGTAGCAGGTCCTGAGTATTGGACTCTAGGGTAAAAACTGAACCAGAATCCTGCCCCTTGTAGTGATAAGAAGTGTGTCCTTCCACACACGAGGGATGACATGGACATCCCTGGCAAGCAGTGTGGCCAGCAGGGATTGTCTCAAGTTGGTGTTACAGCTTCATTGGGGCACATCTAGCTCTTAACCAGGATCTCCCAATTTCTGATTCCTAATTCTGTCAGCAGCCCAACTTCTTGAACAACCTGGTGGATCAGGAGATAAATGGTGGGGTGGGCTTGGAAGGCTGGCTTAGTGGCAGAGCGCTTGCCAGGTTGTGTGCCAGGCCTCAACTCTAACTCAATTACTATCTCCATCCTAAGGAAATATGTCTCGTTTGTCTAGTACATTGAGATATATAACTCAAGGCCTTCATGCTGTCTCCCTGGGCTGATAGAGAGAGGCCTTCACCATCACTTCTGTCTGAGTTGTTTCCCTACAGCTTCAGTGTTCAGTCACTAAAGTGACCTCACAATTCAGGATGAGGAACTCTCTTTCTGTGGTAGAATATCGTGCTCACACAGAAACCAATGGTGATAAGATTTGTATTTAATGCAGCCATTTTACTGTGCAGCCTAAATGCTGCCACTCCCTGTGTGCAGTTGAAGATTAATAAATGCTTATTGAAGTGAAAAAAAAATGGAGATAGCCCTTGGCTTTTCAAAAAGATGGAAAAAAAAACTCTACACAGTGTTTTAATATTACAACATCCCTTTGGGATTTTTTTTGGTGTTTTGTTTTGTTTTATGTGGTGTTTTGCTTGCATGCCTATGCCCTGTTTGTGTGCCTGGAACCTTGGAGGCCAGAAAAGGATATCAGATACCGTGGAACTGCAATTATAGATGTTTGTGAATTGCCATGTGGGTGCAGGAACTGAACCCAGGTCCTTTGCAAGAACACCAGTGCTCTCAACTGCTAAGCCATCTCTCTCTTTTTTTTTAAATCAAATTTTAGTACAATCACTGCTGGTTTACATCACTACAAAAATACTAAAAATTCTAAATATTAAATTTCTAAAATATAGATACTACTTTAAATAACTAGTCCTTTCTTTATCTTTAGATTTAAAACTGTGTGTGAATTTCTATTTTGGCAATAATGAATCAAAATTTCAATTATAAGCCTGATATGGTGGCCCATGCCTGTCTGTAATCCCAAATATTGGGGGAGATGGGGATAGGAGAATTAGGAGTTCTAGTCCAGCTTGTAATATATATTGATATCTTGTGTGTCAGGGGGTGGTGGTGCACTTGGGAGGCACTGACAGGCGGATCTCTCTGAGTTTGAGGCCAGCCTGGTCTACAGAGCAAGTTCCAGGACAGACAGGGCTACACAGAGAAACCCTGTCTCACCAAAAGCAAACAAACAAATAAAAACCAGGGGCAACAAGGGGCATGAGAGGTGACACAGCCATCAGGAGCACTGACTGGTATTTCAGAGGACCCGGGTTGATTTCAAGTACCCAGGAAATGGCTCATAACCACCTGCAACTCCAGATCCAGGGCTCCAACACCCTCCTCTGGTCTCCACGGGTACTGCATGCACATAGTACACACACACACATATGCAGACAAAACTCCTACACACATGAAATAATAAATTTTAAAAAGCAATAATAACAAAGTAAAAGAATGCAAAGCTTTAAAAAAAAAAAGTGTGTGTGTGGTCAAAGGAGAACTTTTGGAATTGGTTCTGTGCTTCCACTGTGGGCGCTGGGGATTCAGTCCACACGTGCCCTAGACTTGGTGTCACCCATTGCAGCCATACAACTCCTGCCTTGGATGAGGCTTTGTCTCACGCAGGAGACCTCACTGCACCTGTGGCCATGAACATTGAATGAATATCTTACATGTAAACATCTTGTTTGAGGACTGTTTTCCTTCTTTGTTTAGTTTTTATTTTGGAGGGGGATGGTAGGGTTTCTCTATGTAGCCCTGGTTGTCGTATAATTTATTCTGCAGGCCAGGCTGGCCTTGAACTCAGAGGTCCACCTGCCTCTGCCTCCAAGCCAAGCTCACAAAGCTATTTTTTAAGTCAATTTAAGTTTTTGTTATTTTTGAAGAGATCATGGCATACTTTATTTTCTGTTCATAGAGAAAAAACTGCAGAGCCAGGCATGATGGTGCATGTCTGTACCCCTCACGCAGACGGACGATAGCAAGTTCAGTGCCACCCCGGGTTACTTAGTGAGAGGTAGTTTCAAAGACAGGACAGAAGGAAGAGGAAGAGACAGAGAGACCAATGGGGAGGGAACATGAGAGAATATGAGAATATTTTATTTGTGGTTTTCTTTTGGGAAAAAGCAGTCAGCATTACTGAGTCTCTCTGAGTCACAAACATCTGTAAGTCCAGAGCATGTAAAGTCCTGCAGTCCTCTGAAAGCCACGTGGCTCTGCTGAGGCTCCCGGCAGCCTCCTCATCAGCTCTACCTGTCAGGTCCTTGACCTAGACAGAGCTCGTGAGAAGCAGAAGCTGGCAGCATTTGTGCCAACTCTCATGCAGATTCTGAAATGCAGTTTACTGTTTCAAGTTGTGAAAGTTGTTCATTACCCGTGGAAATGGATGTTTTACAGATTTGACTGCCAATTAATTTTCATTCCCATTTTGGATTTTGAGATTTAGAAAAATAGAGCTCTCTGAAATTTGAATTGCTCTAAAAGCACTCCACTACTAAGAAGTAAACATTGCCAAAGCATGCTAAAATTGTCTAAAATATATGTTTTGGTGTTGAACACTTGAGAATCACATATATATTTAAGCATATGTATTGTTGACTGGAAAGACTAAGGGAAACTAGGCCAGACACCGCCTTCCACACACTTGGAGGAAGCATGGGTTTCTGGGTAGTGGTTTCTTACATTCTTACAGTGCCCTCTGGAACCCAGATGTCTTCTCTTTCCACCAGCTCAAAAGAGAGTCCAGGACAGCCAGGGCTGTTACACAGAGAAAAACAGTTCTGCTGCTCTAGACCAGAGAATAGTACTTTGCGATGCCCATACTTTGGCACTTCCTGAAAGGTTTAAGGACACCTAGCTTTCCTTCAGGTCAGCCCAGAGGTTCTGATGATTCGGTCCCACAGAGCTCTGTTCTCCTTGTCTGACTTGATTTGCAATGCCTGTTGTCTTGTCCATCCCCTGAAATCACCTGAGTTTGGGGTGGGGTTGGGGGGTCACTGGTTCTCTAGCATGAACAGTACAGTGGCTCTATTTCTGTGTCCCACCGTCCTGGGTCTCAGCAGCAAAGGCTGTACTCTCTGGGAGGGGACAAGTGCTGTTCAGTTCATTCTCCCATTGCTCATTTGAATGTCCTGTGGTTGTTGTTTTAGGTTTGAAATTGTTCATTGCCTTCATTTTCACCCCGTTCCATATTTTGTGTAGATTAGTATGTTCAGATCTCGTCTGAATTCAGTGTCATGAGCTATATGACACTGAGAAAATGGGGCTTGCTGCTGTGTTTGGCCGTGTTTCACCCTCTGCGACAGATGGAAGGTGTTAGCTTCTGATCCCCTGCCAGTTCTGTTCCATGTAACAACAGATAGGATCAGCACCTTTGCCCTGTGTACAAAGCAGAAGTCCCAAATCTGGGGCCTGTACATGCCTAGGGAATCTGTGCAAACTCTTTTGGCTGCTTGAGCAATCAAAAATAAATGCAAGTTTGTGTATATAATTTCTTGTGAAATTTTTTTGTGGAGAGTCTTCAGTGTCTCTTTCAATAAATAATGGTTAAGGATGACCGAACAGAAGTTTCAAAATCCTGGAATTGAGACTTATTATGACAGGTTCTGTTTTTGTTTGTTTGTTGTTGTTTAAAGGAATTACTTAGAAAAGGAAATCTTTGTTTTAAAGCAAGTCTGTTAAAGCCATTATTTGGCCTTGGCCCCTGATGCACTGCACTAAATTTGTGTGGAAAGACCAAAGGAAAACATTGGACTGCCATCTAGAGGCTTGAACAACTTCACAACTTCCAAAGCATTCCTAGCCTCCCTGTACTGAACTTTGTGAATTAAAAACACCTTCTTAAATGATTGCAGACCATGAACTTGCGTGTCATGGATGCTGCAGTGCTGGTCTAGCCTTGCTGCTCTAGACTTAGTTTGAGAATGGAGAGACCGTAGTCTTTCAGATCTGAGCTGCACTTGAATATGCCTTTGCTCATAAAGCAAAACCAAATTGGTATTTTTATTTGTCATCTTTATTTGATTTTTGAAATTATATTGCATTAAAAATTAAGAATAATTCTTTTAAGCTACTCTGAGTATATCTTTCATGACAATGATGTTACCAGAAATGTTATAGAAATTGCAGAGTTGAATTTGTTCTGGAAAAAATAGATGAAATAGAATTTATATCCACCTGAAGATGCATTACAGGATAGTCAGGAGCATAGCCTTGTAGTAGCTGAGTTCATTAACTTTTCAAAATCTTGTTTCTTCATTTATTAATGGGGCTCTTCGTAGTACCTAACCTAGGATTGTGATGAAGATTAAATGAAATAAAAAGCATTTTCACGATACAGTCTTACGTGATTAAGGTGAATATTTAATAAATATATAGTCAGTAGATACTTAATTCCTATTAGATATAATAATCATTTTTGGTATTGGATATTCCATATTACATATGACAGTAGAAAAGACACATGTCTTGCCTTGGGACAAAGATAGCAAACAAGTACAACTATGAACAAGATAGGTCCTTAGTTAGTGTAAAGAAGTCATGTGACCCAATGAAGAGCAACCAGGCCTGTTTTCATGTCAGAGGTCAGGGAAGTTTCTGAGGAAGTGACAGTAAGGTCTTACCTACCTGACAAGGAGCCCACCATGAGAAGGCCTGAGGAGTGTCTGTTCCAGCTAAAAGGGGAGCAAGCATAGAAAGCAGGCAGTGGGGAGAACCACATATGTGGGAAATCAGACAGGAGCCTCTGAGGCCTAGGATTCTGAGGATCATGAGCAGAAATTGTATAGTTATCAAAGTGTTGTTGGTCTAGCATTAGCTTTAGAAAAATCCCAGTGGAGAGTAGGCTGCAATTGGAGGAAGAACAGATGCAAAAGGACCACTCGGGAGCCATTTCTGGGTGTCGAAGCAAGCAGTGTTGGCTTGGTTGAAGGACTGGTGGTGGTTGGTGTAGATGGACGCCGTTGGCACTGTAGGATTGGGGCAGTATAACAGTTGTGGATAAGGGTACCAGGTCAAGGACTGGGGAGATGGTTTGTTGGGTGAAGTGTTTGCAGTGCTGTGTTCGGATCCCTAGCACCTATGCAAGAGTGGGCATGGTGCACACACCCACAACCGCAACACTGAAGGTGGGAACGCAAAGACCTCAGGTTCAGTGCCCAGCTCATCCAGGTGAACTGATGAGCTTCGTGTTTATGAGAGACTCTGTCTCAAAAAATAGGGTGTACACAATTGAGGAAGACATCTTAGCATTACCTCCGACCTACATGCTTGCTCACATAGGCAAATGGACCTGCACACACCCAGGAGGACAGCCAGACCATTGGTTTGAATCTGACTTGAAAACCAGGTGACCATGGACTCTGCTTAATCTGGGCCATGTCTAAAGTGGAAAGGATGGTAGCACTTAGGATTGTGTTGGGGCTGAGGTAGGTACTGTACAGTGCTACCAAGAATACATGAATTACCGCAGCCTCCTAATTGCCTACCACCTTCTTCATAACTGCTGCTCTCACATACTCATCTGAACTTCCAGTTTACAGATGATAAACCTTAAAGTGGGTGGCTTTGAAATGAGAATATAGGTTTCTGATTTTGGACCCTTTGTTCTCTCTCCAGTATAACCCTGGAGTGGGTTCCCAGACAGAAATACCCACTGGCCATTTCTCTGTATGCTCCACTGTATGTACCTGTAGTGTTTAATTCACATTAAGAAAGTTTTAAAGAGCTTGGTGATGATGGTACATGCCTTTAATCCCAGCACTTGGGAGGCAGGGGCCGATAGATCTCTGTAAGTTTGAGGCCAGTCTGGCCCTTAGAGTGAGTTCAAGGACAGCCAGGGCTACACAGAGAAACTTTGTCTCATAATACAAAAAAGAGAGAGAAAGTCCTAAAGTGGCCTGTCCATGTCCCATATGCTGTTAAATATTCCAGGCCCCCTGACTTTTGAAGAGACATATTGCATACCTGACCCAAAGCCATTAATATGCACATTGTTATATGTATAAGAGGCTAGAGATGACCAATTTTAGAACCTCTAAGGTACTGAATCTATAGAGGACATTCTATTCTTCATTCTATTAAAGGGGGCCTACATCATAAGTAGAGTTCATGCGTTTGCCCCATATTTTTCTCATCAGATTTAGTGGAGGCATCGACCAAACTGACCCATTTGAATTTCTTCTTTTTCTCCATCTCTGTCTGCTTTGTCCATTTCCTTCTGGAATAAGCAATGATGTAGGTAAGGATTAAGGCAGAAGAGAAGCATAACTAGAAACAGGGAGCCTGAGAATCTACCTGCTGCTCTTGCTTTTGGCTCCTCACCTCCACCAGTGTCTCCCCTCCTCAGACTGAAGGCAGGCTGTTTGTCTGTTGCAGAGTGTGAACATTTGATCCGCCACATGCTGGTGTTAGATCCGAACAAGCGCCTCTCAATGGAGCAGATCTGCAGGCACAAGTGGATGAAACTAGGGGACGCGGATCCCAACTTCGACAGGGTGAGCTGAGCCCCTTGCCTCAGGGAACTCCTCTAAAAGCTCTTTGTCTTCTGCGGTGATTGTAATCTGCACCCAACATGTAATAATGAACAGTAGGAACCAAATGCTGTGTAAAACTGCCGTGGTGTGTGAGTTCACCAGGGAGCTGTAAGACCCAGCTAGGCTGTGGAGACTAGTGACGCTTACCATGCTGTGTCCCTAAATCACAGTTTGCTCTGCCTTCTAAGACAGTGTACCCTCGGTTCTGCAGCTCACTGCCACCAGAATGTGTGCTCACTGCCTCCAGAATGTGTGCTCACTGCCACCAGAATGTGTGCTCACTGCCTCCAGAATGTGTGCTCACTGCCACCAGAATGTGTGCTCACTGCCTCCAGAATGTGTGCTCACTGCCTCCAGAATGTGTGCTCACTGCCACCAGAATGTGTGCTCACTGCCACCAGAATGTGTGCTCACTGCCACCAGAATGTGTGCTCACTGCCTCCAAAATGTGTGCTCACTGCCACCAGAATGTGTCCTTGTCTGAGTGTGCTCATTTGGCTTCGTAGCATACTGCTGCTCCCCATTATGATCGTTCCATGTACCCCAGGAACTCAGGAAGCAGGGGGTTCCTGTGAACTAACAGCTGATTGCCAGGGCTGTCTTGCTTAGACTCTGTATGAACCTAGAGAACCCGCAGAACAGCTTGGTCAGTATGTACCGCATGCCATGTTTATGTAGTTAGCTGGGGACTTGACAGCTTGCCTCTTTGCCTGTTGCAGTTAATAGCTGAATGCCAGCAACTGAAGGAGGAGAGACAGACAGATCCCCTCAACGATGCTGTCCTCTTGGCCATGGAAGACATGGGACTGGACAAGGAGCGCACACTTCAGGTACCTCAGAAGGAGTGGAGAGCAAATAAGATAAGCGGCCCTTCCTGTTGTCTGTCTTTCCTGCATTGTTTCCTTCCCGAGCTCTTGGGTCTTTCTGCTTTCTTCCTTTGCCTCTTCCTTTGCCCTTCCTGGGCCTGGAAAGAAAAGAAGAAGCTGCTTTGTATTCTGCTGGTGTTGTCAGAGGTGTGGTCATTGGGGTGCCATCTCAACAGGGTTTCACTCTCTTCTCTTTTGGTAGTCACTAAGATCGGATGCCTATGATCACTATAGCGCAATCTACAGCCTGCTGTGTGATCGACATAAGAGACATAAAACTCTGCGTCTCGGAGCACTTCCCAGCATGCCCCGAGCCATGACCTTTCAAGCACCAGTCAATATCCAGGTGGGCAATGTCTCTAGTGACCTATGACGTGAAGACAGGTTATACCAGGAGAAGGGCGAACCACAGCTCACTCGCCTTCGGTCAGGAGAGATTCTTGTTTGTCCATTTATCTGCATCTATTCCTTTGTCAGACACTCGTGATCTGGGTCTTTCTTTGAGAGAGAGGTCACATGACAGAAATAGTTATCCTCTTAATTTTGTTTTGAGATGTAGCAAGTCATTGTGACATAGCATCCTCTGTAAAGAACGCTTCCTTGCTGTGCCTTCTGGGAGCAGAAGAACCAGACTTTGGCAATCAAGACTGCTTTGAGTGTAATCCTAGGCCTTGGGAATCTGAGGCAGAAGGATGATGAGGTCAAGGATAGCTTGGGCTACACAGCAAAATCAGGTCTCGGAGGGGCGAGGGGAGAGACTACTTTGAGAAGCTATCGTTATTTCTTCTATGTCTCAAGTCTTTGTGTATCCCTATGTACTGCTTTCCAGGCAGAGCAGACAGGCACTTCTATGAACATTAGCGTCCCCCAAGTTCAGCTGATCAACCCAGAGAACCAAATTATCGAGGCAAGTAGTCACACCTGATCACTGTCAGCTGAAACTGTTTTTCTTCCCATAGCCACAGTTCCTTTCCTTCCTTCTGATGTTTTTCTGATCGGTTGTGTTTCCGTCCACCTCAGCCTGACGGGACAGTGAACTTGGACAGTGATGAGGGTGAGGAACCTTCTCCGGAAGCCTTGGTTCGCTATTTGTCAATGAGAAGGCACACGGTGGGAGTGGCTGACCCACGGTAAGTATCTGCTCAGCATCCTGCCCTAAGGCGAAAAGGCCCCATCAGGCTTAGTGCCTCCTGTGGCACATTTTCTCCTACATCATGTTCTAAATAAGTGACCAAAATATATTTTTAGCACGTCGGGGACTGTGCACAGTGGACCACAGGCAATCTAACTAGTTACAAAGTCTCCCTGTATTTGGTGGCTCTTAGCGACCACAGTGCCATGTGAAGAGTATGACAGCATCTTTGTCGACAGGGATGGCATTCTTATCATCTAAATCAACCAGAAGTATTCCTTAAAATTCAGTCAAGTTTAACAAAGTGTGGTGGTGGCACATGCCCTTAATCCCCACACTCAGGAGACAGGTGGGAGGAGCTCTTGAGTTCAAGGCCAGCCTGGTCTATAAATCGAGTTCCAGGACTGTCAGGAGGCATAAAGAGACCCTGTCTCAAAAAAAAAAAGTAAATAAATCAGCCAACTTTGACAGCCTTTAGAGATGTTGGCTGCCTCATATTCTATGTTGGGACTCTTGAAGACAAGTGATGTGGCGTAATTTATATATGTGGACAGTTAGAGGCACTTGCCTGGCACATGCAAGGTCCGGGGTTCAGTCTCTTGCTCTGCCCCAAAATGAACAAGAATCCCAAAACATATTTCCTAAAGTGTTCCCCAAAGGCTTCCTGTCATGATGTTCCCTGAGGCCCTCATTGGGAACATGGACTGAGGACCAACTCACCCCATTTCTACCCTGCGCTGGAGGCTTGTCATCTTAAACAATAGCCCATCTTGTTGTTGAATGTTTTCTTCACTTAGCAGGGAAGAAAAGGTTATAGCAAGCCTTTTCCTGAGAGTTCAGCTCAGGGCAGAGCTGGCTTTCTTATAAATGTCTCTCCTCTGAGTCAATCCTCAGAAGCAACGACCATGCCTGGTGATTCGCTTGCTTTATTATACGTGTTCGTGGCTCTCAACAAGCAATAGAAAGAACACTTTGGTTCCACAGCGTGTGTCACTGCAGAAGGGTGGAGTCCTGAGTCGTGATTAGTGGGAAGATCTCTTATTTAAAGTCTGCTGGCCATGACAGCCCCGAACATCCAGTACTTATCTGTCCTGTCAGGACCGACAGTGTAATTACATTCTTTCCCTGGTGAATCAGCTGCTACTTCAGTCAGTCACTGTCTTAGCGGATGGCCTGCACTCTCTAGAAACTTGCCGTTCACCTCCAGGCTTTGGAAGTGTGGGCTGGAGTTGTGCCAGGTGTTTCTCCTCTTTTGCTTTTCGAAAGGAATCAATGAAGAGTGGCATCTCCAGTAACTTAGAGTAAAATGACAGAGTAAATTTCTATACAGCAGGCTTGGCTTTGCTTTAGGATCTTAGAAATAGAATTTAGGAGAAGAGCAAGGTGGGTTGTACTTTCCCACTGGGTAGCAGGGAAGGTGCTTGACTCATGAAGGCCTGACTTGGGATCACCAGCTCCCATGGAAAAGCCAGCTGTGGCAGCCTCTGTGGTAACTCCAGCTCTGTGGGGTGGAGACCAGCAGATCCACTGAACTCATGACTAGCGAGTCAGTGAGCTCCAGGTTGAGCGAGAGGCTGCCTTTAAAACAGAAAAAGCATGATAGAGGAAGACTACCTACCTTTGCCCTCCATACTCACGCACACATATATGTTGGGATACACACACATGTCATATGCACACATACACTACATCTGCATACACATATATATACATATTAAAAAGGTAAAAAAGGCCAGGAAATGGCCACGCCTTTGATCCCAGCACTCTGGAGGCAGAGGCAGGTGGATCTCTGTTCAAGGTCAGCCTGGTCTACAGAACAAGTCTCAGGACAGCCAGAGCTACACAGAAAAGCCGTGTTTGAAAAAAAAAAACCCAAAAAACTATAGAAAAGTTAAATAAATATAAATAAATAAAATTACTGTGCTGGGTATAGTGGCAACATTGACTCACAGACTTAAACACTTCTGAGTGAGCACACTTCTCTCTCCCTGCTTCCTGACAGCACGGAAGTTATGGAAGATCTGCAGAAGCTCGTGCCTGGCTTTCCTGGAGTGAACCCACAGGCTCCGTTCCTGCAGGTGACCCCTAACATGAACTTCATGCACAACCTGTTACCTATGCAGAGTCTGCAGCCAACCGGGCAGCTTGAGTACAAGGTACGTAGCTGTGCAGTGGGCCTGTCCACAAAAAACAAACTTGACATTCCCTTGGTAGGCAATACTGTCCCTAGTATTGGAGGGTTTCATTAGCAAAGGGGAGTTCCCTTTTGTAAGCAGCTCTGTGACAAGACATTTCTTCAGTCCCTTTCACCTCAGTGGATGCTCAGTGTGTGGTAGATGAGGGTAGTGCTGTTTCCTCCCATGTTTTACCGTCTCACAACTGTATCTGCCCACTCTCCTGGCAGGAGCAATCTCTATTACAGCCACCTACACTACAGCTGCTGAATGGAATGGGGCCCCTTGGTCGGAGAGCCTCAGATGGAGGAGCCAACATCCAACTACATGCTCAGCAGCTGCTGAAGCGCCCACGGGGACCCTCCCCACTTGTAACCATGACACCAGTAAGTAGCAACACAGCCTGACTTTCTCAGACGTTTTTGATAAAAAGACTGTGATAAAGGGACTTCACTTGGCTGAAATACCCACATTCATTTCTTCCCCCCCCCCCCCCCAGACAAGGTTTCTCTGTGTAGCCCTGGCTGTCCTGGAACTCACTCTGTAGACCAGGCTGGCCTTGAACTCACAGAGTTCTGCCTCTGCCTCCCGAGTGCTGGGATCAAAGGTGTGTGCACCACGGCTGGCTTGCCACATTCGTTTCTATTCACTGACTTGCCTCCTATTCCCAGTGGGCCACATAAAGACACCCCAGAGGACTTTCCCCAGTAGAAGCAGTTCAAGTTGGCAATGCTGGCTAGAATAAATTGCTTTTTAAATTTTATCTTATGAAGACTTGTTGGAAGAGGGTGTGCGCATGCTCAATGGACAACTCTGGGAGTCAGTTCTCTCCTCCACCTTCCCGTGGGTTCCAGGGCTCAAACTCGCCTCTTCGTGCTTGCATAGCAAGTGCTCACGAGCTGAGCCATCATAGCAAGCGCTCACGAGCTGAGCCATCTCACTAGCCCGTGGAATTAACTGCTTATTAGACAAGTTTCCAGAATTACCATCTCACCAACTCTCTTTTGATCAGCACTGCCTAGCATTTTTGGCACAACCTCAGATACGTGATTACATCATGGCTCAGACTTCAGCCGATGTCTCAGTCCCATCGTTTTGTAAGGTGATGACATGCAAAGGTTTAATTTCACACATTGGTTTCTGGTTTTATTTCTGGTAATTTTTCTGTCATAGCTCCATCAGATTGAATACTATCTCATAGGTCTCATGAGCTGTTGAGAGGAGTCTGGTTTAAAATCACAGTAGTTGGTGACTTTTGTTCTCCTCTGATAGGTCGTGGATCGATGCTTTGTGAAAACACGTGAATTTGTTGTGATAGCACAGCAGAGCTCACTCTGAGTTTCTGCACTTTCTTTCTAGAGCACTGTGTGAGTCATTGGGCCACACTTTCGGTAGCACCGCAGTTCAGAAAGCAGTTCTACATCCGAGCTGTTGGTATACTATTTATGATATCAAAGACAAGTGCAGCTATATGAAGTATCTGAATATAAGAAAGCGTGCAAAACCATGTAATCCTACCACTTGGGAGGCAGGTGCCAGAGGGTCAATGCAAGTTTGAGACCAACTTGGTGTACATAGTGAGTCCCAGGCTAACCATGGCTATAGAGCAAGACATAGCTTCAAAAAGGGAAAAAAAAAGCATGCGGGATTAAATGCCAAAGTGAATGGCATGGCTGATAGGCGGCAGCCTTTCGATGGACAAGGTTACTATTGGTTAGGAATGATCAGGATCAAAGTTGTGGGAAGTGGGGTGACTTACTCTGTTCACTGGACTTGTTGCTGCCAAGGTCACTAACAAGCTCTTGTTGATAAATCCAGTAGGCATTTTTAATCTTTATCTTTTTATGTCCCAACTCTATTAGTCATTGTTGACCTTTTTCCCCCCTTCTTTGTAACAGTTTTTGTTGTTGTTTTTTTGTTTTTTTGGCTCCTTTAACATTACCCTAGATCTTTCATCTGCCAGTCAATCTCTTTTTCAGGCCTCCTGTCTGCTCAGTGTTGACTTCCCTGGGGCCCCTTTCCTGTCTCCTCTCTTCTCTTGGATGAGCCTGTCTATTCCCAAAATTTCAGCTGCCATCTGGCTCTCCACTCAGAATGCTCTTCAGAGTTCTACACATGTGTGCTTACCTCCACCATAGCTTTAGTGGCTACCTCACAATTATAGTGTGAATGCAACATGTTCCGAAACTTCCCATGACTCTGTCACTATTTGTCTGTGCCCCACAGTGACAGTGAACAGCACTGTAATTGCCCTGGTGGTTTCACAAGCTAGGAACATGGATTTTTTTTAATCTTTATACAATTTGTGTTATTCCCTCTGTTAATCAGTTATCTTATGTCTATGAATTAAATAGCTTACATCTCTCTATCTCTGCCCCCTTTCCTTCAGTCCTGGTCACCAGTCACCTAGACTAACACAGTGGACTCCCAGCTGGCTTGACTCCTGGTTTCCATTGGCTTCCCCTTTCAGCCTGCAAGTAAAGAGACTTACTTTTCCAAACACAGATCCTGTAACACTGTGCCCATCCTTAACATTCTGTAGTGATTCACCACTGCCCATCCCAAAATAAATTCGTGTGATATTCAAGGCCATTTATAACAGTGTCTTTCCTCTGCCTCAGCTATACCCACTTCCCGTCCAACTGTTTACTCCACACTTAGAACTATAGTAGAGGATGTGAAAATTCAAATGTTGGAATTATTTCAAAAAGTTTGTTTTGTTTTGTAATAACTCAGTTTTAAAGAAAAATTTTATTGTTGTTTTAAATTAATGATGGAACTGTACCAGAGCACAGGTCTGTCAGAGGTGCAGGGTCCTGTGGAGTTGGCTTTCAGTTGCTGGGAGCCACCCACTGTGAGTGCTGGGAACCAGTCTCTAGAGCTCTGCAGGAGCCATCTCTCCACCTCATAGTGCAGTGTTTTAAAATGCCCCTTTTGGTCATTGAAGTGTGGTTTCTGATATAGTGCCTGAGGCATGGATGATGCTTATAAAAGGCACTGGGCCAAGAATAATTTTGAGGGAGCACAACATTTCTGTCTTCATGCAGAAGAGAGCCAGTAACTCCAGTGTGGTACTTCTCATTTCATTTATGTTTGGAGCGTACTGAGTATCTTAAAACATCAGATCGTAACTGTTTAATTATGTGTTATGTGACAATGTACTTCAAACACCATAGTGCTTTCCTGGAGTTCAGACATCCAGACTCTGGGACTGACACTGATATGAGCCATGGTCAGTTCCTAGGCACTCTAAGTAGGCAGTTCTGTGTATTCCAGGTCCTTGCACACTGCAAGCCTTCCCTCTTCTCTCAAAAGACCCTTTTGCCCTTTGCTGACTGCTAGCTTCTGTGCATGGCTCACGCCTCAGGTCAGCTGCCTCTTTCTCCAGAGTGCCTTCTTTAACTCCAAGCACTCCCTAGAGGACTTGAGAGCCTAATCATGCTGTTCCAGCTGTCTGCTCGCTGGTCTCTAAAAGACAAAGTCTGTAGCTATCAACTCTCAGCTTATCTTATAGTAGCCGTGTGAGTGTTAGGTGAACAAACAAATGGGTAGGAGTGGGGGAAGAAGTCCAAATACCTCACCTGAGCAAGATGGAGCTGGAAAACAAGATGAATGAAGGTTCTCTCTAACCTGTGGGTTCTAGAAAAGTCTTTGAAATAAGAACATTAACAAGACCCTTGGCCTTGGTCCAGTTACCAGCATTCAGGGCATCACTGAATAAGCTGCCTCCCTGAGCCTTGCCTTCCTGTCTCTCCGCAGGCAGTGCCAGCAGTCACACCTGTGGATGAGGAGAGCTCGGATGGGGAGCCAGATCAGGAAGCCGTGCAGAGGTAATGTGGCACCCGCCAGTGCTTGCAGAACGTCCTTGGGCAGGCTTCCCTGCAACCAGCGAAAGGTCACCTCTGCCCAGGGAGGTGGTGCAGAGAGCAGCCTCAACACTTGTGTGGCCTTTGCTCAAGCCAGGTGGCATGCTCCTCCCCACACGGAAGTAACAGAAGACTGCCCAGAAAATATCGTTTCTATAAGCGCCACTGGAAGCCCCTTAAGTGACAGCAATAACCTTAAGAACGTTTCTCTCCTCCCTCCTTCCTTCCATGTCCCTTGCCTTCATATTGCAACTCTGATAGTGTTCAGAAGGCCTAAAGCCTGCTCCTACCTGCCACGAACTGTTCACTGAAAAGGAATTGGAGATTTGGGATGACAGTGATCCTAGCTAGTCTGGCCATGGACCTCTGGCATGGACTCCTCCTTCCCAGGAGAATGAATGAATGCCTCCTGTACTGTTTGCCGTGTGCTTCTTCCACTCCCTCGTACCAACAAAGAGATAATTGAAAAACAAAACAAAAAGGGGGGTGGGGGGCAGGGACAGATGTAAATATCCATTGTTTGCAAAGCTTGTTGAGAGATGCCTGATTCACAGAGAATGACAGTGACATCAGGCTTGCTGTTGCATTCACAGAGAATGACAGTGACATCAGGCATGCTGTCGCTCACCTCAGTTCCAGTAGCCATGGTCTTCAGCTCCATGCCTGACGCTTGTGCAGTTGTCTTTCTTATTTTCTGGGGATGGGTTTTCACCAGAATCCAGCATGTATTTTCCCAGAAATACAGGTGTTCTTCGAGATTATATGTTTTCCCTTGAGAGAAGTTGAAATAAAATGGTTTTCATGGGCTCTCGGGGAAACGTTGGGTGTTTTTATCAACAGACATTAACCACTGATGGCTTTCTCTAGCAAGTTTGCATACCACAAATCACAGTCTGGTAACAGCTTTTAGCTTACATAGGCAATGTAGTCAGGAGTAAACCAATAGCCTTATGGTTGTTGTTCAGGACTCCCTTCCTACACCCAGTAGGCCAACATAAGAGCTCCTTTTCAGAGAAGCTGGTCTCGTGCAGAAAGAAAACCCTAGTGAACAGGGGTGTTTCCAGCTCCCTCCACTGCCTAGACACTAGAAGAAAAAGTGTGGTTACTTTGCGTCAGTCTGATGCTCTGATGTTCTTGCTTCTATGGTTTGCTGATAAAAGGATATATGAAGTTGCAAATGAGCCCTGCTGCTGTCATGAAGAAATGAAAAAGCAGGAAATGCACTCTGTTCTGCCTTCCCTCCTTGAGAACATGCAGACGTATTTTATCTTCTTTGTCTTAGACTTTACTTCCTCTGACCCCCACCTTCTTCAGACCAACACTGAAAGGCTAGAATGTTCATTATTTTGAAGGGACAGAAAGGAATCACGCTGCTCTTATCTGTACCCAAGACGAGCTGAAGTGCCGAGGAAGCCTGGACCAGATGCAGGCTGGGTCTTGTTGCAGTGCTGACCCTTGTAGGCCTGCAAAGCTCCTGGAGTAAAAGCCATCATGGAGTCGGACTCCGTCCTTCGACTCTTCTGTTTCCTTACCTTGCTTCTTTACCTCCTGAAAATAGCTCTGAATATCTCATGTGGTTTATTTCTTCATCCTCTAAGTTAGTCCTCTGGAGATCACATCAGTTTTTCTTCTCTGATGATTGAGTTTTGGTCACAGGACATGAGGGAAGAACTCAGTTGTCCTCAAGAGTCTGTTTTCTTTGGCATATAGTAAGGACAGCAGAAATCTGACAGTAAGAGACATGAGCTGACTCTTTCTGAATACCTCACTTGTCCCTCTAGAACAGGCCTTGGGTTCATTTCCTCTGACTTACAGTTTAGAAATTTGGAGAAAAATTAATATGCAGGAAAACAACTTCTTCTGTTGAATAGAATGAAGGAAATTGGTCCCACCACTCTTGTGAGCTAGATCTGCCTTCCTTCTCTTGATGGCTACTCTCAAGTTCGAGACCAGCCACTTCGGTGGTAAGCTGACTTCTGTTGGCCAGTTAGGTGTGCTTCACCTCCATCCTGCTGGGGCTGCTTGTGTGGAGCCCTCTTCTGGTGCCCCACACTGTCCCACCTAGTGCTTCGGACTAACTTCTGTTGCTTCCTGCTCGGGAACATTCTTGTCTTTTTTACTATGAAATGTCCTCCCTGCTTGTTGCAGGTACTTGGCAAATAGGTCCAAAAGGCACACACTGGCCATGACCAGCCCGACAGCTGAGATCCCACCGGACCTGCAACGGCAGCTAGGACAGCAGTCTTTCCGTTCCCGGGTCTGGCCTCCTCACCTGGTACCTGACCAGCATCGGTGAGTAGCCACATGGCAGTGTGAGCTTCCTTGAGACTCACTGGACCAGCACCCATCTGACCAGTCTCCGCTCATGGTGACTAGCTTTAACTAGAAGCCACCTGCCATCCCGAACTCACATCTCAGCTCCTAGCCCTAAGCAATACACAGGGCAAAAGCTTTCTCTCGGATTCTGGAGCAATCCGAAGTTCTTCTATCCCATTTCCTAGCAGATCTATTCATCATCTGCAGCTGATTCCTGTAGGCCTTTGAGGGAGTGATGCTCTCAGAAGGCAACTCTAGAGATGAGAATTTGTAGCAACATCCCCAGACTTGACCTCTAATAGTTCATCGCCTTCGAAAGAATGGACACTTGATATGGTGTTAACCCTGAGTACCAGGCTGGGCGTAGAGGGAGGTACATCCCTAATGAATAGTAGAACAGGAACACCGCATGCTTTTGAGTGCTATGTTTGGGAAGTCATTCTTTGAGTATTCTGACAGCAAGATCTTATGTTAGGCCTCTGTTATTTAGAATTCATTGCCTTGAAGAGGGAAAACAAGCTTCACCATCCTGACTAGAGAAACTTCAGTGAATCCAAGGTAGCTTGGCAGCAAGAGTGCTGAGATGATTGTCTTCCTTGACCCCCTTGATGATTGGCGGTCTTAGTGGTGTCCATTCTGATCTGTCCCCGAGCTCACAGGCCACACTTCCCAAGTCAGCTGCCATTGCTTGATCTTGTGTCTTCCAGTCTTCTTGTGAAGGTAGTGGAATGCCAGTCTCCTTGGGAAGGGTTGAAAGCATTTGGGTTCTGAGGAAATCAGGTATATGTGTGCCAGTAGGAAGAAACACTTGCATCTAGTCACTCTGATCAGCTCCATACAGTGTTCTCGTTGTCTGTCTCATTCACTGGGTGTCAATTAATCAGTAGGAACAGGTGAACCCTGAGCAAGCCAGTACATAATTAGTGCCACGTTGGAACTCTGGAAAAAGGAAGGTAAGCTTCCATAAATGACCGTAAACAATTTAGAAAGAAAAAGTCCCATTAGGAGCCAAAAGAAACTGAAGGTTCTCATGCAAGATTGTGATGGCACAGTCCCTCAATGGAAACTCCTTGGGAGCTGCAGGCGGTCACCTCGGAGAGCTCCTCCGAGCTTGTCAAGCTTGTCAGCTGGGGCTGGCGAGCTGCTCCACCACCACCCCCAACACCCACCCCATCCCCGCCCCTGGCAGCTTGTAACTTAGAGCCCTGCACATGCACTTGCTCTAAAGCTGCTTTTTTTTCTCGTCACCCCCTCTTCCTCGCCTGACACTTGATTCGTCAGCACTCCCTTGTTTAGCTTTTGTCCTATGAGTATCTGGCTTTAATTCTCCGTGCTCCTCAGCAAGACAGTGACCAGCACTTTCCAGACAGCCCTCCTCACAGGCCCTCTTTCTATTCTGTTGACGTTTGTTCTGAAGAGAAGATCACTACAGCCTACAGGTCCATCCAAGGGATAAGCATTCAGCCTGCAGACACTTCCGGGGCCTTGCCTCCTAGAGCACTACTGTCTGTCCCCATGCACACATTCTTGGTAGTGTTCCATGGGTTTCTAGGGCCAAGACAGTTTGAGTTGGAAACAAATGAATGCTTGAATGTCAGATTGTGTACTGTGGGGCATTTGTATAAACTGAGCTGTCTTGGTGGGGTCACTGTACAAACACACAAAAGATTAAAGTTTATTCAGGAGAAGTGTTCTAAGGCCATACAACACATGATATGACATGGGTGGCCTCTCTGTGTCACTGAATTCCGTTCATTTTCTGGAAAATGATTAAAAGAACAGAATCTATATCTATTCTTTGTGTTATAATAGGTGAAGTCCACCATGGAGACAGAAGAGGGGCTGGTCAACATTTCCACCCCTGGAAGTGTGTGATTTAAAAGTTAACACAAAGCAGAGTCTAACCAGCTGCGGGCTGCGTCTCTGTTTGAAGAGCATAGTGGGAATAGCAGCCTATGTGAGGCTGCCCTGGGTGAACATGGTTGCTCTTGAAAATAAAGTCAAGCACTCTTTTTTTTTTTTTTGGTTTTTTTCGAGACAGGGTTTCTCTGAATATCCTTGGCTGTCCTGGACTCGCTTTGTAGACCAGGCTGGCCTTGAACTCACAGAGATCCACCTGCCTCTGCCTCCCAAGTGCTGGGATTAAAGGCGTGCGCCACCACCGCCGGGCAAGTCAAGCATTCTTGACACGGCCCATCCCTCTACAGTGGGCAGGTCTTTTGGAACTGATGCCCTGAAGTTACTGAGCCAGGCTGAGCTGGGGCCAGTGTCTTCACAGCCTGAGTTTCCAGAAAGCTGTGCCCACACCTGGAACCTGGGATAATCTTGCTGTAATGAGAAAGAATGATTTTGTGCAGAACAACTGCTTGAAGAGCAGCCCTGGGTGACAGACCTGTTCATTGCCTGAAAATACTGAAAGTGTAGGAGTCAAATTTTAGGAGAAATAATGCCGGTACTTTACTTTAGTTCAGAGTCTGCAATTCAGACAGAACATGCTCCTGAAAGAACCTTCATGAATGTTGTCTCTGGACTGTGATACCCACCCCCCACCCCTGATTAATTTGTCTTTTATGTTGCTAAAGCAAGTAGACATTCATGTTCATTTCACTAGCTCACTATTGCTTAAACCTTTGATGAAGTCTCAGGGAGAAGTGTCATTAGTAAAGAGAGTAAGGGCTGTCACCTGTCATCAGAACTCTTGGCATTGCTGCCCTTGTCATCGTCTCTCCTCAGTCCTTCCCTGTCTGCACTGTATTTGAACTTGCTTGTTCACCTGCTTCCTTGGCTTTGGCTCTGCTTCAGTCTGAACTGGCGAGGTGACCCGTCACCTCACCCATAGCTCAGTGTAATGTCATCTCTGCCCGAGACCTGCCACCCTGACCCTTTCCATTAGCTGTGGGGACACCGCCTCTGCAGTCTTTAACCTGCTTATCTCAGCTCATAAACATCTCTTTGGGGTTAGGCAGCAAGCGTAGGTGTTAGCCAGCCCTGGGACTGCCTTAGGGCTCCTGATCAATGATTCTTCTTTCTCCCCATAAGACACTGTCTGTGTTCTGATTTGAGCAGTGGGGACCCCTCTGTCTGAAGGAGGTTGGGCAGGCACTGCCTTGTGAGGAGGTAGCATTCACAGTAGGAGGCCTCGTGTGTCCACAGGTACGTGCAGGGTCTTGAGGCCCACATTCCTGAGGAATGTGCTGTCTCCGTCCCGGGATGAGAAGTCCCTATCTTCCCCACCCCAGGTTCCACCCTCCCTTTTCTAGAACAGATCTGTGAGTTCCAGACCAGACCTTTGACCACAGACCTGACTTTGATGTCATTCTAGCCACACATAGGTTACTGCTGGAGGTAACTCCAAGTCAAATGGTGCGTTCTGAGTTTCTGAAGATACCAGATAGAGATCTGGTTTTAAAAATCAGAGCTTGCCCAAAATAATACCCCCAAAATGTAACTATAATAGAAAGTAAATGAACGATCATAAAAACCAGAGCTCTAGTGAGTTTATAAGAACTGGATATAATTGACCCCAGGACCTCACCAGGCTTGGGAAGTAGGACCAACCTGAGGTAAGTGGAGGTTGGAGATGAAAACCTGTAGCCCTCTAAAGGGGAGCAGCCACCTCAGGAAATGACATGGATGTGGCTTGTGCAGGGCTCCTAGTGCAGCCCACTGTCTCCGTATTCATCTGGAACGGTGGTCCCTGTGCGATTTGTCAAAGGCCCCCTGAGTCTTAGCTGCTAACCGTCTCTTCCCATATGTTCAGCTCCACCTACAAGGATTCCAACACCCTCCACCTCCCCACGGAGCGTTTCTCCCCTGTGCGCCGGTTCTCAGATGGGGCTGCAAGCATCCAGGCCTTCAAAGCTCACCTGGAAAAAATGGGCAACAACAGCAGCATCAAACAGTTACAGCAGGTAACCTAGAGAGGGGCAGGGTGACAATGCAGCATCTGGGACCAGGGCCTGACTCTCAATGCCCTTCTTGTCAACAGCACTGAAGTGTTACAGTGTAGCTTTCTAATGTGTGTCCCTCCGTGTATACTGCCCTCCCCAGTGTCAGACTTGCTTCCTCCATCGCGAGACTAAGATTTTTTTTCCACTGTCTCTGTAATTCCCTGGAAAGGCATTTTGGTTTGATTTTCACTGGGAAATACCAGGGGAGGTACGTGTGAGCAGTTTTGGTATTCCCTTTTGCCATGCAGGGCACTGAGTCCTAGTAGACCCTGCTGCTGTACCTTGTTACACCAGGCAGAATCTCCAGCTGGTATTGCTCCCAGAGGTAGGAAACCTGCTTCCAGACTACTATGAAGGGCCAAAAGCTTCAAGTAACATGTGCTTTGTGTTTATATTTGATTCCACACTGGACCCTGACTCATGCATAGGCCACAGTGTGTCCTTGGTGTTTCCCACTCATCCCCATTGAACAAAGTGTGAGGATCCCTGTCCAAATACCCAACAAGGATGCTGTTCTTCATCGGATCATTCTGCCCATGAGACCTTGAGGGAGCTCTGCATCTGCCGAGATCACAGCATGGGGTGGGCCTGGCTGTGTCCCATCTGTACCCACTGCTTTCCCTTCAGGAGTGTGAGCAGCTGCAGAAGCTGTACGGGGGGCAGATGGATGAGAGAACCCTGGAGAAGACCCAGCAGCAGCACATGCTGTACCACCAGGAGCAACGCCATCAGATTCCCCAGCAGCAAATTCAAGTAGGCCCTCACTCACTCTTCGCTTCCCCCAGTGTGTTCCAAGTTTGCGTTCAGGCTCATTAGCCTGTGCATTGTGAAAAAGACTCAGGGCAAAACGGAGTGTGAGCTGTGTTTGTGGCAACATGTTTGATGGAACAAATCACAGAGAGAGCACTTTCTGTGGCTTCCCCTCCCAGGACTAGCACTGATGAACTTTGCAGCTCATGGTACTTTTGTCCCCATCCCCCCCTTTATGTTTTAGGATTCTATCTGTCCTCCTCAGCCTTCCCCACCTCTTCAGGCTGCGTGTGAGAATCAGCCAGCGCTCCTCACCCACCAGCTCCAGAGGTAACGAACCACTTCAACTCTTCCTAAATCATTGCCTAGGCACCTGGGCCTGATCATGGGGGAGACTGGCTGGCTTGAGCATTCACTTTGGCATAGTCTTCTGGAAAAACAGGAAAGCCGATGTAGAGTTTGAAGGGCTTCCTAAAACCCTATTTCCTTAGCCCCACAAACAGAGTAGCCCAACCTCCGTTACAGACCAGCCCATGCAAGGAGCTCCTCTTGAGGTCATTGGCGTTGTCTGATCATGGACAACTGTAAGGTGATCCAGGCTTCTGTCCAAGGAACACAAATTTATTTTCCCCCCCAACAATGTAGTACATATTAAATTTAAATGTAGTAATATTGAATACTGACTATAAAGTCATTTGTACATTGGAGATGGAAGATGTAAAAGAAGATAACTTAGGGTTTTATTGCTCTGAAGAGACACCATGACTATGGAAACTCTTATTAAGCAAAACTTTTTACTAGGGTTGTCTTATACTTTCAGAGGTTTAGTCCATTATTGTCATGGCAGGAAACATGGCAGAGTCCATGCAGACACAGTGCTAGAGAAGGACCTGAATGTTTGTGGCAGGGAAAACTGGTGGAATGAGATGCAGACAGGCTTGTGTTGGCCTTCTACCCCACAGCTATCCTCCTCAGACCAAAAGATGTCTGTTTGTGTATGTATTGTATGGCTAAATGTTAACTCCAGATGACTCTGTCACCTCAGGAAGCTTATGTAACTGTTCTGCCGTTTTTAAGGTTAAGGATTCAACCTTCAAGCCCACCCCCCAGCCACCCCAACAACCATCTCTTCAGGCAGCCAAGTAACAGCCCTCCACCTGTCAGCAGTGCCATGATCCCTTCTCACGGTGAGTGGCAGTGGCCATGCAGATGGACTCTGTGTGCCATGAGGGGAAAGCCTTGGTGTTTTGCTTTGATTTGTTTTTTATTTTGTCTCTTGACTGTGAAACCTTGGGTAAATTCCTAAACTTCTGAGGACCTGTGCTTTCTCAGTAACAACTGTGATAATAATAACACTTAAGAAATGTATGTAAATCACCTGGGACAGTATCCAACATGATAGTCCTTAATGTAGGTTAACCATTATTAATATAGCTACGAAAACCCTCCCCAGTCCTCCTAGGTGTGGAGACTGGTGGGTGTGGTCCTTCAGAGCACAGTCAGGTCCTCCCCAGTCTCCTTGGCATTCTACAGAAGTGTTAGAATTGCATGTAGGTTCTTCCTACTCAAGGTGGAGTCCTTGGATCCATTGGATTGTGGGTTCTATCCTAAAGCTGTCAGATAAGAGAATGTGGAATTTAACCAACTCTCAGCATCGTGCCTGTGTGTCCACACTTGAGAAACATTGCATACATCTCTGCTGCTCAAATCCAGCCATAGATCGTCTCTTGGGGGAATTAGTTGAAAATACAAATTCATGGGGAACCCACTTGTCCTGAGTCATAGTTCTGTGGGTAGGACTCAGTGAATTAGACCAGTTTCTGCCAGCTTCTGGTCTTGTCTTGTGTAGTGAAATTTAAGAAGGCAGTCCTAGATGCTGTCTGCTGTGAGTCTCCTTCTGGGCTCCTTTACTTCCAGCGGGCAGGTAACCTGGGCACTTGGTCACCCTGTGGTCTCTTTCTCTGCAGGTGCTACGTCTCCCTCCCCATTTCAAGGCTTACCCTCCCATGGTGCAATCTTCCAGCAGCAGCCTGAGAACTGTTCTCCATCTCCCAGTCTAGCACTAACCTGCGTGGGCCTACAGCAGGCTAGTCAGTCACAGCCAGTGACCATCCAGCTACAGGAACCCATTGACATGCTCAGCAACATGGCCGGGACAAGTGCAGGCTGTGCAGGGCGGGGCATGGCCGTGAGCCCAAGCGCCAGTCAGATTCAGACACAGCACCGTGCCAGCCTAATGGCCCCCTTCAGCTATGGGCACCGGCCCTTGTCCAAGCAGCTGAGTGCTGACAGCGCAGAGGCCCACAGGTAAGGCTTCTTGGTGATCTGGAGAAGCTTTTAGACCATTGAGTAAGCAGGAAGGAGTCTGACAGCCTATGCTCTTGTGTCATCCTTTGTCAAAGCAGTGTCTGAGGTTAGCTTGTTGATGAGCCAAATCGTTAACAAGACAGGAGAGAAATGGCAAGTGCCTTCCCAGCGGCCTGCAAGGAAGGGAAAGTCTCTTAGAGGAACGTAGAAAGATGTCAGTCAGTTCCCCTGGTCTATTATCCCAGGAGTCTGTTGTTCTGTAGGAGACAGATATTCTAAACAGCTCAGACTCTGTTTTACAAAATGCTAGGTTAGACCGAGTGTAGCTCTGTGGGTAGACTGCTGGGGTGGGAAGCACACAGCCCTGGCTTCGATCCCTATCATCACATCAGCCAGGTGTGGTAGCACATGCCCAGAACCCCAGCACTATAGAGACAGAGGCGGGAGGATCAGGAGTTAAAGATCCTCCTGAGCTACATAGCAAGTTAGAGGCTAGCCTGGGTTGCATTAGACCCTACTCAAAAAACAAACCAAGCCCAGATTGCTGCTTTCAAGATAATTACATGTCCAGTGTCTTCAAAGACTTGGATAAGCAAATCAGGGATGCACAGTAGTGCTGTACCCTGAGAGCATCATGCTAATAAGGCTAGTGACTATCCCTGGGGGCTCTGGGGGAGTTGTCACTCGAATGCCTGGTACTCACACCATTTTGTGTCTGCAGCTTGAACGTGAATCGGTTCTCCCCTGCTAACTACGACCAAGCGCATTTACACCCCCATCTGTTTTCGGACCAGTCCCGGGGGTCCCCCAGCAGCTACAGCCCTTCAGCAGGAGTGGGGTTTCCTCCATCTCAAGCCCTGAAAGTCCCTCCCCTTGACCAGTTCCCCGCTTTCCCTCCCAGTGCACATCAGCAGCCACCACACTATACCACGTCAGCACTACAGCAGGCCCTGCTCTCCCCTACACCGCCAGACTATACTAGACACCAGCAGGTTCCCCACATCCTTCAAGGACTGCTCTCTCCCCGGCACTCACTCACCGGCCACTCGGACATTCGGCTGCCTCCAGCAGAGTTTGCCCAGCTCATTAAAAGACAGCAGCAGCATCGACAGCAGCAGCAGCAGCCTGGGCAGCAGCAGGAATACCATGAATTGTTCAGGCACATGAACCAAGGGGATGCTGGTAGCCTAGCTCCCAGCCTCGGGGGGCAGAGCGTGACAGAACACCAGGCTTTACCTTATCCAAATGCTGACTCGTACCACCACCATCACACCAGCCCTCAGCATCTCCTACAGATCAGGGCACAAGAATGTATCTCACAGGGTCCCTCGCCCACCCCCACCCATGGGTATGCCCATCAGCCGCCACTCATGCATTCGGAGAGCATGGAAGAAGACTGTCTGTGTGAGGCAACCAAGGAAGGCTTCTCAGACAAGAACTCAAGCACACTGACCAAAGGTTACCACGACAGCCCTCTGCTCTTGAGTACCAGTGGGCCTGGGGACCCTGAGTCTTTGCTGGGAACTGTGAGTCAGGCCCGGGAGCTGGGAATCCATCCCTATGGACACCAGCCAACTGCCACATTCAGTAGAAATAAGGTGTCCAGCCGAGGTAAGAGTCCCCTCTAAGTAAAAGTCTAGGGCAAGTCTGCTCTAATTTAAGTGTGCAGGGGCGTTAGCTCAGTTCTGCTAGTATTGTGTGCTCTTAAGGAAAACATAAAACAACCCTGAGCAGACCCTTGGGAGCATTTTGGGGAGAAATGAAGCGTGTAGGGGCTGCCATCAGTGGGTAAGAAGTCACTAACAAAATAGAGTGATAGCAGTAGACGGTGCCCCGGACCGATCACACCAAGGCATCTTGAAATCCAGATATGCCCGACCGTCATCCTAAAGCTTCTGTACAAACAGCAGCCCTAAGTAAATGCGCAAACTGAGGGGCTGAGAGTCACCTCTGTCCTGACTACGAGAGCCCTAGACACTGCCTTCCTCTTCTATGAAAGAGAAGTGGGATGAACAAGGGCCCTCGGCAGCGTTTTGTGATGAGTCAAGCATCTGTGTTTGTACATACTGCTTGTGTGAGAAAGAGTGAACGTGGTAACTTAAAGTGTGGTGTAAACTGTATTGGAGCTGCCTTCATTTTCATCTGAAAGTGAGGGTTTCCAGCAGTGAGATTTGTTAGCATGCTCCTGTTTGCCTAGCAAATCCAGAACGCCATCCCCCTGCCACAGCCTTTCATTTCACCCGTCCTCACCACACCCATAAAGAGAGTAAAGATGACTTCTCCACAGTCTGCAAGTCAGCATTTCTTCCATCATGCCCCCCTGGAGAATCCTGTGTCTCTGCCCTGTCCTTTAAAGGCAACGCACACAGCTGAGCTCTGAGGCTGCTTAAACCCTGCAGTGCGGAGCAGGTGGGAAAATCTTTACAGAAGCAGGTCATGTGAAGACTTGGTGGCTTCAGATGTACTTGTCATATGCTCAGAGAGGAGGAGAATGTGTTGCAGAAATGACATTTAACTCCTGGCCTCTGGAGCAGATAGTGTCACCCAGCCCGGAGGTCTGCCCTCTACATGCATGCTGTATTCTCTGGTGGCTAGAACTTTCTGAACAGGTCATATGTAGAATGATAGACACCTAGCAGGTGTTGGGGTTTGGAACAGGATCACTGTGAAGAAACAGACCTGTCAGATGGAAGGAAGGACTTGACTTAGCTAGGTGTACGATAGAGAATAGAACCTAAACTGGGTAAAGATCACAGCAAATTTTAGCTCCCCATGGAAGACCGTTACGAGAAACTGACAGCATGGGCCAGCTGAGCAGCCTCTTGCTGGGTGCGTTCTAGAGGAGGCGATGGCCTTAGTGGGCATACCGTGAAAGAGAATCCGTGTGTGGAAAGCCTCTCAGTTAGCCTGCTGCACCTGCATCACACACGTGTGCCCCCAACGCTGTGCACACAGTGAATTCTTTTTTGTGGTGCTGGGGCAAAACCCGGGGCCTCACACATGCAAGGTGAGCAGGCTCTACCTCTGAGCTGCCCCTGGCCCATTATCCCTATTTTACCAGTGAAGCAACCAAGACTTGAGAGATTTATAACTTGCCTCCGGGTCAGAGCTGACAAGTAGCAGACAAACCCTACTGTCACTCTGTCACCATCCAAACAAACTCTTGAACACTGATGTACAGAAGGAGTGCATTTGGAGGGAATGGCACCTCCCCTCCACCACCCCCAAGTTGCCATGTGTTTAAGTACCATAGAAGTGTTCTTCCAAAGTTATTTTCTATGACTTTTCTTCACTTTTCTCCTATGTGAAGCCCATGTATAGAAAGGATGAAGAGGCCTCCCTCACCACTGTCCCTATTGTCAGAAATGCCTCTTTACCTACTTCCTATCCATAGTAGGCTAAGCACAGACAGTGCCCATGCTGTGGCCACACCAGAAGAAGAGGGAACCAGCTCTGCAGAATAGGGAGGAGAAAGAGCCAAGTGAGTGTTTCAGGGCCGTTTGTGCCCAGGCTTGCTTAGCTTGGAGCATAGCACAGGAAAGAATTAGAAGAAACTAAGGGGAAAGGAGCTTTTGGTTTTGGTTTTGGTTTTTGAGACAGGTTTCTCTGTGTAGCCCTGGCTCTCTTGGTACTAGCTCTGTAAACCACAGCCTGCCTCTGCTTCCCAAGTGCTGGGATTAAAGGCATGTGTCACCACTGCTAGGCTAAGGGAAAGGTTTTCTAAGCTTAGGAGTTTTGTCTAGGTCCAGGTTCAAATTGTCATGAAAATCATGGCACACTGTTCCATTCTCCTGGCAGTTAGGATGGCTTGAGAGTGGCTTCTAGGCTGTCAACTGGTCTCAGTTCAGTCAGATCCCCTCTTTGCAGGGATTGGCTTCATTTCGGGTCAGTACTGATTGGCTAAAGCTGCTTCATCAGATCTGTCCTCCTTTCTCTAGACGACCAACCACCCTTTCTTTCCTCCCTATCCATCCACCACCATCACCACCACTATATCCCCTACAAGTATTTTATTGGCCTAGAAGAGTCAAGACAGACATAGAGCCCTCCAAGTGTCATTTTAAAGCTGGCCTGCCTCTATACTTTTATCCCCAGTTTTTATGAGTGGCTCTCACCCTATGGGAACCTGTTTGTCATTCACCTTTTTTCCCCTGACCTTCGACAGAAGTTTTCTAGAAGTTTCACCTTTACTCCCCCCATGCTTGCTGATGCATTGCAGAGATGAGTCACCCCCCTTCCATCATCTGTCCTTATTGTGACTTTGGGAATCATGCACACAAAGCCATATATGTACAACCAGCTCCAAGAATTAAACTGCCCTCCACACGTGTGCCATGGCACCCACATACATTATACACATATTCAATAAAGAGTAAAGAAATCTTGCAGATCATTTACTGTGGCTTTTGTGAAGAAAGGGTTTTAACAGTGAGCACCACTGCAGGCAAGCGCAAGACCGTCACCCTTGTTTCCCTGTTTGGGCAGAGGAGCCTGGTGGTTCTTGAGCCCCCTCCATCCCAGTGGAGCTGCAGGCTAGTCTCTTGACACTTGGGCAGTTCAATGCAAGTTACTTAGCCAGTGTTGTGGGTTCTGTGGGAGGGAAAGCCGAAGGGCCTGTCCTCAGTGAGCATCTCTTCATGAAGATCTGTATCAGAAGTGGCGTGGGATATGTGCTGCAGTTCACAAGAGCAGAACTCTGGACTTCTTAGCATTTCAGGGTAGATGAGCAAAGCTTATCTATGTTAGTCTAGGTGACTTAGATGCCCTTGTACCCTTGTCCGTGGTTTCCTGTTTCCTGTGAGGCTGTTTGCTACCAGCCAATAGGAGGCCGGCCTGGGCAGAGCACTGAGCGTACACTTTGCCAAATTTTTCTTCCAAATGCTGCAAGTTTGAGGGTTAACCCTGCCCTGTGCCACCTCCAGTCTCATTGTCTTCCACTTGAGAAGTAAAGATAAGGTGGGTCCTCCTGCAGTGTTGTGTAGCAGGGGCTCCAGGCCTCTGACTCCACAAGTAAATAACTACAACAGCACAGCCAGTTTATACAGTAACATTACCAACTTAAACTCAGATAGGAAACCACATCCTCTTCTCTGAGCCCAGTCAGGTGACAACCTTGCAGGGGTTAAGACATTACCCCTTAGAGCCTTTAAGAAGAGTAAGCAAACATGCCATTTCTCATTTACTCTTAAAACCCAG
The DNA here is from genome assembly GCA_907164525.1 of Lophiomys imhausi. Taxonomy (NCBI): domain Eukaryota; kingdom Metazoa; phylum Chordata; class Mammalia; order Rodentia; family Muridae; genus Lophiomys; species Lophiomys imhausi. The sequence goes on from CAJQZJ010000834.1 coordinate 1,018,751, forward strand.
TAAATGAGTAAGGATGAGTCAACATTGACAGATTCAACAGTTATGCAAGCTGCCCCAGAGTCCCCTGGGTGTGGGGTGTGCCTTGCATCCCCTTGTGTATTTTGTCCCTTACTTTTTCTGATAGTTACTCTCCCATCTGTACCCTCCTGGTTCTTGGAAGACATAGTCCCCGTATATTATTTATATATCCTTCTGTGAGGCTGACTGTTCCTCTAGCTCCTTGAAGTGGCATAAAGGATGCCAAAGAGTCTTGTTCGTTGGTCAGTGGCTTAGTCTTTATAGCCACTGGTCAGCAGGTCTCATCTAAGGACTTTGAGTCCAAGACTCAGCACCCTTCCTAAACTGACTCCTCTACCTGTGGAGTCCTTAATGCTTATCTCAGACCTTCCACCAGCGTCAGGTTTTTGGAGCCCTGAAACAGCCCTTCCTGTCAGATAAGGGACCTTAAGGGTAAGGAGGAGACTACCTGGCTGCCAGGCTTTGTGTACTCTAATAGTGTTGATCTGGGACCTGGCTTACGTTTCTTCATTCTTGGCCCTTTCATTCTTTTCTTTATGCCCCATGTTAGCTTCCTGTCACTAACAAAATACCTGAGAAAATCAACTTATAAAGAAGAAAGGTTTGTCCTAGCTCAGAGTGTCAGAGGTTTCAGCTCATAATTTGTTTTTGTTGCTTTGGGGCCTGTGGTGAGAGACATCATGGCAAGGAGCATGTTGGACACAGCTGCACCTCATTCTGGCTGGGAAACAGAAAGGAGACAAGGGGACTCAGCTCCCAAATGCCAGTCAGTAGTTCATCCCAGTGACCTAACTTGTTTAAAATTTTTTTCTCGTTTATATTTATTTTGAATCGTGTGATAGGTGGGTTATGTTCCATAACCTGCATGTGGAAGTGAGAGGACAACCTGGAGGAGTCTGTTCTCTCCTTCCATCCTGTTAGTCCCTGGGATTGAACTCAGGTCATTGGACTTAGTGTGAGCACCTTTACCCACTGAGCCATCCTGCCACCCCAAGAGGGGGAGAAATGGAGGGAGTTTGTGTGTTGGCATGCAGCTCGGAACAGTTGAGGGGATCAGTTCTCTTCTTTGACCTGTGAGTCGTGGGCATAGAGCTCAGGCCATCAGACTTGATGGCAAATTCCTTTTCCTGCTGAGCCATCTCGCCACCCCCAGCCACCCCAACCTAACTTCCCTCTATCAGGCTTTACCTCCTAAAAGTTTCGATATATCCTATTAGTGCCACATGCTGGTGACCAAGTCTCAACACGGGACCCTACAAGGGGAGGAGAAAATCAACTCCTGAAAGTTGTCCTTCGTCTCCACATACATATGATAGCATGTGTGTACCTGTGTATTGTAAGTCTCTGAACAAGGGCTGGGAATGTAGTGCTACATGTATACAACACACGTACCACATGCATATAATACCCACATGCACACATACACTCGTGTGTGCACCACATATATACAACACACACGTGCACATACTAAAAGAATAGGGACACGGAAAGAATAGAGACTATATTGTTTTTAAAGCACAGTCTTTATAAGGGTGTTGACTAGGGGTTGGTAGAGATTGATCTAGGCTTGAGTGAAAGTAGGAAGTCTGGGGACCGAAGTGCCCACCATTGCGTTAGTGGTGGACTTTATAGCTTTACACTTTATAGCTACTGTGGGACCAGGAAAAAGGAATCAAGCATGACTCCAAAAAGATTATATCTTATACCTAAAAGATTAGGGAAATAAGGTGCCAAAACAAGGGTATTTGAGGGAGTAACAGGTTCTAGGGAAGTTGATAAATTTAACATAAAAGTATTGCATATACTGGTTAGATGCCCAAGAAAATAGTTGGATCTATGGATCTGGAACATAAAAAAGCATTTCCGTAATTCTTTTCACATTGTGTGTGTGTGTGTGTGTGTGTGTGTGTGTGTGTGTGTGTGTGTGTCATGTAGAATCATTTCTCTCACTAGGTGGGTTCTGAGGATAGTACTCAGATCATCAAAGCACTGAGCGTCTTACTGGTCCCGTTACAGTTTTTCTTTATACAGAGGCAGAGTAGTTGAAGCCATGGACCTATATGATGTCAAATAGCCATGGGGAGTGAGGTGAAGCACAGCCATGTGTGAGCACTTTTATGAAAGGTGAAGGAGTCAGGGCCAGAAGTGGCAGTGGGAACAGCAGGAGAGACCTAAGATGGTACTAAGGCAGAAGCTGCATCCAGGGAGTACAGGCCCGAAGCCCCTGGCAGCTCTAGAGGTCTTCATCCGTGAGCTGATTCGGGAGCAGAGCACAAGCTAAGCCACTAGAGAGATGGAGAAAGAAGAGGATGGGTGTGGCCCAGCTCACATCCATTAGGTGGGTTTTTCCTCCTAGGGCAGGAAATGTCCTCAAGTTCATATTTGCTATAGGACTTGATATTGTCAGGTTGGCCCCGGCTCCTCTAACACCATTGCCAGCTGGCTGAGCACTGGCAGTTGGGCAGATGTGGTCCCCCTCTCACTCACTGTCTCTTGCAAGGGGCTGCGTGGGAGTTGGCGTCGCTGGGAGAAGCTCTGGGCCTGATCATCCTGTTGTGCTGTTTCCTAGAGTCTGTCATAGGGAACTGCCTGGATAGAAGTTCTCCTGGACAAGCTGTGGAGCTGCCAGATCACAATGGGTTTGGGTACCCAGCACGGCCATTAGTCAGTGAGCACCTCAGGTCCCGGACCCTCCAGAGACACCACACGATCCAGAACAGTGACGACGCTTATGTATGTTGGCCCTTCCTGCCATCTCAAAGTCCATCCCTCTGCAAGCTATGGAGACTTTTTTTTTGACTCTCCCTGACAGACCAGCCTTAACTCTGGTGGTGTACCAAGAGAATCTCTCACCTAAATGTTAGACTTTGGAATCAAATGAGCTGAGCTGATATGTGGAGTCTTAACCTCCACAGAAATCTAATCCCAGGCCCCAATATACGGACCCTCAAGTCTTGGTTCATTTCTGGCAGCTGTTTTGCTGTCTCTGGCTGGTTCTCTCTCTCTCTCTCTCTCTCTCTCTCTCTCTCACTCTCACTCTCTCTCACTCTCTCTCTTTCTAGTTTTTTGAGACAGGGTTTCTCTGTGTAGCCCTAGCTGTCCTGGAACTCTCTTTCTACCCCAAGCTGACTCAGACTCACAGAGATCTACCTCCCTCTGCCTCTTGAGTACTGGGATTAAAGCCATGTGCCACCACACCCGGCGCTGTCTCTGGCTTTCTTAAGAATTGACCTGTAGGGCAAGAGACATGGCTCAGTGGTTAAGAGAACTGGCTGTTCTTCCAGAGGACCTGGGTTCAACTCCCAGCACCCACATGCCAGCTCACAAATGTCTGTAACTCCTGTTCTAAGTGATCCTACACCCTTACACAGACATACATCCAGGGAAAACACCAATGTACATAAAATATAAATAAATAATTTTTTCCCACAAGACAAGGTTTCTCTGTGTAGTCCTGGCTGTCCTGGACTCACTTTGTAGACCAGGTTGGCCTCAAACTCACAAAGATCCACCTGCCTCTGCCTCCCAAGTGCTGGGATAAAAGAGTTAACCTGTCACACAAAGTCTTGTCAACTGGGACACCCTCAGTCATGGTAGCACTTATATGCCATCAGCCAGCCATTTGTGGCTGTTCAAATATGAATGTGTGTAATCATAGAAAATTACACATTTAGTTCTTCTGCCATGTGCATCATTTCAAATGTGCAGCAGCCCCCGAGTTACACAGAACAGAGCCATGACCTCAGAGAGCAGTCACACTCACCATCTGCAGATGGGCTGGGGAGGGGATGGTGCCGAGAGGGAGTCTCGGAGTGATGACCCTTTGCCTGAGCTGTAGTGGAGGGAGCAGAGGTTCCTGAGAGTGGCACATTGTCTGGGAACCTCATTCCTTCTGATTATTCTCTGCAGGTCCAGCTAGATACGTTGCCAGGAATGAGCCTGGTGGCAGGAAAGGCACTGAGTTCCGCCCGGATGTCAGATGCGGTTCTCAGTCAGTCTTCACTCATGGGCAGCCAGCAGTTTCAGGATGGGGAAGATGATGGTAAGGTCTTGCCCTGGGTCCCTGCGTTGGGCAGTTCTCAGAGGAACTGCCCGTCTTCTGCAGAGATAGTTTACTGTGTGAGGCGCATAGGCTCACTCTCTGCACATCTCCCTGAGTGCATGTGTAAGGCGCTCTGGCTTCTGTCAGCGCAGGGCCATCACAGTCCAAGTTCAGTGCTGCAGCAGCATGCTCCTTCTCTAAGAGCTCTCTTCTGGCTTCTCAGAGGGCCTTGTACCCTAGTAGAACATTTCTGTGTCTCTGTATGCCCATGCCCTAGCTGGTGTCTTGAGGACACTGGCCTCCTGCAGGTAGAGTGTTTGTTTATTAGCACGATGCCCAAGAAAAAGGGTGTCCTGGCCTGGCTCCTGTGGTACTCACTACAGTTATCATACCCCTGACCCCAAGAAAAGGCTCCTTTTCTCATCTTCTCTCCTATGTGTCATTTGTTCGTGAGAGTGACTAAAGGGTGGTAGTGGTGAGGAAGGGACCCTCAAGTCTGAAGTGCCATCTGTGGCCTGAATCAGAGCTGTGTTGGTTGACAAGCCCCTCAGCAACCTCTCCCCTGTCCCTCTTGCTCTCCTACCCCACCAACCTCACATGTGTTTGTTTGTTTATTTTTCTGTCTTTCAGAATGTGGGGTGAGCCTGGGAGGCCACGAGCACCCAGGTCTGAGTGATGGCAGCCAGCATTTAAACTCCTCTCGCTATCCATCTACGTGCGTTACAGACATCCTGCTCAGCCATAAGCACCCTGAGGTCTCCTTCAGCATGGAGCAGGCCGGCGTGTAGCAAGATGTAGTGAGTGAATGCCACCCTGGTCAGGGCCCAGGCAGTCCTGTGGCCCCATCCCAACCCTGACTCCCTCAGCATGTTCATTCCATGTGCACTTCCTGGTGAACTTAAGAGTCACTCTTTCCATCAACCTTCCCAATTGCCTGCTTTCAGTTAGTTTTGAGGTGGTCTGAGTGTTTATTATAGAGAAAAGGTACGTGGCCCACCTCATGTTACAGATGCTCTGGCCCTGATGAGATCGCGTGAGCTACAGCTGCAAAGGACAGTGGCCCGTAACCTTTGGCCAGCACACTGAAGGGGCTCATCTTCACTCTCCATCCAGAAAAGAAAGAAAGAAAAAAACCCAGATCCAGCTGTGCTTGCTCCTTCATTGGTTGTTTTTGTTTTGGATTTTGGTATTGGGCATGGAGCCCAGGGCTGTGCAAAGCACTAACCGTATCACAGAACTCCAGCCCCAGCCCCAGCTGGACTCAGTAAGAAGTAAGCAAAGGATATATAATATAGTCCAAGACTGAAAAGCCATCAGGCTGACTGTCACTTCTGACTTAGCAGAGGTGGTGTGCATGGTGGGTACTAGTGGCTGTGTCTCTACAGAAACAAAGACAGGCAGACGCATGACAGAGCCTCAGTGTGGCAAGGCTCATACAGTGACACCTAAAAAAGGCTTCACTGGGGCCTGCGGGCCTGTGGGCTTGTGGCTCACTGATAGAGCACTGGCATGTCCAGGCAGGGCCCTGAGTCTCAGCCCATTAGAAAGGGTGGGCCATGCAGTTTAACAGTTGCATTCCTCTCCCTCAAAGTTGTCCTGTCTGTTCCCTAGGTCCATGTGCAGCTCAAGGAGGAGGCTGATTCAAACCACCAGTGTCCAGCAGCGTCTCACCACAACTCCATCTGTGTTTCCACCAGAACAGCACAGCTCCTTCCCCACACTGGGCATGAGTAGGCCGTCGCTTGGGTTGTGAAGGGCTTTTACCATGTTTGCTTGTATGACCAAGGCACCACAGAAATAAACAGGAAATCCGTGTTTTCCATCCTTTGTGAGCCAGCATCAGATGTGATTGAGTTGAGTTCTGTTGATGGATGTTTATGTTTTGTTTGGGGGATTTTCCTTTAGAGATGATTTATTCTCTTTTCCTCCCCACCCCTCCTTTTTTTGCTGGCGCTCTCTCTCTCTCTCTCTCTTTCTCTCTCTCTCTCTCCCTCTTGGTTTTGTTTTCTCCTTTCCATTTCTGAGGTAGAGGAGCCAGTGGTTAGTATCCAGGGGCTGAACCTCAGGACCCTCCCTTCCACAGCCTTCAGTCCCAGACCAGCGTCTGTCCCTCTTGCTCTATCTGCCAGGAACAAATTCTAGACTGGAGTTAGGTAGCTGAGAAAGGGAGACTCAGGCCCCTGCCCCTTATCTGGAGAATAAAAAAGAAACCTGAGCCTAGAATCTGGCAGTCTCCTGCTGGCCTCTACCAGAACCATATCTGGCCCGGCAGAATTACATCAGCTCCCAGCATAGGCTGAGTGGCTTGGTGCTGACATCCATGCCAACCAGGATGGCTCAGCATGGGCCCCTCTGGTATGTGACTCAGCTCCCCTCCAGTCACCATCCAACTGATTCCCCCTCATGAGTGAACACCCAGCAGTGGTGCACTGTGCTGTTTGTGTGGCTCCACTGTCACTCTCTACTGCGCTGTGAAAAAGGACCATTGGTCCGTTCATGTGTGCATATATATGAGTATGTATATATGCCCTTCCCTTGCAGCCTCTTTGTCACAGACAAGAATAGGAGGTTATATGGTGTCCCTTAACCTCCTCCTCTCCCCCACATCCTTGGCCCCTACATTTTAATTCTTGATCATGTAGGAATTGTTTTTGGTAAATGTTGATATTATTGTTATTATTAATAAAGACAAAAAAGAATTTTTGTTTAAAAGAGAAATGTTTAAACAGATTCTGTGCTATTGAACTGTGGCTTGCACCTTCTGTTTGAAGCGTTTTCCTTGGCATCAGCATCGTGAGCCACTCTCCTGTGCCAGCGACGGACGCAGTGGCCTCCCTTCCCCGACTGAAGCAGTGCATATGCAATAGCTAGTAGTAGTAATGTTGTTCCCTTCCTTCTCTGCTGTCAGAAACCAAAGTCTTCCCTACAGCCTGGGACTGAGTGAGGCCTGGGTTCTCTCCTGGTCTTCATAACCAGAGAGGGATGGTCCCTGGTCTGACTCCCAGCCCTCATTTCCAAAAGCCAGGGACCCCCAGCCTCTGTATCTGAAGAAGAAAGCCATTGCCTAGCATGGCATCTGGATGTTGCCAGCAGGGTCCCCACTGACACTGAGAGCTTGCTCCCAATCCCACTGTCCCTTGAGTGGATTTGTTTCCAGTGCTAGAGCTTTGCTGGGGACCGGTTCCATGTCCCTTATCCTCCAGTCTCCCCTCTACTCCATGGGGTCGACAGTTACTCAGAAGTCTGACTTCCCAAGAAAGCTTGAAGAGCCATTGTTGGCTCCTAAGCTCAGACCAGCTCTGATGTCCCAGACCTACCTTGCTGCTCCCCATGCTCAGTCTGACCTGTTTACATGGTACTGGATTGATGGAAGAGCAGACGTCACCCTCCAGAGCCACCCAGATGAAAGCCAGTGAGCCTATTAACCGTGCCATCTTGCGAACTATTTTCAAGATCACCATTGCTTTATATTGTAGTAACCAATATGCGCAGTATATGTTGAATGTATATGAATATACTTTGCTATTTCTGTTCTTTGAAAATGTAAGAAGTATTTTTTTCTTTCTCATTTCTGTTGAGCTAAAAAAAAAAAAAAGAAAAGAAAAGAAAAAGGATTAAAAATTCTCCAGATTCAAGTTGCTAAGAGCGTTTGTCCTTGTTTGTGTGGGACATTTACAACTTAGTAACTTGGTTGGACAGTGGGAGGTTGTGGAAATAAAATCCTGATTATGTCCTAACACTGATATATGTTGTTTGCTTTACGGTTCAGAGTCTAGTTGTGAGAAGCACTTGGAGTGGGGATGGAGGTGACACGGGTGTCTGGAAAAATCCCCAGGCTCAGGGTGGGGCTTTGAGCAGCACACTCTGTCACCTTGCTCTTGCCTTCTGATCCTGGCAAGTCAAACTCATGCTGTGTCCAGGCACCTGTGTGGACTCTCAACCCCTCAGAAGGGAAACGTTTGTGTTTGCAGACTTGGGTGGAAAATGGGTTCCTTGGGGGTCCTCAGGAAGGATAGTCGTGAGTTGACTTTGGCTGGGACCTTTATAGGGTGACCTCAACTAACTGGATGATGTGACACTCCAGTAAAGGACAGAAAGGCTTTTCCTGCTGTTTTCTTCTGTCTGTTCCTGGATTCCAGTGCAGGGCAGAATTTCCAACAGGTTCCCAGGTACTGCTGAGAGAGCTGAAGTCTTGTGAGAAGAAAGCTCAATGACTTTGGGAATACTGAGCTTGTAGAAGGCGTGAGGGGGCTGGAAAGATGACTCGGTGGTTAAGATCATCAGCTTCCAGCAGCTCACACCACCTACGACTTCAGTTCCAAGGGATCTGACATGCTCCACAGGCACCTGTGTACAGATGGCATACACTCACACAGATACAAAAATGTTTAAAAGACAGACACGTAGGAAAACCTTTGAGCCCAAAATCACAATGGGACTCCTCAGAGCAGAAAGTGCCTCCCCAGGGGAGCCCCGGAAGTCCTGAAGTTGTGTCCACTGTTAGAGGTGGCTCACCTTTGGAACCAGAGATGGATCCTAAAGACCCCAGAAGTTGATATACATTTGCCACAGGGGATGGGCCTGTGAAGTCATCAGTACCTTGGGCTGGAGGTACCCTGGGTATCCAGAGGCAGCAGGATCCACTCTCCTGAATCTCACACTGGACATCTTGGCTCAGGGAAGGAGAATTTCTGACTTTGTGCTGGTGCCAGGCCCCACGCACTCAACCACAAAGACCTTAGTCTTCTGAGCAGAAGGCAGGGACATTCTGCAGTGTTGGTGACAGTGTTTTCATTCGCTGTGACAGGGCTGTCAAACAGAAAACAGTAGGAATCCAGTCTGCTTAGGGAGACCCTTCCCAGTTCCCCGTCCCTGCTAGCATCATCCCTTATAAATACATATTCCCAGAAGGGGCTAGCACCAGTGAAGGCCCACACTTTTCTATGACCCTTTGCCAATCTAAGACGCTTTGGTGTACCAATGTCATTTATCCAGTAAATGATTGGCATCTCTGGTGCCAGACCCAGCCAAGGACAGAGTCCTTGCACTGCCCTGTGCAGACGGTCTGCTATGTTGAGACAAAAGTTATGAAATGGACTACATTCGGTGCTGCTGAAGCTTCCAGAACTCTGAGTGTCAATCCCGGGCCAGCACTTGCCAACCCAGTTCAGGAGTCACTTTGGAGGCTCCCAAGATGAGAGAGCTAGGGTGGTGGGAGAAACCCTAATGATGGGTGCTGTCTTCACTCCCTGGACCAACCCTGGGCACCCAACACCTCTAACAGTGGCCAACCCCGGTCTCAATCTGTGATGAGCCCATTTCCTGTTGATCCATTGAGAAAGACTTCCCTATCCAGAATAGAAAGGAACTGTTTAGACAAGTTTAAGCCAAATGTCTTGTGATCAGGTGACAGACACTAGAAAGGATGGAGAGGATGGGGAGGAGGAACACAAGCACGGTGCACAGAAAGCCAAGGCAGGAGGATTACCCCAAGTGTGAGACCAGCCCTGACTACATACCAAGACAGGATTACACTTACTTCTTAGTCAGGCTGGTCCAGAGTCCTCTGCCCTGATGTCTTGGATTCCAATCCCCGAGCCAGGCATGTCCCTGAAGAGAATATGAAGGCTTTGGAAGTCAAGAAACCACTTCAGATGGGCGGGCGTGATGGTGCATGCCTTTAATCCCAGCACTCAGAGGCAGAGGCAGGCAGATCTCTGTGAGTTCAAGGCTCCCCTAGTCTACAAAGTGAGTCTAGGACAGTCAGGGATACACAGAGAAACCCTATCTCAAAAAAATCAAAAAAAAAAAAAAGAAAAGAAAAAGAGAAAAAAGAAACTACCTCAGAGAACTAGAGGCCAGACCTGACTCCCAGCCCCACGGGCACTGTCTCAAAGCTGAGGGCCAAGAATGTTCTTAGTAGCTCTGAGCTGCAGCTTTCTGACAGGCAAAATACCAGGGAGAAAACCTGGACTCCAGCCTTACAGGGATGTCTCAAGTTTGCTGAAAGTGAGTTGAGGACCGCAGAACTGAAGCAAATGTTAGGTTCAATTCGGATTAGCTACCACAAATTCAGTAAGGAGCCAAAGGAAAAAGTAAAACTGTGGGAAGCAGCCTGGAGGCCAACAGGTAAGCAGCTCAGACTCCTGTCTTCCCCCACCACCACCAAAAACAAATCTAGGAAGCTACTGTGGGATAGCCTCCATCCTGTCCTGAAGCAGGCCACCTCCCTCTGCATGCTCCCACAGGCCTCTGGGACTGGTTTCAGCCGGCATCACAGCACCTGCGAGCCACGCACCTGCCTTGCCCAGTTTCTGCTGCCAGCAGCTGGGGTCACGGGCTATGGCCTAGTAATGCAAATGTATTCATACCAGTGAAATCTCGAATCTGGGACACAGAACACTTGCCGTTTACTGTTGGTTACCTTTCAACAGTTTTGCTTAAAACTTGTCCAAATTTCATGGTTAACACAACACAAATATCTTACAGCTCTGAGGTTCAGTGCATGACTAAAATCATGGCAACATGAGAGCAGTGTTCCATCTGAAAACTCTTTCAGTCAGAAAAATGCTCACCTTCACTTCCTTCCTCCAGCATCCCTGGATGGACAGCTAATAACCCCTTGGCTCATCGACCCGCACTCCACATTGTTCTCCTCCTTGTTCCAGGTTCTCAAGTTTCTCCTTGGCTTTGACCCTCCCACTTCCTCTTGCGTGCTGAAGGCCCCTTGAGATTACTCTGCCCTCTGGATACCCCAGGCTAACCCTGCAGCTCAACATTTGCCTTGTAGGGCAACAGGCACAGGTTCCTGGCATTAGGAAATGCACACACATCTTTCCATCCTGTCATTCTGCTTCTGACACAGTGACTGAGATTCATAACGAAGGCATGGTGCTGTTCTGTCAATATCTTCTCTTAGCAGATTAGAAACCCAGGGGTGGGGAGGTTATGTAACTTGTCCGGGTCACCTGGAGAACAAGTTGCAGAGCCCAGGTTCAAACCAACATTCTCTCTGGATGTAAAGCCTCCTGGGATGGGTGTGGCCTGGAGCCCAGCCACTCCCAAAGCTAGTAGACAGACTCCAGGCTGGTTTCTAGAGAGTTAGGGAGTTTCCTAGGGAGATGGGCAGAGTACATTCCTGCCCTGGGTCCCAAAGGTCACAGAGACCTGGGCTCAAGGTCCATCTCTGCCTCTAAGGCCGAGTGCTGAGGGACACAGCAAATTCCTTCCACTCTCATCAGCTCCTCATCTGGAAGGAAGTTCATAGGACAGGCCCGAATAGATGGTCTCAAAAGTTTCTCTTTGCTTGGAAATTCACAGGTTCCATGATGAGGTTTTATGGATCTGTTTTTTTTTTTTTTTCTGGTTCTCTGAGACAGGGTTTCTTTGTGTAATAGTCCTGGCTGTCCTACACTTGCTTTGTAGACCTGGCTGACCTCAAACTCACAGAGATCAGCCTGCCTCTGCCTCCTAAGTACTGGAATTTAGGTATGTGCCACTATACCGGCTGATCCATATTTTTAAAGATAGTCTCATGTAGTCCAGGCTGACCTCAAACTTGCCATATAGCTAAGGCTGTGGTTTTGAGCCTACCAGGTGCAGGGATTGAAAACATGGATCACCATACTCTGCCCACCATTCCCAGATACTCAGCTCTCCCATACTGGTGATTGAGCCTAGGCCCTCACCGATCTGGGAAGATGTATCATCATTGAACTACATCAGTCCCTTTTGGTCATGGTATATGGCGAGGTGGTCTTTGGAGGGGAGGCTGGGTAATAATATCTACACATAACAAAAGCACTGGCAACTCTAAGGTCTGGGATAAAAAACTAGTAGACTCCTTGACCAGCATGTACAAGGGCTTGATTTCCATCCCTAGCAAAACACACATACACATATACACACATGTTCGAGCATACACACATACATACACACTTATACAGACACACATACATTCACACACATGCATGAGTACACATACACACAATCACACACACACACACATTTTAAAGCTAGGCTTGGATGGCATATTCTAGCACTTGGAAGGATGAGGCAGGATTACCTTGAGTTGAAGGTAGGCTTCAGCTACACAGAAAGACTGTCTCCAAAAGGAAGCAAGGAAGGCAGGGGGAGTGGAGAGAGGGAGGGGGAGGAAGGAGCTGACAACTCCATGTTGGCCTCTGTCATGTCTTCTGAAGCATCAGAGGGGTCTTCACCCTCAGTTGGGGGCCCTGAGCCCGTCTGCATTTCACCCACCCAATTTCCTGGCACCTCAGCTGTTCTTGGATTTCAGTTTGGGAGGCCTATCAGCCATGTGGCGTCTGGAGAGAGGCATCCACTGCTTGGGGGACCAGGATGAGGTGAAAGGAACAACTCCTTGGAATGCAAGAAAACTTTAGGGTGGGATGTGACTGTAGGAGTCCAAAGTTCCCTACCCCGACCCTGCTCCGGGCTCAGAGGGCAATAGCAGCGCATAGTATAGGAGGAGGATGGTACAACTAACTGCCTTACCCCTGGGAGCCCCCTGAACCTGCAGCCACTCCCCTGCTGCCCCCACCTGAACCCTTGATCCCAGCTCTGCAGCCCCCGCAGCTTCCTGTTTGCCCACTCTGTTTGCCCGGCCTCAGGAACAGAGCTGATCCTTGAACTCTAAGTTCCACATTGTCAGGAAAAGTAAGCAGAGACAGGGCTGGGGCTGAGCTTATCAGTCTTCCAGCCCAGCCCCTGCCTGCAGACATATATAGGCCAGGAAAGAAGAGCTGGACACCCAGAGACTGTTGGAGAGCTCCAGGAAGGTAAGTGCTGCTGCTATCTGCCCTAGGCTACTCTGGCTCCCTAGTGCCTCCCAATTGACACTCCATTGTCCAAACCAATACCATCGGTATCTGGGACCTTTTCCCATTCTAGAACATTCTTCCACTGGCTTGAATGTGGTGTGCAAGTGCGGGGCTTCGACATGACAGTCCCCCCGTCAGCCCAGCTATTCTTCTTCTTCAGGTCACCCACCACACCCTTCAAGATGAAAGCTGTGGTGCTGGCTGTGGCTCTGGTCTTCCTGACGGGTAGGTGCCTCTTGGCCTCCATGGACAGCCTTCCTGGGCACAGAGAAGGGAATTCTCACTGCTCTCCTCCCTGACTCCAAGTCTGACATTTCAGCTCAGACCCCAGCCCAGAGCTGTCCTGACATGGGTCTCCCCTCCCTCCCCAGGGAGCCAGGCTCGGCACTTCTGGCAGCAAGATGACCCCCAGACCCCATGGGACAAAATGAAGGATTTCGCCACCCTGTATATGGATGCAGTCAAAGACAGCGGCAGAGAATATGTGTCCCAATTTGAAACTTCCGCCTTGGGCAAACAGCTGAAGTAAGGAAGGACCAAGCCTGGGGCTTGGAGCAGGGCAAGGGCTGCCCATCCAGGGTAGGCAGAGGGGCCCATGAGAAGATGCTGTAACTGAACTAGCTAGATCTTCACCTGTTCTCCTACCAGTTGGGCACCATGGCAGGTTCCAATGGAGGGATAGGGATGGGATTCACCTGGCTATTGGGTACTGTACACCCCACCCTCCACCCTCCACCCTTCACGCTCCACCCTCCACCCTCCACCCTGTCTGTCTGAGTGCAAAATCCCTTCCCCTGGGCAACCCCCAGTATTGGTCAGCCAGCACAAAAAGGGGGCTGGCCTTGCAACAGGCACCGACCCCATCTGTGTCCTTGGTGCCTCTGGCCTTGTGTACAGACCATTGTGGAGGGAGGATAGGCAGCTAGAAGGGTGCATGTCGGGGAAACTAAGACCATAGCAATTGCACATTTGGGCACAGGTGGCACACTGACTGATCCCAGGTATCATGGGTCTACAGACCTGGGACAGTGCAGGATGTCTGGGGCTCTCATATATATATACATATATATATATATATATATACATACATACATATATATATGTATATATACATATATATATACATATATATACATATATATATATATGTATATATATATATGTATATATACATATATATATATGTATGTATATATATTCTCTCCCCACCCCCCAGCCTGAATCTCCTGGAAAACTGGGACAGCCTGGGCTCAACCGTTGGTCGCCTGCAGGAACATCTGGGCCCGGTGACCCAGGACTTGTGGGATACGGTGGAAAAGAACACAGATTGGCTGAGGCAGGAGATGAACAAGGACCTAGAAGAAGTCAAGATGAATATGCAGCCCTACCTGAATGAATTCCAGAAAAAGTGGCAGGAGGAAATGGCGGTGTACCGCCAGAAGATGGAGCCTCTGGGCCTCGAGCTGCGAGATGATGCGCGCCAGAAGTTTCAGGAGCTGCAAAAGAAGCTGACCCCTCTGGGAGAGGATGTTCGTGACCGCATGCGCTCCTACGTAGACGAGCTGCGAACAAAGCTAGCGCCCTTCAGCGAGAAGATGCGCCAGCGCCTGGCCGAGCGACTGAACGTGCTCAAGGACGGCACCTCCCTGGTCGATTACCACACCAAAGCCAGCCAACAGCTGAACAGGCTTGGCGAGAATACCAAACACGCGCTGGAGGACTTGCGCCAGGGCCTGCTACCCATGGTGGAGAACTTGAAGGCCAGAGTCCTGACTTTGATCCATGAGGCCAGCAAGAAGCTGAACGCCCAGTGAGGCGACCGCCCCGCTCCCCACCCCTGTATTGGCTTTCTTACAATAAACCTTTCTAAAGTGGGATGGCCTCTTTCTTTGAGGGACTTGGGGATGGTGCTAAGGGGACATCCAGGGACGCCGGAATATAGTGCTGCTGCGGGGATTCCTTCGGACAGGACTACTCAGCTTTCCAAGCTCACTCAAGCTGGTCGCCTGTCTAGTTTCGAGTGTGAGACAGAATCCCTTCTTAAGAAGGCTCAGAGGGAAATAGAGGGCTGGGCAAAGCCCCTTGAAGAGCGCCCCCACAGAGGCTCAAACCACTAGTGTTGTTATCCAGGTTGGGAGTGGTTGGGAGTAGGACTGGTTTTGAGAGGACCCGTTTCCTGTTCCTGAAGTGTTTCCAGGTGGGGTCCACCTGGGTAGAAGACGGCAGTAGCTGTCTTCCATGCCCTAAAGCCAAGATTCCTCAAGGAGCCATAGAGATTTGAATTACTGAGCAAGTGCGGGGGGGGGGGGGAATGCCTGGAGCTCAACTCTCTCTCTCTCTCTCTCTCTCTCTCTCTCTCTCTCGTTCACTTACCCCAAGCCTCTCAACATCACTTTTCTTTTCCTCTCAGGCAAGACCCCCTCTCAGTAGTTCCTCCACCCAGAAACCCGCCAGCTGTGAAAGACAGCGTCACACTGGCTGCAGCCACTCTATCTGCGAACTGGGTGAAGAGCCAGTAGTGTTGCTGATTGCCATGTTTATTAGAGAGACCTTCATATTCACCTCCAAATTGTGAATGGTGGCCTTTAAGTATATGCATCACCAGAGATAGCTGAAGCAGCTGGGAGGTCTGAAGTTAGTCACTTCAGGAAAGGTGGCACAGGACCTGTTGTTCTTAAAAACAAGACAAAGGGAGAGGCATTTGCTGCCAAGCCTGAGGACCTGAGTTCAATACTTGGGACCTACATACACATAGGTGTAATTTAAAATATTTAAATTTTTATTAGATTTATTGTGTGTGTGTATTTTCATATGCAATAGAACACACGTGGAGGTCAGAGGACAACTTGCAGGAGTGGGTTCTCTTTTTCTACCGTGTGGGTCTCAGGGATCAAACTCAGGCCACAAACTTGCCATTAGTGTGGCAAGTGCCTCTACCAGCTGCGCCGTCTTTCTAGTCCTTAGTTATTTACTTATTTATTTCTTTTATTTGGAGACACTGTCTCCAGTAGCCCAGGCTGACCTCAGATATCTTCTTGCCTCCATCTCCCAAGTACTGGGATTACAAGAATGGTCCAGGACACTAAGTTTATTTAGTGCTGGGGCGCAAACCCACAGCTCTGTGCATGTTTGGTAAGCACCCTACCAACTGAGCCTCATGGGCAGCCAGATCAGACTGTTCATTATTTAGACTAGTCTGTTGTGGGCACCCACCATTATTTGTTTGTTTGTTTGTTTGTTTGTTTGTTTGTGTTTTTCAAGACAGAATTTCTCTGTGTAATAGTACTGGCTGTCCTGGAACTCACTTTGGAGACCAGGCTGGTCTCGCACTCACAGAAATCTACCCACCTTTGCCTCCTTTGAGTGCTGGGATTTAAGGTGTGCACCACCACGCCCAGCTTTAGTTTTTTTTCTTCTTTTAAGGTGTAACCAAGAACTCATTTTCACATGAGGATGCATGCACAAACATTCTCACACCAACAGCCTTCCTCGCTCAGCTGGCCCCTCTTTATGCCCATGTTGGTATACAGATGGTCCTCACACATCCAGAGAGTCCTTCTCCATCTGCAGTATATCTTCATGAACCCCTGGGTGAAGGGGTGGGTTTTAAATCCCTAATCATGCAGAGATACAACAGGTTTCAAACCAGGTTTCGGTGAGAAGGTTTCCAGATGTGGACACTGAGACTGCTGACTCTGGGTGGACAGGAAAAGAAGCCCCTGAGAGGTTTCCAGAGAGAGAACAGTCCAGGCTGTTAGTTGCAACAATGCTGTCTGGAAAGGAGCCTCCAACACCTGGCAGAGGGTTTTCCCATGCCAACAAAGTAGAAAAGGGACATCTGGCCCTGCTGTGTCTTTGCTGTTGACCCAGGGCAGTCGCTGCCGCTCTCTGAACATTGGTCATTTATCCTATAGTGTGGAAGACCTGTTTTGTGACTGTGGATCTCTCTGAAGTGAGTGTTTAGGGTTGGTGGGAACATGGCAAACAGCCCTGTTGAGATTCTGAGAACACTGGGTCTCTATTCCAGTCTAAGAGGTCAGCCAGCTTAGCTATCACAACGAGGACTGTTTACCAGGCTCCTGGGGTGTGCAGATGCTCTGCCACACGCGTTTAAACACTACCATTTCATTTTCACAACACGCCTGCAGTGGGGGGGGGGCGCAGACCATACCCACTTTATTCTTAACAGATGGACACAGCTATGATGCAGCAGGGTCAAGACTTATCCAACCAGCCTCCCAGCATGCCTCCTTCTTTCCAGTGTGTTTAAAGGGTCCGGGCAGCCTGGACCATGCAAACAGATGCACAGGTTTGGAGATCACGTCTGACCTTAACTCTGAAGATGACATAAAAGTGCTAGCTGGACAGAAGTCACACTCAAGTCACGTAGTCCATGCTGTCCCACACTTGACAGTTTATAATAGACTATATTACAAGTCTGTTAACCTGATTTGATCTTTCACATAAAGCCATCAAGTCAAGCAGCTAAACGGAGCTAGTCCTGCTTACAAAGGAAGAAACACCCCAGAGACCACAGAAGAGATGGATGAGGTACAGCCCCCAAGCCCACCCATTCAACAGGCTTAGCTCATTCCCATGCCCAGACACCAAGGCACACAGGACATCCACTTATGGCAGCTTCTCTTCCAACTTTATTAAGGGCAGCATGTTTAGGCGAGGTCTGGGGAAAGGTAAAGACATGAGAATATTTCCCCTTAAAGCAACCTTCAGGGTGCACCTGGCAGGCCTGGGAGCCAGCTGGATGGATGCACAGGCACATTTGGAACATAGAGATCTCAAGGCTCAGCAGCTGCGGTTGGTTGGGCTTCAGGGGTAGAATCCCAGAGGCTAGGGAAGGCGAACTTGTCAGTAAATATGCGCCAGTAGCCTCTAAGGGAGTTGAGGCCATCGTCCATCCAGCCCCTGGGGGTTAAAGCAGTAAGAGGCATCCATAGAGGTGTGTGTGAAAAGTTCCCCAGCTAGCCCAGGACTGCACCCAGGGCCCTAGGCTCTCTAAGCCACCACCACCTCACCTAACACCTCCCTGGGCAGAAGAGATATTAAAGGGGTAGCCTAAGAAACCACACAGTAAGCAAGGTTGGATCAGCCCTTCAACCAACCCCTCTCAGGCCTGAGGTACCAAGCACTGGGGAGGTAGGCGCTTAAGATCAGTTTGCCTTTGTAATCCATACAAATAAAGTCCTGGAGGTGTCCCATTTTCTGGCTCTGAGTGGGTGGGGCCAGAGAGGGAGCAGCCTCTCATTGGAAAAATTACTGAAGAACTCCTGAGCTGTGTGATCTAGGAAGGTCACCTAGCTTCCTTGACCCACAGTTTTCTCATCTGCAAAACTGGGGAGATAATCCCTCCCCACAGCCTGCTCTGGGGACAGAGAATGCTTGTCAATGTCTTTTGTTACATAGATAACTATCAGATGTTAGCCAAAGCTATTGGCCAGGGGGTGAGGATTCACAGTGGGCAGATGCCTAGCCCAGATTGAGACCAGGGCTGGAATCAGGGCAGACCCCAGCAACACAGACTGAAACTAGAGCAGGTAGGCTTCCCAGGGCAAGCCCCGGGCCCTATGCTCAGAGTAGAAAACCTGCAGCAAGGGCCAAATGCTCTAGGAGAAGCAGAGGAGACAGAGGAAGGCTGCTTTCTCTGGCTGTCTCAGCCACAGTACCCAGCTAAGGCCTTGTGACAGATCAGAGGCTCAGACAGGCCCAGGCCCTGGTAAACTTGCAGGGGGAGATGGGAGGACAGTCTCTATATCAGGGCCTCAGTACCAGGGCAGGGGTAAGAAGAGAGAGAACAGGAGAGGAGGCCAGTGGGTGTACCTGGCCTGCACGGCCATCTCAGACTTCTGCACACTGCTTAGTGCGTCCTGGACCCTCTTGGTGGCTTGTTCCATGTAGCCCTGCACAGAGCCCGGCAGCAGGGATCCCTCTACCTCACTAGCTCCTGCAAGAGACCAGAGTTGAGCTGTGCCAGTCCTCAGCTCCTACCCAGTCACAGCTTATCATGGAAGGGTCTCCAGACCAGCTGCCACAGAAACCCCAGGCCCATTCCCACCAGCTTACGGGCAAATGCCAGGAGACCCAAGAGGGCCACGATGAGGAGCATCCGGGGCTGCATAGTACCTAAGCACCTGCAGGAGATCATCTTGTGAGAAGATACTGTGGGAGAATCTACCACATTAGGCCCTTCCCTGGAGAACACCATAGCTCCAAGCCTTTCCCCTACTGGTATCAGCCCTCAGACAGGGAACTAAAGGAGACTCAGGCTCCAAGGTAGTCTGGAAGGTGGAGTATAGGAACCCTCTACAGAGTGGGGCAGCTACTCATTCTTTGTCCTGATGTGCTGGAAGACGTCAGGTTTCTGCCCCTCTTTAGGCCTCAGTGTTTCTGTCGAGGGTAGGCACGGATACCAAAGGCTTCTAATAGCTCTGAGCAAGTGAGCAAGGAACAACATGACCCAGTTCCAGTCAGCTCAGCCACTACCTGGTCCAAGGCTTTTGTCCGAGTTGTCTCTCCTCAGTTTCTAGCCCTCCCCCGCCCACCAGGAACCCAAGGGTGGAAGCCACTCATGGATCCTTCTGTAGCCTAGGTGGCTGGGTAGCAAGAGCTTCCTCCAGTTCTTTGTCCCCTCCCTCCCTTCCTTTCCTCCCCAGGGGCATTACCTGGGGTAGCTAGTTGCTTCCAGGGATAAACGGAGCAGGCAAGTGGGGAGGGCTCTGACTTGTTTTATATTGGCCCCAGGATGGGACAGCGGGCACAGAAGGCTCAATGAGCTGGACAAAGGTCACCTGCTGAGCAGTTCAGACCAGAGCCTGAGGCAGGGAGGCTGTGCAGCCAGCTGCCAGAGGAGTTGAGAAATCCTTGTGAGACTGCCCATGCTATCTATCTCCAAGGGCTCAGCTACTGGCTTCCCTAGATGAGGCTGGAGACATAGAGAAAGGCTTAGGGGACAAGCCTCAGGTCTCAGGCCAGCTTTAGCCCTTCACACTTGATAGATCCTCTCTTCCGACAAAGCCCAGAGAACAGCCTGGAGCCAGTGACAGACTTCTTCACAGAAGCCACTTGAAAGCGTCAAGGTAGAATGTGGTGCAGTCATGGACAAACCATGGTAGAATTGGGGTGGGAGGTGGCAGAATGAAGGTTCCCCTAGACCTCCACCCACGGCTGTGTTCCCAACCGTCTCCACTCCCATACCTGGGCAAGGGTTGGTGAGGGAAGGACAAAGATCATGCTAAGCCCAAGGCCTTTGCCCCTTCCTCCTCCATGTGCCTCATCTTGCCCTCTGGACCTATTGATAGCTCCTGAAGTGGGACTATGGCTCATGGCTGGATGATATCTGACCCACTACACAACCTCTGGCTGTGAGAACCCGGAAGCAGCAAGGTAGAGAAAGACCATTCACAAAGAATTAGAGGATGAAGGGGTGCTGTGGGGCAGACAGCTTCCCAAGAGGGACCTTAGGCTTCTTGAAACTAAGATGTCCCCTGAGCTAGTACTGAGAACCACAGTCCAGAGGACACTATCTTTGAATGCGAAGACTTTGGTTTTCTTTTCTTTTTTCTTTCTTTCTTTCTTTCTTTCTTTCTTTCTTTCTTTCTTTCTTTCTCTTCTTCTTCTTCTTCTTCTTCTTCTTCTTATTATTATTATTATTATTATTATTATTATTTTTGTTGTTGTTGTGTTTTAGTTTGGTTTTTGTTTTTTCAAGACAGAGTTTTTCTATGGACCCCTGACAATCTTGGAACTCACTCTGTAGACCAAGCTGGCCATGAATTCACAGAGATCCACCTGTCTCTGCCTCTTGAGTGCTCTAATTAAAGGCATGCACCATCCCACCCCACCCCTGGCAAAATCCTAGGTTTAAATGACACCTTTGGGACAGGAGTAAGGATGAAGGTTAGGGTGGGGCAGGGGAATAGGCCAATTGGGCAAAATGCTCGTCTTGCAAATGTGATGAGCTTAGTTTAATCCCCAATACTCATGAAAAGCACAGGTGTGGTAGTGTCCGCCTGTAATCCCAGCGCTAGGGGCCAGGGACACAGGTGGCAGACAGGTGGCTAGCTACCAGAAATTGATGGCCAGCCAGCCTAGCCCGTTCAGTGAGGCCCAGATACCAATAATAGACCCTCTCATAAAGCAAGGTGAACAGCTCTTGAAATATGACGCCTGGAGCTGAATTCTGGCCTCCATAGGCATGCATATCACACACGCACACGCACCTGCATACACACAAACTAAGTAACTGCTGCCTTTGACACTGGCTCATATGGTCTGTGGTCAGAAATGTAACCCTCTGTTGTTGGGGACAGGATACTGAGTTCCCAGAGTGTAGAGAAGCACAGCAGGTGGCCCAGGGAAGGACTCCCAATCTCCCTACCTCCTAGACACTGACAGCCCAGCCAGAGACAGGAGGAGGAAAAAGAGCTTGTAGCAGGCAGCATCCCCTCTGTATGAAATCTCAGCCTAAGAAAAGAGCCTGTCTTTGCCCTCTGAATTCTTAATCTTTGACTGAGACACGAAATTCGTCTATCAGGAATTCTTTTGATGTGAGACTGTTTCCTAGGGTAGCTGTGATAGTGTTTGCTTATGAGTCCAGCCTCAGGAAACAGGTAGGAAGATCCAACAGGTATTGGAGGTCAGCCTGGACTTCATAATTTGATTCTGTGTCAAAACAAAGCAAAAAAGTTTGTTTTCTGTTAAAATGTAAGTTGTCCGAATCCTGTCACTTAGACATTGCTATGTCCATTTTATGGCTAAAATCTAAAGAAAGGCCCGGTGGAGTAGAGGCCTACTCAACACATACCACTCAACAGTAGAAAAAGCTGAGCTGTTCCTCGGCAGTCATTTATATCTAAGTTTCCTCTGAGAAAAGTCCTTGGTGAAGCTGAGAAGGAGGGAAGGTAGTGAGGAGGTGCCAGGATTGGGCGCTGTGTGTCGTGAAGGGAGCTGCTGTGTCCTTTTCTCTTCTCAGCCTGTTTCTTACCCTGAGGCAAAGGGCACAATAGGAATCAGATCCCAACTTGGGGTGTGGTACCACATCCTTGGCACTGAGAATGCTGTAACAGGCTGACTGGGTCATTTTCCATTGGTAGTGAGGGCTTGGGAAGCCCGCCATCTCCTCTATATGACCACAGAATCAAGAAAAGCCCAAAGGTGCCAGTGGAGAGTCCTAGCCATGTGATACTGAGCTGGATGGAGAACTTAGGTGTGTGACCCCTACAAAGCTGGCATGTAGGTGATACCTTGGGACCTGGGGCCTGGGATTTTACCCCTTCCAAAGTACTCATGCCCTCTCAGCCATCCAGCTCTTGGTAGCTTTCTGGGAGAGAGTCCTCTGGGTAGAAATCACTGTTTTTGACTTACAGACCCAGGCCCGGGGAGAAACCAGCAGAGGCTGGGTGTAATAGTTTCTTTTCCTGTTGCTATGCTACAATCTCCTGACAAAAACATATTGAGGGGTTATCCTGGCTTACGAGTGGAGGAAGTGATGGTGGCAGGTGAGCCAGAAGTGACTGGTCAAATCACATTTATAATTAAAAGCAAAGAGCCATGAAATAACAGTTCTCGGTTTAGTCAACTCGCTGTCTCAATTTTATATAGTCTAGGATCCAAAGACCCCCTCTCCCAGGTGATGCAAGATTCTGTCCAATTAGCAGCTAAAATTAGCCATCACAGTGGGGAAGAAGCTTTGAGTACTTGGGCTGAGACTGGCCCCTAGGAGTGGACTGTCAGCCTGCTTCTGTTTGGCTAAGAGCAGGTTGGGTGCACGAGAGTCCCAGCACTCTATTCTGATCCTGAATGGACAGACAGACAGACGGTGTACAGCTATAGCTCTGGCCATGAGCTCTATATGAGCGTAGGCAAAGAGACTGAGGGTCAGGCAGAGATGTGAGTGCCAAGACCAGTTGATCCTCTGTGCCCAAGGCTGGCTATAAGGCGGTCTGTTGTTTTCCCCAGCAGCTGAGACATGGGGTTCTCATTTTGCCTTGACCCCTATGCAAATTACCAGCAGATGCCCATGAAGTTTGCCTCAGTCTTGGAGAAGTCAATATGCTCATTCATGCCATGCAGGGTGGCAGGACACCCTCCCTAAAAGGGCTGGTACATACATGCATGCATGATGTTCAAGTCTCTTAGCTCAGAGCCAAGTTCTGTGCCCAAGGAAAACTCAGGTATCTATGCCTATCTGTTGATCCATCACTGGCAGTCACTCTTGGTCAAGCTTGGGTAACATAGGTCTTCTCAGAGAGGGTACAAACGGGCAAGTACCTCTGGACCTGCCCCATGCTGGTGGCACCTGGTATTCAGACTACAGGTCCAGGAGGTGGAGCTGGAACTGAGGTGTCCCACGTGACTCATCCTCCATCAGTTCTGACCTTTGGGCCCAGCACAGGCTGGACCAGGCCTGATTTGGCAAAGCAAGATCCGGGGACCAACGGGTCAATGGTACAGAGAGACAAACTTTTAGAGGCAAAACATGGCTAATATTCAGTGAGAACTTACTGGGAGTCAGATTATCTCGTAGAGTCTTCCCAAGCAAGACCGAGAAGTCTTAGGAGACTCATCCAAGACCACACAGCACAAACTGTGTGGAATTCAGATGCAAACCCAGGGAGGTGACTCCAGAGCCTGAACTCAGAAAACACTGAAAGACCAACAAGATGACTCTGTGGGTAAAGTCACCAGGCTTGATGATGTCAGTTCAACACCCTGGAACCCAAATGGTAGGAGAAGAGAACAGGCTCCCTCAAGTTGTCATGTGACCTCTATACATGTGTTGTGACACATGCATACTCACCCACACCAAATATTAGTAAATTTAAAAAGTTAATATTTTAGGGCTGGAGAGATGGCTCAGTGGTTAAGAGCAGCGGCTGTTCTTCCAAATGACCCTGGTTCAAATCCCAGCACCCACATGGCAGTTCACAGCTGTCTATAATGGCTGGGCCTGGTGGCACACGCCTTTAATCCCAGTACTCGGGAGGCAGAGGCAGGTGGATCTCTGTGAGTTTGAGGCCAGCCTGGTCTACAGAGCGAGTTCCAGCACAGCCAGGACTGTTACACAGAGAAACCCTGTCTCAAAAAAAAAAGTTATTTTAATTAATTAATTAATTTTTTGAAACAGGGTTTTTCTGTGTATCCCTGGCTGTCCTGGACTCGCTTTGTAGACCAGGCTGGCCTCGAACTCACAGAGATCCACCAGTCTTCACCTCCTGAGTGCTGGTAGTAGAGGTGTGTGTCACCAGGCCCAGCATAAATTAATTTTTAGAAACACACTAGGCATGGCTGCTCTAAGAAGGAGGGAGCTACAGTAGTGTGGGGAGTGTTGCAGTGTGGTGGGGACCCAACAGAAGAGGCTAGGTGTTTAGCTGTTTTCAGTCCCATGAGACAAGCCAGTTTGGACACATTTTTTTTTAAATGCCAGCAGTGGTGGTGCATGTGTTTAATTCAGCACCTAGGAGGCAGAGGCAGGTGGATCTCTGAGTTCAAGGCCAGCCTGGTCTACAGAGTGAATTCCAGGACAGCCAGGGATACACAGAGAAACCCTGTCTCAAAAAACAAAAAAACAAAAGATAACACAGCAAATCAGTCTGGGTACAATTGTGCTCTATTCCAATGGCTCTCACTTCACAAATACCTTGTGGACAGCTGCCAATGGGACAATATGGTATGATAGGTGCCATCGTGCAGTCCCTGGTGTGGTCCATCAAGGCCCCACACTGACCACAGCCTGGTACCTTTCCTGAGGATGTCTTCTGCAATTGTACGTGAGGACACATTTAGTGTTACAGTAGGAGCTCAAAACCCACTTTCCACAGCAGCACCTGTCACCTACTACTGTCCTTAGTCCACTTGGTGACCCTCTGAAGGAAAAGGTGGATCTCCCTCTGCCACTCTCTAGAGAGGGTTGGGCTCTCTCTTACTTTCTGAGCTCTGACCCACACAGATAATCACTGCCATATTTTCAGCACTTACTTGGGCCCAGGCCCCATGCACCCATTTCACAAATATCACATTATTCAATGTAACAAATCACATGTTGTTCAAAGGAGAAACTGAGGCTTCAGATAACTAGACTGGGGTGACCCAGCTTGACAGTCATGAGACATAAAGCACACTTAGGATTAACCCCTTCAATCCTGGGTTCTGATCCTCTTGCCCAAGGGTTGTCAGAGACACCTGAATCGCTGCTCACTGCCTGCTGCAGCCGTGCAGCATCTCTGTAGATGATGTGCTGAGACAGAGTTTGGGTTGGTGGCAGCTGTCAGAGAGCGATGGAAAGAGGAAACCTGGACCTTGTTCCCCCAGCCTGGCACAGATCCAGGGCTGCCAGGTTCTTGTTCAGAGGCTCCCATAGACTCCCAGGCTGGTTCCTTCTGAAGCTCCTGCTAACCCTCCCAGCCTCCTGTACAGGGTGGGGCCAACCTAACAAGGCTGCTTCCCCATGCTGCCTATGTGCCGTCAACTTCCACGTAGTCTAAGGCCACTAAAGTCCAAGAGGCCTCCTGGGAGTGTGTCACCTTCCAACGTGGAGTCACACTGGGGAGGAGGCGGGGCAAGGGGGTTGGAGGGGCTTTAAATGCGCGGCCTCCGGTCAGTTCTCACAGCGACACAGGCAAACTGTTTCTTCTGACTGCAGGAAGCATCCAATGCGGCTGAGACTGTCCCAGTCCAGTGAGGAGCCCATAATGTTCCTGAAGGCTGTGGTGCTGACCCTGGCCCTGGTGGCTGTCACCGGTGAGTACACACAGGTCTCCAGCTGTGTCAGCACATGAGCAGCAACAAGGAGAGCCAGCTCTAGAACTAGCGGACCTCTCAGGGTGACCTCGGGTTTGCCCAGCCACTCATAGGAGAACAGGCCTTTGTTGGCACTGGTGCTTCTGGGGTAATTCCAGAGAAGGGGAAATGGGCTGGGCTATCCCAACTCCAACACCATCCAGCTCAGAGCCGAGGCAGAGGGACCAGGAGAAAGATGCACCCTCATGACTTACTTGCTCTCTGCTCTCTGCCCAGGCACCCGGGCTGAGGTCAATGCGGACCAAGTGGCCACTGTGATATGGGACTCTTTCATCAAGCTGGGCAACAGTGCCAAGGAGGCTATGGAGCAATTACAGAAGTCAGACATCACCCAGCAGCTCAAGTAAGTGGGCTCAGTCTGCAAGGCTAGGCTTTCTTGAAGGCTATAGCTGACCTTAGACGTAGGACACAAGCACTTGGGATCCTTCTTTCCTTACTAGAGGAGTCTTGACTCTCTGGACCTAGATCCTCCCTGTAAACAGAGATGTTGGGCCCAGAGATCCATCCCTATACTATCTTCCTATTCTCAAGTGTTAGAGCTCAGTATAGCCAAATTCCACCAGAAGTTCTTGGTAGAAGGAGAAGGGAGACATGTCCCATGAGGACATGAGGTACCTGTGCAATCAGGGGAAGGAAGGTCAGAATATTTAGGGATCATCTAAGCACATACAAGGACATCAGACCCTGTGCCTCTGGAAGACATACAGTTGTACAATGTGACCCTGGGCTGGGAGGGATGTCAAAGTCCAGTCCTATTCTTTATCCACAAGGAAAGGCAAGCAAACTTCTCAAGTCACATGGTGGGGAGATAAGGAGGCTGAGGCTCAGCAGAAACCTTGCAGATAAAAAATAAAAATAAAACAAACCAAAGACACACTAATCCTAGGAGATTTCCTGAAAGCATGACCCACCCCAGGGAGGGTTACAGGGCGAGATGGACATCTCCATTCCCGTGGACACACTGCTGACCTAGGCAGGTATATAGAGCTCAGTGCTCTGCAAGGGCATCTAATGCCAAGTGTAATGGTGCCTCCTTCTCTCCATCCCTTCCCTGAAGTACCCTCTTCCAGGACAAGCTTGGGAACATGAATACATATGCCGATGAGCTTCAGAAGAAGGTGCTCCCCTTTGCCTTAGAACTGAACGAGCGTCTAACTAAGGATACAGAGAAGGTAAAGCAAGAGATTCAGAAGGAGCTAGAGGACCTACGTGCCCGCATGATACCCCACGCCAACAAGGTGAGCCAGACGTTCGGGGACAATGTGCAGAAGCTGCAGGAGCAGCTGAGGCCCTATGCTGAGGACCTGCAAGCCCGGGTTAACACACAGACACAGGAACTGAAGAGCCAGCTGACTCCCTACATGAAGCGCATGCAGACCACGATACAGGAGAACGTGGGCAACCTGCAGGCCTCAATGATCCCCTTTGCCAATGAGTTAAAGGACAAGTTCAATCAGAATGTGGAAGAGCTCAAGGGACACCTAACCCCCCGGGTCAGCGAGCTGAAGGCCACAATCGACCAGAACCTGGGGGAGCTGCGCCGCAGCCTGGCTCCCCTTGCAGAGGGTGTGCAGGAGAAACTCAACCACCAGCTGGAGGGCCTCGCCTTCCAGATGAAGAAGAACGCAGAGGAGCTCCAGACCAAGGTCTCCAGCAACATCGACCAGCTGCAGAAGAAGGTAGTCCCCCTGGTGGAAGATGTGCACAACAAACTGAAGGGCAACACGGAGGGGCTGCAGAAGTCTCTGGAAGACTTGAACAACCAGCTGGACCAGCAGGTGGCAGAGTTCCAGCGCACCGTGGAGCCCTTGGGGGAGATGTTCAACAAAGCTCTGGTGCAACAAGTGGAGCAGTTCAGGCGGCAGCTGGGGTCCAATTCGGGGGACGTGGAAAGCCACTTGAGCTTCCTGGAAAAGAGCCTGAGGGAGAAGGTCAGCTCCTTTATGGGAAGCCTGGAGAAAAAGGGGAGCCCAGACCAACCCCTGGCTCTTCCCCTCCCAGAGCAGGTCCAGGAGCAGGTGCAGCCCAGTCCCCTGGAGAGCTGAGCTGTCCCCGGTGCCATCGGCCCATGGAAGTAGCAGACACTTGCCCTGCCCCACCACCTGTCTGTCAATCTGTCCCTAAGCACTTCTTGTACCAGCTTGAGGACACATGTCCCGTGGAAGATGATGTCTCATCTCGCTACTCAATAAAGCGACTAAGAAACTAGCCCCATCACGTTGCTGTATGATTCCTTGGGGACTACCCTGGGGGGAGGGGGCGGATTGGTGATTGGCAAAATGGAGCAGCATCTGACAGGGACTGGGAGGACATGGGAGGCAGGCAGGCAGTGAGCCTGAGGGTAGGTCAGGGGTTGGTGTGCTGGAGAGGAGAATGCAGAAGAGACTCCATCTGAAAACAAAACACAAAACACGCATCCCAAGTACAGTCATTTAGCCACTGAGCCATTATCAAATGCCCTCGAGGTTCCAACTAAGATTCTGAACACCAGACAGTCAAAACAGTTTTTGTGGCATCATGTGCCTAGAGACTGGGTTTCATGTTGACAGGAACACCGGGAGGGCAGCAAGACACAGTCCCTAACTTTGAAGAGTTTACTGCACAAGTCCCTCCTTGAATGTGCCTGTATCTTTGAACTTATCTATGTAAAAGGAAGTCACCCCACTCTGTCCCACTGCTTGCTTGGAAAATTTCTCCACTTATGGCTAAACCTTTTGACTCCAGGGCTGTGTAACACCACAGGATGTGGATGGGTCTGGACAGCAAGGGTAGACCCAGTGCTGGAGCTTGCAGAGAACCCTGGCACGCTCTGCCCACAAGCCTCCTGATGGGTAGCCTGCCTGTCTATGACAGAGCTTGTGGTTCCCGGGCTAAGAGATGGAGAGCTCAGAGGATCCAAGCACACCAGCCATGGGCAGCAGCAGTCTCTGGAATGAATTCTTCCCTGCCCTTGGAGGCTAACAGACTCCCAAAGAAGGGAGTCTCAAAGTAGATCTGGTCCAGGGTTTCCTCCCAAAGGATTTTATATACTGGCTGTAGTCTGACTCAGGTCTGCAAGCCACACCCCTCGTCCTCAGAATGGGGAGTTTCCCTGGGATGTTCTGGAAAGGACTGGAATGTGCTGAAGGCACCCCCAGAGCTATGCTGGCCTCTTCCTTCCCTCCCAAGTCTCCCTCTGGGTATCATTAGCCCAGGCCTGTGCTTGAATCCCAGTTTTACAGCTGCCTACTGGGTGATTTGGGGGGAGGTAACAAAACCTGTTTTGGAAAGAAGTAACGAAGAGCCTCGGGCTAGAGTTGTTCAGAAAGTTTGACAGTGCCAGGCACTTAATACAACCTTATGTGTAATATAAACACCTAGTGGGGGGTTATGCTGTGCTGCCCCAGTGGAGCAGACACCCAGGAAATGGCCTCTTCTCCTGCTCACATCTCCAGCCTCCAGATCCAGGCCACCAAATCCAGGCAAGGGGAAGCCCTTCAAGTGTCCCCAGCCCCTGCTAACCTCAGGCCAAACGTCACAGCTACTTCCATCTGTGTCTCCTAGAAGGGAAGACACAGGTGAGCACACTCTGGTAGGGAAGACACAGGTGAGCACACTCTGGCAGGGAAGACACAGGTGAGCACACTCTGGCAGGGAAGACACAGGTGAGCACACTCTGGCAGGGAAGACACAGCTGAACACACTCTGGCAGGGAAGAAACAGGTGAGCACACTCTGGCAAGGAAGACAGACACAGGTGAGCACACTCTGGCAGGGAAGACACAGGTGAACACGCTCTGGCAGGGAAGACACAAGTGATCACACACTGGTAGGGAAGACAGACACGGGTGAGCACACTCTGGCAGGGAAGACACAGGTGAGCACACACTGGCAGGGAAGACAGACACGGGTGAGCACACTCTGGCAGGGAAGACACAGGTGAGCACATTCTGCCAAGACAACTGGCAGTAGGAGGCTCCTGACTGGCTCTAAGAGAACCTTGCGTAGAGAACAAAGGTTGGTTGGTGTTCTGAGGTGGTCTGGAAGCTTCTGGTCTCCCCTGTAGGTCATTTAGGTGAGCTCTGCCTCTCAAAGCCCCTGTGTCTCCCAGACCCTTGTTCATAGTACGAATCCTGAGTTGGACCCCTGAGTTCTTTCTTGCTGTCTCTAGGACTGTCCCATACATCTGCCAAGGTTCTGGCTTCTCTGAATGAGATACACTTGTTTGCTTTCTCCTAAGCCAGGTTGTTACTCCTGTCATTCAGTCCCTTAGGTCACTACTGACCTGGCATATGTATGGTCTTGGTCACAGCATGGCTTTTGACTGCTTTAATAGACTGGATGGATGTTCCTGTCCCCTCAAATTCATGTGTTGAAATGAACACACTGTGGGGTGTATGTGTGCGTGTGTCTGTGTGTATGCACGTGTATATGTGTGTGTTTGGGTGCATGGGTGCCTGTAAAGGTTGGAGGATAATCCTCAAGAGAACCATTTGCTTCCTTTGAGACAGGGCCTCTCATTAGCCTGGATCTCACTATTAGGGCAGACAGGCTGTAACAATGAGTGACAGGGACTCACTTTTCCAGGCCTTCCTGTAATGAATGTGTTTCAACCACCAATATAATGATGTTAGGTCAAGTACAGTGGCACACATGCCTTTAATTCCAGCACTCAGAAGACAGAAGCAAGTGGATCATTGTAAGTTCAAGGCCAGCCTGGTCTACATAGTGAATTCCAGGCCAGTCAGGGCTACATAGCAAGGCCCTGACTCAAACAAAAATAAGCAAACAAAACATTATATTAGGTTTTTTATTTTACCTCCTATTGTTGCAGTTTGAGGTTTGGTCTCTTCTAGGGTTAAACAATTTTATTTGGAGTTAATTTTGAGTTTTCAGTTCATTGTCATGAAGTCATCACAAATGTTTAAGCCAACTGTGACCTCTGGGTCTTTTCAAATGTCCTGTGAAGAAAATCCCCCCAAAGATTCAGCTGGCTCACAGCCAGAAATGACAATAAAGGACTTTTGCAACTTGATCTTCAACCTAGTACCAAATTTCCTTCCCCTCTACCAGTATGTTGGCTCCCAGGACAGGAGCAAAAGTATCTTGTGGGAGATTACCTGTGGCTTCCTCAGGTGGAAAAGGGCCCAGATGCCATTGTCATCACAAAGAGACACACAAGCAAGATTGAGACGATATTGCCAGCTTAAAGGAGAACAGAGAGACAGACATTGGTCTTAAGGGAGGTAGGAGGGAAGCAGGAAGCATACAGCTGCAACAGACCTGCAGTTTCTATCAGGGAGCGGAGTCTTCTGGGAATGGTAGAATAGAAAAACAATCATTGCAGCTGGGCAGTGGTGACACACGTCTTTAATTCCAGCACTCAGCCAGCATCAGATGGATGACAAGAGAGTCTGAGGCTAACTTGATCTACAAAATGAGTTCCAGGACAGCCAAAGCTATACAGAGAAAGCCTGTCTTGAAAAAACAAAACAAACGAAACCCAAAAAACAATCATTACAGAGATTCAGATTAGCCCTAAATCTTATATTCTCTTCTTTTAATTTTAAGACAGCATTATTTATGTCTGTGGGTGTGTTTGCATGCACATATGCTCTAAGTCTCTCTCAAACTTGTCACTGATTGTGTGTGGTCTGAGTGTATACGAATGATTTCGTTATACCTTTATGCTTTGATTTGACCCAAAGAAACTCTTATGGGTCTCAATTATTCCCATGTGTTTATATTAATAGATTTTATTTTCTGATTTTTAGAAATCTGCAACAAAACATAATCTGTGTTAATGGGGGAAAAAAGAGATGATATTAGGAGGGAATCTTTGGGAGAGAACGAGGTCTTTAAGGGACAGGATTGGAATTCTCAGATATGGAAGGAGCTCCATGGAAAGGCTCCTTGCTTCAAATGTCAGATATAGCTGGACAGCGCCATCTATGGGCCAGGAGGTGACCCTCACCGAACGCCGCCTGATTGCTGGAACCTGTATCTTCTAGGAGCCAGGAGGTGACTGACCCTCACCGGACGACCGATTGCTGGAACTTGTATCTTGGAGTACCCAACCTCTAGAATTATGGGAGAAAATGTGTGGATTTAAAAAAAAAAAGGAAAAGAAAAGAAAGAAAACTGGGTTTCTTTGCTTATTGTTATTATGAAATTTGTGGTTTGTGGGCTTCCTTGTCTATGGCATTTGTTAGAGCAGTCTGAGTGGGTCTCTGAAAACAGCTGCCCAGCTTCTGAACGTTCCTTGCTTTGGCTGGGAAATTTCCTTTTGAGGAAGTTTTTGTTTCTGTTTTTTTAAACAGGGACTCATGTATCCCAGGCTGTTCTCAAATTTGATTTGTAACCAGAGATCACCTTGAACTTCTGACCCTCCTGGCTCCGTGTCCAAAATGCTAGAATTGTAGATGTGCACCACCACTCCTGGCTCTCTAGTGAGTTTTATTTTTTATTTTCTTATTTATATATTTATTTGTTTATGCCTTTATTTAGTGTGTGTGTGTGTGTGCAAGTACACACACACACATGTATGAGCATATGCATATGGGTATGTATGTGTGTACTCTTGCCATGGGATGTATGCAGAGGTCTGAGGACAAATTTCAAGGGTGAGTTCTATCCTTTTACCACATGAGAACTGGGGATTTGACTCAAGAAATCCGACTTGATAGTAAGCACCTTTACTTGCTAAGCCTCTCACCAGTCCTCTGATGAGTATTTTGTTTTGTTTTTTGTTTTTGTTTGTTTGGTTTTGGTTTTTTGAGGCAAGGTTTCTCTGTGTAGCCCTGGCTGTCCTGGACTCCCTCTGTAGACCAAGCTGGCCTTGAACTCAGACATCTGCCTGCCTCTGCCTCCAGAGTGCTGGGATTAAAGATGTGCGCCACCACGCCTGGTTCCTCTGATGAGTTTTGAGGGAGGTCAACTGTGACTCCTAGTACAGATACCTCTTACAGCCTGATGTGGTGGTGGAGGCCTGTAATCCTGGTACCAGGAGGCTGAGGCAGGAGGATTATGAGTTTGGGGCCATACTGGGCTTTGTAGTGAGACTCTGTATGGAAAGAAGGAAGGAAGGGAGGAAGGGAAGAAAGAAAAGAAAAGAAGGACAGAGAGAGGGAGGACGAAGAGCGGCATAGCTCTCTCCACTGGTCTGGTTCATGGTGACAGCAGCTGTATTTCTCTCCTACTTTCCCTGTTGTCTTCTTTTCCAAGCCCTGCACTCCAATTTGGCAGAAATTTAAAAAAACTAAAAACAAAAAACTAGTTCAATAAATTCAGCTTTGGCTCAAATCTTCCAGCACAGGGGTGCATGGCTAGCAATTCTTTCTTGGGGAGTCTGATGTCTCTTCTCTGCTTGCACAAGTCATGCTGGCCTATCTGGAGGACACTTACTCCTCAATATATAGGCTTGTTCCTGAGGGAAACAGCCATCCTCTTTCCTCTAAGACAGTGAGTGGACTTAGCCTCCTGTGGCCCAGTTAGCCCCCGGTCATCCCTAGCAGCTAAGACACTGGATAAGTGGGAAGTGACATCTGTCTGGACCTGGGTGACCAGTCGCATCTGTTCTGTTCAGGTACACTTTGACAGCTGCTCTTAAGTTTTCCATGAGGTCCTGAGTTCAAGGGGGAAAAAAATCCTGATATGGGTCTAGGAACCTTTGTGTTTTGCTTACTAATGATTAGTGTGAGAGAGAGAGAGGGAAAGAGATAGACAGATAAATAGATAGATAGATAGATAGAGATAGATAGATAGAGATAGATAGATAGATAGATAGAGATAGATAGATAGGTAGGTAGGTATGTATACACACACACACACACACACACACACACACACACACACACACACATATATAGTCTCTTGTACAACAGCAGGCTGGTCTTGAACTTGCCATGTAACTGAGGATGACTCTGAGATTCTTATCTCCCTGCCCACCCCCACCTTTCAAGTTCTGGGATTACAGATTTGAGCCATCATGCCTGGTTTATCCAGTGCTGGAGACTGAAGTCAGAGCTTCGTGTATACTAGGCAATCACTCTACTGACTGAGTCACATTCCCAGGCCTGTTACTACATTCTGAAATCATGTAATAGTCTGGCTACATAGCCCAGGTTAGTCCCGAATTCCTGACCCTCTTGTGTCAGCCCTAAATTCTGGGATTACAAGTATACATCACCATACTCTGATTAGGTTTTTATTTATGAAAATATATCCCAAAGATTTTAAGTTTAAAATATGTTGACAATTACACACTACATAACTCTATTGCTACAATTCGGATTTCAGATGTCTCTCAAAGGCCCTTCTGGTAAGACTTGACCACTAGCCCCAGGCACTGCTGGGAAGTGCTAGGAATTGAACCTGGGTCCTCCAGAAGAACAGCCAGTGCTCTTAACAACTGAGCCATCTCTCCAGCCCCTTGAGCTGTCTTTCTATGCTTGTTTTTGTTGTTTTTGGCTTTTCAAGACAGGGTTTCTCTGTATAGCCCTGGCTGTCCTGGACTCACTTTGTAGACCAGGCTGGCCTGGAACTCACAGAGATCCGCCTGCCTCTGCCTCCCAAGTGCTGGGATTAAAGGCGTGCGCCACCACACGTGGCTCTAAGCTTGATTTTAAGAAAGGAAGGACCATGGGTTTCACAGCACCCACCTCAACTCCCCTTCTTCGCAGCAATGTGCCTGGGCTCTCTAGTTCTTCACGTTGCCTCTGACCCACCATGCTCTTTTGGTTTGTTTTGGGACAGAGTCGCACACAGTCTAGGATGGTTTCACATTCACCAAGTAGCTAAGGGTGCCCTTGAGTCGCTGACCCTCTTTCTGCCTCACAGGCTGGAGTTTAGACTAGCTCTGCAGAGAGCATGACTGCTAGAATTGGAAAGAAGCAACATTTCCACAGGGTTGCCCTAGCCAACAGTAGAACCGAGGTACTTGCATCCTGCCCACCCCGCAGTGGTCACTGGGGAGTCCTCTGTGAGCTTCACCAGCCCAAGTTGCTGGTCACACCCCAACACGACTCCTAAGTTCAAAGGTCATCAGGCTTCTGAGAAGAGCAAAGGGGATGCTACCCTTGGGGTCTCTGGTGTCCCCAGGGGCCCTGATCAGTGCATAGGGATGGGGTCTGAGGGCCACTCTCCTGCATTCACCCATATCTTGCTGCTTTTGAGAGATTGTCCTAGCAGCATCTAAATCAGCTCCTGCCTGGGGATATCCTGTCCTTCTGCTGTTGTGCAGGACATCCGCTGTCCCCAGAGGAGAAGTTCAAGCCTGCTTTGCAGAGAGAGAAACTACGCTGAGGTTCACTGGGGAAGTCTATGTCTGGGAATGAATAGTGGGGTCCTGGTGGTCCTGCTGCAGATAAAAAGCAGGTGATAACAGAGGGGCACATTAAAGAGCCCAGAATTAACAGGGCATGGGAGGGAGGTCTAAGATGGTGAGTTAATGCTCTGGCAATTAAAGACCTGAGATCTAGACCAGGCGTGGGGGTGCATACCGTTAATCACAGCACTTGGGAGGCAGAGGCAGGTGGGTTTCTGTGAGTTCAAGGCCAGCCTGGTCTACAAATGAAGTCCAGGACAGCCAGGGCATTTACACAGAGAAACCCTGTCAACAACAACAACAAGACACAGGCTCTAGAACTATAATACCAACATAGGGCTAGAGGGTATCACCTTGTGTCCTTGATCATAACTGCAGACCAGCGGTCTCTTAATTTGGGTCCCCACTAGTAGGTGCTCAATAAATGTTTGCTCAAACAATGACTGGAATTTTAAAAATCTTTTTTTTTTTTTTGCAGGGTTTATGGTAGCACACATTGATCTTGGTGAAATGATAGTTGTTTCTTAAGGGGATTATACCACTCAATCTCCTCCAACTATGGATGGTCCCTGCAATCCTCAGTGTGGAAGACAGAATGTATGCTTCCAAAGTGGGAGTGTAGAGGGTACTGTGGCTCCATGATTGCTTTCTCTGGAACCACCACACCGAGGACGATAGCCACGGTGTTTGAAGACACTCCAGAGTCTTATGGAGAGTTCCCCATGGGGATGAATGGAAACCTTGTCCCAACAGCTAACAGTGACTTGTCAGCCATGAGCATGACCTGCCTTGGACATACACCACACCAGCCCAGCCTCAGTCCAGCCTTACATGATGATTGCACCTACTTGCAGCCTTCTGATGACAGGTCCACAGAAATGGCAAGATGAGGCTGAGGAGAAAGCTGGTAAAGCGCTTACCATGCAAGCTGGGGCCCTGAGTTTGATTCTCTTGAGATGGCTGTTTCTAATCCAGATGCTGACACAGCACCATCTGGCCCATGCTCTTTAGGATTCCCTAGTGGTCTGAGAATCCAGTGTGGTGAGCAAGCTGGAAGTCACCTTTCTTCATTGCCGACTTAGGACCAGCAATCTCAGGCCTGCTAAATTCATCATAACTGGTTCATTTGCTTCACAGCTCTCCCAAAAAGTTGTTGTGGTTTATTCTTCCTTCTTCCTGTCCTTTTATTTTCTGTAAAACAATCTCTTCTCTGTTTGCTTTTTCTGAAGTCAGAGTTTCTCTGTGTAACAGCCCTGGCTGTCCTGGAACTCACTTTGTAGACCAGGCTGGCCTCGAACTCCCAGAGATCCACCTGCCTCTGCCTCTTAAGTGCTGGGATTAGAGGCGTGCGCCACCCCTGCCTGGCTTCTCTTCTCTGTTTTTCGGCGAAGTTCAGCCTCAAGTGAAAGTAGGTACATGTACTCTGTTAGCCATTTCTGCACATATGTCTATAGAAGCATCCTGGGTAGATTACCAAAGGCTTTGCTATGTGTCCCTCCTTTAGCATGGAAGCCACTGATGCCAGGTAGCAGTACTGTGGCAAAGGGTCCATGGACCAGAATGAGCTTGTGCAGCACAATGTTCGTCCATTTACACTTTTAATCTGAGGAAATAATCAGGAAGTACATGTTCCTCACCATGAAATGTTCATTGTAGCTTTATTTATAAGTTTATTCTATTATTTTTAAAGTTTTTATTTATAGGGGTGTGTGTGTGTGTGTGTGTGTGTGTGTGTGTGTTTGTGTGTGTGTGTACCACATGAGTGCAAGTACCTAAAGAAGCCAGAAGAGGGTGTTGAACATCCTGTTACAATTGTTCTTTCTCTAACCCTACTTATAATTCTAAAACTTAGAAACAATGAAGTGAAAGGAAAATGCTGGATAAATCACAGTATGCCCATATTTTCATTCAGTAAAAGCCACAATGTGGACCAGCAAGATGACTCAGCAGATGAAGGCTCGTACTGCCAAGCCTGTTGACTTGAGTTTGAGCCACAGAACGCACATGGTATAAGGAGAAAGCTGATTAGTGCAGCTACTCTGGTTTTGTGTGTGTGTGTGTGTGTGTGTGTGTGTGTGTGCGCGCGCGCGCGTGCGCACACACACTAAAATAACAAGTAGTCATACTGGAATGGGGAGATGACTCAGTAGGCAAAGTGGCTGCCTCACAAGCTCAAATTCCTGAATTTGGATTCCCAGAAGCCATGTGAAAAGTCAGGAGCGGCAGCACAGCTCTGTAACCCCCAGCTCTGGATCCTGAAGCTCATTGTCCAGGCAGCCTAGATGAATCAAATAAGTGAACTGCAGACTCAGTGAGAAACATTACTTCAAAGAGGAAGGTGGAAGGCAGCTAAGACACCTGATGTCAACCTCTGGCCTCCATACGCATCTGCACGCACACATGCACACACACATGCGCCCACACATGTGCACACACATACAGCACACACAGAGAATACAATAAAAACATGTTAACATATTCCCAGGTATATAGTATGGAAGGATATATAAGTGCTGATAGCATAATTATGAGTGATTGCCTTTCTCTTTGCTTATGTGTATCGTCACATTTTCAGTATTGTGTTCTTTAATAAGATGAACCTGGGAAGGGGCAGAGGCAGAGGAATCACTACAAGTTCAAATGTAGCCTGGTCTACATAGCTAATTATGGCTATACAGAAACCCTGTGTTAAGTGGGAAAGAGAGAAAGAGAGGGAGACCGAAATATAAAGCTTTTGGTTAATTTGTGCAGTTTAATATTTTAATAGATAAGATCTTATACTTAAAAAGGCCCGCTTATTTCTACCTGTGGATTGTGTCAAGCTGCCTGGAGTTTGTCCTTGCTTTGCTCTTATTGTTTGTTTGGGCTTGTTATTTGTTTCTGCTCTGGAGTGTACTGGGGCCTGAACCCAAGCTTGAAGGTCCTGAACACTGACTCTACACCCTGGTCAGTGGCCTTTTGTGGCTGTTTTGTATTGAACCTGGGCTGCTAGTCTGCTAGGCAAACACTATCAAATGACCTACATTCCCAGCTGTGTCACTCAGAAGACCCTCTACAGAGAGGTGGGAGGGTCCCTTGAACCCAAGAGTTTGAGGCCAACTTGGGCAAGGCAACATTGTGAAATCTTGTCTTATAAATAATAATGAGCCAGGTGTAGTGGTGGCAAGCGGCTTTAATCTCAGCACTCAGGAAGCAGAAGCAGGTAGATTTCTGTGAGTTTGAAGCCGACCTGGTCAACATAGTGAATTTCAGGTCAACCAGGGCTACATGGTGAGATCTCATCCCAATAAATAAAAAAACAAATAAACACCCTCTGAGCTATTTCTTCCATGCTGTTTGGTGACGCCCTCTTCTGTGAATCTGGCATGGCTCCTTTCCGATTATGAGAATTATGTAACTGGCTGAACCATCCTCTTCCCAGGATTCCAGGAAACCTGGAGCCTGTGTGAAGGTCAGCTCCTGTACTTTTGGCACCTCTTACTGCCACTGTGATTTTTTTTTTTTTTTTTTTTTTACCACCTCTTGTTCCGTGACTTTTTTGTCATTCTCTCTGGCTCTCAGGCTGTCCTCTTTCTTCCCCCT
Source organism: Lophiomys imhausi (assembly GCA_907164525.1). Classification (NCBI taxonomy): domain Eukaryota; kingdom Metazoa; phylum Chordata; class Mammalia; order Rodentia; family Muridae; genus Lophiomys; species Lophiomys imhausi. The sequence continues at coordinate 1,057,349 of CAJQZJ010000834.1, forward strand.
GCCCTGGTCTCCACTGTCATCTCTCTCAGCATTCATTTCCTGTCGCCTCAGGTCTCTGATGATGCTGAGGGGTCTCTCTAAGCATAAGCGGAACAAATAACATTTATCTTGTTTTGCACATTGGCATGGTGTTTACTCACTGTGCTGGGTACATTTTGTGGTGTCAGTCCACGTCACTGGCCCCACCCAGCGTTGCACCATCAACAGGTATCACTGGCATAAACATCAGGCTGAGGTCACTTCACAGACTCTGTTCACCATGGTCTCAGAGGTAGACAGGTCATAGAGGCATGCCTGAGGCCTGAGGACTTGGTGTCCTAGCTGTAGCTGGATCTGGTTTTGACTATGAAGGGGTCAGGAGAGGAGGGACATTGAGGAGGGTATGGGACAAGAGGTCAGCCACAGTCTCAGGGTGACTTGATAGGTACCCCTTGACTTCACTGTCTATCTTCTAGTTGGCCTTGGGCTTCTTTTCCTGAATTCACTTCCGTTAACATGTGTCTCCAACAGACCTCTCCCCTGAATCATTAAAATTATGGGACGATGGGAAGGGACCTGCTTCCTCCGGAGCAGGAATTCTCCCACTGAGAAGTGGAGATGCTTCAGCTTTGGGTTGTTTTGGGTAGGAATCGAGTCCTTAGTTAGCTTCTGAGTGCAAGGCAGTGAGCTGAATTGGTCATTAGAGGCCATAGGCCTGGAATTGGCCCAGGACAGGACCTAGAGCAAGAGTTGAAATCTCTTTGAAACCCTGGTTTCTCTGTAAAGAGAAATCCCTGCCTTGTAGTGTTGACTTGCATGCTAGAGATACAAAAAGTTGATGCTGACACGTGGTGAGCGCCCTGGAGAGGAGACTATCCATCATTTTTCTCCAACTCACCTGGGGCCAGGCTTGGGAAGGCTGAAAGACCTGGGGCATCTTCCCCACCGCTTCTTGCCGCTCTAGCTGAACATCTTTTCTCTGGTACACTCACTGGGGGTTGTGTCTTACTTACATCTAAGACTTGGTAAAGTATCCTGCCATTTCCAGCCGCATGGGCCTCTGTGACAATGGTTGCTTTTATAGGCTCTGGGCATGTCTGACACTTCTCATCCAAACCCACAATGGACTGGGCTTTCATGGGACTCTCTCTGCCTTCAGGGATCTTTTAGTCCACGGAGAAAACCCACTCAACCCAATTCTGTTCCTTCCCCAGGTCATATTTATCTCTGGTCTTCTCTTTTGCCAGCCTGCCATGGGCTGAGTCTCTTTTCCGTCCAGGGTTTATTCTCTCATGTATTTTTATGTAGCTCCAGTGACATGCAGCATCTTTCCCATGTTATAATCAGGCAGCTGACATGCTCCATATCCTTCAACAGCTTGGTGGTCTCCATCTTTCATTGGAGGATGAATTCATGTTCACACATATGTACCAAGTTTGTTCATCCTTACCAGCTGTGTACTGCTCCACTTGAGAATTTATTTATCAATCTGTGGATAGACAACTTTTAAGTGCCTTTAAAAAAATATATTCTTTAGATTTTATTTATTTAGGTATTAGATTGTATTTATTTAAATTGTGGGTACGTGTGTGTGTGGGTCCTGTGTGTGAATTGTGTGGAGCTTGAAGACTGCTTTTTTTTGTTTGTTTTTGTTTTTTGAGACAAGGTTTCTCTGTGTAGCTCTGGCTGTCCTGGATTCACTCTGTAGACAAGGCTGGTCTTGAACTCACAAAGATCCACCTGCCTCTGCCTCCCAAGTGCTGGGATTAAAGGCGTGTGCCACCACAAGACTGCTTTCTAAAAAGCTATAGTAAAGCATTGTTTTCCTGGGCTGGAGAGATGATGGCTCAGTGGTTAAGAGCACATACTGAGCTTGCAGAGAACGAAGTTTGGGTCTCAGCACCCACATTGAGCAGCTTACAACCAGTAACTCCAGGTTCAGGGGATCTGGCGCCCTCTTCTGGTCTCTGAGGGCATTGGCACACACTCGTATAAACACACACACACACACACACACACACACACACACACACACACACACA
>CAJQZJ010000834.1:1062013-1075393 GCA_907164525.1 Lophiomys imhausi
AAAAACCAAAAAAAAAAAAAAAAAAAAAGACGTACTGGGGCCAAAGCAAGATCCAAACCCAGCAGGGGAAACAGCAAATCCTAACCCTGTGTCTGCTACTCAGGGCATGTGGTGGTGTGATGTGGGGCTTGGGGAGCCCCACTGCTGTGGCCTAGGATGTGGCTTTCCTTGGCAGATAAAAGATTCCACTGATGGCATCTCTGACTTCTTGGGGTCATACCAGCATAGCTTCCAATGTCAGGGCTTCACCATTGCCCTCCCAGGGAACTACAAGATTCAGATCCTGCCATACACTGTCTCTCCCCCAACCCCTAGATCTTGACCCTACAGATCTTGAAATTTGTGTGGAAGCCTTGGTGACCCCATAACTCTCCCGTTCTGTGTATTGCACAATTATCATCACACGGATGACTCCAAGGCCTGTCAAAACCTCTAGCAGTATCCAGGCCTGCATGGCCCATGACTGCAATGGACTCCAGGTACCTGGCTGGCTGGTTGTGGTGGGATAATTCCTTTGGCAGCCCTGTGTGAGCAGAGGTCCCTGGGGAATCTCTGCTCAAAAAGACGTCCTCAACAGAGTTCATGCATTATGCACACAAGGCAGCTGTGATGGGGTCCAGCCAATCCCAGAGATGTGCTGTGGCTTCATCTGTATTCTTTTTCTTTTTCTTTTGAGACAGAGATCTATGTACTTCTGCTTCCCTCATGCTGGGGTTAAAGGTATATGTCACCATTCCTGCTCACGTTTGCCTTTTTTTTTTTGAGACAGGGTCTCACTACGTAGCCTTAGCTGGCCTGGAGCTCATTATGTAGAAACCAGGGTGGCCTAATCTCACAGAGATTTACCTGCCTCTGCCTCCCCGGTGTTGGGATTAAAGGGATGCGGCACCACACCTGGCTATGCCAGGCATCTGGAATATCAATTGATTGACTCATTAAAGAAATTTTCATGGAACCCTTCACACTGGAACCCAAAGAGAAAAGCAGGCAGTTTCCTTTGTCACTAGGAAACAGTGAGTCTTGTTATAATTCTGACTCCCAAGATCAAAATGATGTAAGGTAAATTTGACAGCATAAAAATTAAACAATATTCTTTATCACAAACAAACAAAGTAAAAGAAAACCTGACTGGTTTTCTTACCTGACTGGTAAGTTGCCTCAGTCGGGGATAAGCTTGCTGACAAGCAAGCCCTAATGAACTGAATTCCATCCTTAGGACCCACATGGTGGAAGGAGAGAACTGACTCTCCAAAATTGTCCTCTATCTACACACACACACACACACACACACACACACACTACATAGATAAATGGAGAAAAAACCTAAAAGATATGACTTGCAATTCACATCACTGTGATGGCTGTTTTTGGTTGTCAGCTTGACTACATCTGGAATTAACTAACACCCAAGCAGCTGGGTACACTTGCGAGGGATTTTTCTTTTTTTTTTTTTTTTTTCGAGGCAGGATTTCTCTGTGTAATAAACCTGGCTGTCCTGGACTCGCTTTGTAGACCAGGCTGGCCTCAAACTCACAGAGATCCGCCTGTCTCTGCCTCCCGAGTGCTGGGATTAAAGGCATGTGACACCACGCCTGGCCTGCGAGGGATTTTTCTTAGTTGAATCATTTGAAGTGGGAAGAAGCACCTTTAATTTGGGCCATGTCTTTTGGTGGCAGCATGTACTGAGGACACAGCAGAAGGAAGCTTTTCTCTTTGCTTGATTGCCCTTGCTGGCAAGTCCACTCCTTCATTAGCATCAGACGTCACTTCTTTGGGATTTGGCATATACTGAGGACCATCTGAGGCATCCAGCCTCACAGACTGACAATTACTTCCTGGATCTACCTGTTCAAACACCTCCCAAAGTTCAGCGACATCAGGAACAGATTCTCCTGGAAGTATTGGTGACAAGGGCACTAAAAATGCAGCAACTGACTCAAAGATTGTAGGAGAAGCAGCTGTCTCTTCTGACTCTACTTAGTAGGGTCATTGTCCTTCCACTAGGGCAACAGAAAACTAAATGTTTGTTTTCTGGATGTCTCACCTATTGAAGACAAAGTAAGCCTGGGGTGGTGGCTCATGTCTTTAATCCCAGCACTCAGGAGGCAGAGGCAGGCAGATCTCTGAGTTTGAGGCCAGCCTGGTCTACAAAGTGAGTTCCAGGGCAGCCAGGACTACACAGAGAAACCCTGTCTTGAGAAACCAAAAAGAAAAAAGAAGATTTTATACTATAGTCAAATAGAACCTTTCTCTACTTGACGCTGTCTGATTGTTTTCTAGACAACGTCTCAATGTGTAGCCCTAACTGGCCTGAAACTCACAGTCCTCTAGCCTCAAGCTCCCCAGTTCAAGTTATAGTTAAGTGTTCCAGTGGGAATATTATCAGGAAAAGATGGAGACATCCCATCGCACCACACTGGGAGGCACGTCATGGTAGGTCCTCCCACTTAACCTGGTTCTAGGAGGAACAGAGAGAAAGAATTGAGAGTGTAAGTAAGGCTTTTGTGCAAACTTACCTTTGTAAAGTTTTTTTTTTAATTGAGAGGAAGAGTGGGAGAGAGCGTGTATGTGTTAGAGTTCGTGAGTTTGCATGCCATAGTGCACATGTTGAAAATATACAGAAGTCAGTTCTCTCCATCATGTGGGACTAAACTCAGACCCTCAGGCCTGACAGCAAATGCCTTCCTTTATCTGCCTAGCCATATCATCAGCCTGCAAATACTTTTTCATATCCCAAATTCATCAGATGCCAAGAATCTCAGGATACTAAGGGATGGGGATTCTATCACCTGTTAAAGACAAAAGATGGCTCAGTAGTTAAGAGCACTGTCTGTTATTCCAGAGGCCCAGGTTCAATTCCCAGCACCCACATGGAAGCTCACCACTATAATTCAAGTCCTGGGAATCTGCCACCTTCTTCGGCAAACATCTAGTTTTCTGTTGCCCTAGTGGAGGGACAATGACCTTACTAAGTGGAGTCAGAAGAGACAGCTGCTTCTCCTACAATCTTTGAGTCAGTTGCTGCATTTTTAGTGCCCTTGTCACCCATACTTCCAGGAGAATCTGTTGCTGCTGTCTCTGGGCTTTGGGAGGTGTTTGAACAGGTAGACCCAGCAAATCCTTGGCTTTCTGGATTGCCGTTTCAAAGCCCGTCATTTCAGGTGTTCCCACAAACTACTGTTTGGCTGCCTAGAAGGTTCACAGTCTCCAAAATACTGTTGCTCTTGTCTCCTTTTCTATCCTCCTCATAGATTTGTGCGTTTCTACAAAGCGCACTTTAATGACATTTTATTGGGCTCTCAGGAAACAGCTTGAGGCAAATGTATACGATCAATCCGTCATCCTTTACTAGAGGATGATGGTCTTTAGTCTCTCTTCCCATCTACTAGTTTGAGAGTTTTTCCTTTCTACTCACTTAATGGGTTCTCTTTAAAACTTTAATAATATTGCCTGATGTAAAGAGTGAGAGATGATCGATTCTCCTATCTTCTCCCTGGTAGTGCAGGACTGTAGAATGCTTTCGCTTTGATCTGTCCTTTCCCATTTTCTACATTACTTTGGTCTAATACATTAGTTCTCCATTGTTCAAAGCAGGCCCATCATCAATATGTGTATTTTTAGCAATCCTGCCTTTGTGATACGTGTTGATCCCTGCACTAAGAATACTGCAATGAATTAGGTATATACTAAATCACATATGAATATGTCCTGTTAGGTGGACCTACATGAAACTGCCAACACTGGATCATTTTTAGTTGTAAAAACTTATTTCATTTACACATATCACAAAACAAACACACACGTACCTCCAACCATCCTCGCCATGTCAACACCGAAGCCACGAGATTCTGGCAAACTAGAGAGCATGTCTACGCCTTGCATTCACCCTTCCCATTTGTCTAGGTTCAGCCAGAAAAGTAGAGGCCACTCCATGTGTTTCAAGACAGAGTCTTCAGTGCAGAGATGAAGTGTTTTAACACTCGGGGGATGGAGACATGGCTCAGCAGGTAAGGGCACTGGCTGCTCTTGCAGAGTACCTGGGTTGGGGTCTTATCTCCTATACTGGGCAGATCATAACTACCTGTAACTCCAGTTCCAGGGGATCTGATTCCCTCTTCTGGCCTCTTGAGGAACCCTATCCTAACAGATACATATACACAGATTTTTTAAAAATCTTTTTGGGAAAAAAATTCAAAACTAGCTGATACAGTAATTCAGAACTGGACTGGAAGTTTACTAAAAGTCATTATAATATAGACTAAAGCATGAATATTAGGAGAAAGAGAAGTGTTCAGAAAAATGTAAGACACTCTCAGGTGTGGGCTCCTCAAGGGAGAGGCATGGTTCACTGTTTTTATAGTGGTCATTCATAGTACTTTGGTGAGGCTTGACATTACTATCTTATACTGGGTAGTTCCTGAGGGTACCTGACAGTATTTACAATCAATTAAAAAGGCTAGTCCACAGGGATACAGGAAGGTGGGGCATCTTTATTGTAAACAGTGTTGCTTGAGATTTTCAGGCAGTGTCTAGGGAGAGCACTGAGGCCCTGCTTAAGACTCTATATCCACATCTGTTTTAACATAAAGCGTCTATATATGAGAGGAATTGTAGCTATGTCAGCAGCCTCTATAATGAATGAAAAGATAAAAAAGGAAAAGGAAAGGAAACGTGACTGCTCCTAAGTATGGTAGAGGAAAAGGTTTATTATAGATAGATGGGAGAACGTAGCCACAGGCATGGACATCTGGGAGTGGGCATGACCAGATTGAACTGGCCATGTGGGGAGAGGGGAGAGGAGGGTGCAGGAGGCCCAAAAGTACAAAGACAGCAGGTAACCAAAATGGTTGGATTATATAGAGAAGAGCAGCCCAGCCCCCTGGGCTGGAGAAGTTTAGGGTAGGGAGCGGGATATGCCAGCCAGGAAGGCCCTGTAACAGGCTGAGAGAACATGGCAGCCACGTCCTCTTTGATATGTTAAATAGTCACCCCAGCCATTTGTCCTGGTTTTGAAACCTAACATATAGCAAATGGTAACTGTATAGGTTTTCTTGCTTAGATAAGAGACTCCATTCAGATTCTAGGATGAATTCCTGTCCCCTTAATGTCCCTGCAATTTCCCTGTCTCAGGATTCCAGGGATGAGCCACCAAACTGTTTTCTGCAGTACTGGAGATCAGTCTCTGGGCTTTGTGTATGGTAGGTAAGAAAGTATCCTATCATCTGACTTGCATTCCTTCTTTACTGACTCAGTGCTGGGACTGGGTGGTCATTTCTGCAGTTAGGTTTTCAAGATAGGGTTTCTCTGTGTTGCCCTGGCTGTGCTTTGTAGACCAGGCTGGCCTTGAACTCACAGAGATCCATCTGCCTCTGCTTCCTGAGTGCTGGGATTAAAGGTGTGTGCCACCACACCAGACTTCTGCAGCTTATTTTCTTTTCTTAGTTTTTGTTTGTTTGTTTAGTTTTTTTCAAGACAGGGTTTCTCTGTGAATCCCTGACTGTCCTGGACTCACTTTGTAGACCAGTCTGGCCTCAAACTCACAGAGATCCACCTGCCTCTGCCTCCCAAATGCTAGGAGTAAAGGCGTGTGTCACCATGCCCGGCTTTAGTTTTGGTTTTTAAGATAGGACCTTGCACTGCAGCTCAGGCTGGCCTCAAATGTGCAAACTTCCTGCCTCAGGCTCCTCAGTGCTGTGATTATAGGCATACATCCACATGTCTGGTACATGGGCCTGAGAGGCAAGTGGCTCAGGGAATGGCCAAGGTTTTGTGTGGAGAGAAGGAACATGGGCTGCACTGGGTCACAGTGAAGGATGGACGGAAGAAATGGAACTGCTGCAGTTCCGTGGCTGCAGAAGGTTCTGAATGCAATCAAGGAGAGAAGCAACTGTGAGTGACAGTGTGATAATGGAGACAAGGGGACTAAACAAAGGCCAGGAGCATTTAAGAGTAAGGATGAAGCACTCAGGGATGTATGTGCAAGCATGTGGAGGAAGCTTGTCATCAGAGAAAACCTGGCTGGGCATGGTGGAGCATGCTTTTGATCCCAGCACTCAGGAGGCAGAGGCAGGCAGATCTCTGTGAGTTAAAGGCCAGCCTGGCCTACAAAGCAAGTCTAGGATAGCCAAGGCTACAGAGAGAAACCCTGTCTCCAAAAACTTAGTAAAGAGAGAAAGAGAGAGAGAGAGAGAGAGAGAGAGAGAGAGAGAGAAAATCTGGGTTTCCCAGCTTCCCTTCCTCAGAAGCCCAGGAGGGTAGAGCCCAGCCTTCCCTGTGGAGGAAGAGTCCTGAGGGGACTAACCCCTGATACCCAAAATCTCTGACTCAGATTCAGCTTACCCACCCATCTTCAACTGGACCTGGCTTCTCCAGTTCAATCCAGGATTATTTCTTAAAAGGAGAGATGGGGGGGGGGTCTGCAACCCTATAAATCCTGGCCCTTCTCAGGGTGTCACAGTGGCCATGGCGGAGCAGGTAAGGCCAGCCCAGGCTCAAGCCAATCCTGGACACTGCTCCTCTGGCTGACTGGCTAGTGCAGAGTACCCTGGGGAGTTGAGTACGGGCTTGAGTAAGGGCAGGGCTCTCAGTAGACGAACAAGTGGTGTCTATCGGCAGGCCAGTTGGCAAGTAAGTGGGGCGGCTGGAGGTCACAGGATTTGTGGGGTGAGTTCTGCCCCCTCTTATAAAGGTTCCAGGAAACCACTTCTCTACTGGGGCAACCTCCTTAGCCTGGGGAGCTTATTAACCCCCACAGCACCAGGAGAAGGGGAAAAGGTGCATGGTAGTAGCCAGATGGGGTCATCCTTCTTTGACCCTCCACGTGGTGTTTACTCAGAGCAACTGTTGTCAAGAGTCCCAGGCTCCTGGACTATAAAGCAGATTGTCTGCTCTCTGTGGCCAGAACTGAGCAGGTGAGCCTGCATGGCACAGGGATGGTGGGCGGTGGGGGGTGGCTGCAGTGGTAGGAGAGAGCTGCAGATATGGGCCAACAGGGTGCCTGGCACGTTGGTTGGGTATGCCAGTTTCTCAGCCGTAAAATGGGGTTAGAGGTAGGAAGACAGACAGACAAGGGAGCTAGATTTCATTGAGGTGGGCGGGTAACCCCTGTAGTGCAGCCTGGGTTCCAGGCTCCCTACTTTGTGACTAGGGTATGGAGCAACCCACTCCTGCTGTCTGAGGAAGATATCTCTTCCCTCCCAGCCTCATCTCCAACCCCCTAAGTACCTAGTTAAGTTCTCTGGTGCCTTCAACATCATGTTACCCATACATCAGGGAAGGAGTATCAGGATTTGGGGTAGGCAGCCCCTAGAGCAGGTTTCCTAGATCCAGTCCCTTCCTTTGCCTCTCTCTCTCTTCCTGATCAAGCCTCCACCTTCCTTCCTTCTCAGGGTGCATCCAGGAAAGTATGGCTACAGTCATCACTTGGGCTGTGGCCCTCCTCTCAGGTGGGTCTTCCATCTGACTTCAGTGTGGGCTTGGGATGGAGGCTGGGGGGGGGGGCTGGCTCTTAATTGTTGTCTCATCTTTCTCTGCAGTGTTTGCAGTCACTCAGGGACACAAAAGCTTCTGGGAGTACTTCAGACAGAGCAGTGGGGACAAAGGCATAATGGGCCAGCAGCAGAAGCATGCTTCGGAGTGAGTGCCTGGGCGAGGGTGCAATGAGGGTACGGAGTCAGTTCTGCCGTTGGATTCCTTTGCTCTGTGGTTAGTTAATGTGGAAGCTGAGGGAGCCAGCCATGCTTGCACTGCCAAACATAGCCCAGTCATCTTGTCCACTCTCTGCCCAAGTCTATCCTGTTCTGCTGCAACCTTTTCCACTCGGGTGTGGCACCTGAGATTAGCAGGCTACAGAATGACAGAATGGTGTGATTCTCGGCATGTGTGTGACGCCTTCTTGGATGGTGTTGTAGGGCTGAATTGCCCACACAATGCCATTTTGTGCACTGAATGTGAGGGTGTTGTTGGTTGGGGTCAGGACTAAAGACACTGGCTCTGGAGCCACTCCTGCCCCAGTTTCTGTAGTATTGCTGTCCCATAGCTCTGGGGCAAGGAAAGATATTCAGGGCTAGCAGCTTAAAGGCCTGGTTTTCTTTCTCCTTCTCCAGGAGACTGAAAGGTAGCTTGGAGCAAGACCTCTACAACATGAACAACTTCTTAGAAAAGCTGGGCCCTTCGAGCGGGCCGGGGAAGGAGCCTCCTGGGCTGGCACAGGATCCAGAAGGCATTCAGAAGCAGTTGCAGCAGGAGCTGGGGGAGTTGAGCGCCCGCCTGGAGCCCTACATGGCTGCGAAGCACCAGCTGGTAGGCTGGAACTTGGAGGGCTTGAGGCAGCAGCTGAAGCCCTACACGGTGGAGCTGATGGAGCAGGTGGTCCTGAGTGTGCAGGAGCTGCAAGAGCAGTTGCGTGTGGTGGGAAAAGACACCAAGGCCCAGCTGCTGGGGGGTGTGGACGAGGCGCTGAGTCTGCTGAAGGACATGAAAAGTCGAGTGCTGCACCATACAGACCGGGTCAAAGAGCTCTTCCACCCTTATGCAGAACGCTTGGTGACCGGCATTGGGCACCATGTGCAGGAGCTGCACCGCAGTGTCGCTCCTCACGCAGCTGCCAGCCCTGCGCGACTCAGTCGCTGCGTGCAGACCTTGTCCCACAAACTTACACTTAAGGCAAAGGACCTGCACACCAGCATCCAGCGCAACCTGGACCAGCTGCGCGAGGAGCTCAGTTCCTTCATCGGCCTCAGTGCAGATGGGGCAGAGGACGGAGACTCCCCGGACCCTCAGACTCTCTCTGAGGAGGTCCGCCAAAGACTCCAGGCTTTTCGACATGACACCTTCCTGCAGATAGCCGCATTCACTCGGGCCATTGACCAGGAGACAGAGGAAATCCAGCATCAGTTAGCACCACCCCCGCCTAGCCACAGTGCCTTCGCTCCGGAGTTGGGACACTCGGACAGTAATAAGGCCCTGAGCAGACTGCAGAGCCGACTGGACGACCTGTGGGAAGACATCACATATAGTCTTCATGATCAGGGCCATAGTCATCTGAGAGAGCCCTGATGGCCACTCAGGTTCACTCCCCAGATCATTGTGTGGGAATCCCTGGATCCTGAGCCTCTAGCATGGTCTATTGAGCAGAGGGTGGAGGGTCCTGCACAGTAGGCGTGGGCATCAAAGGGACTGTTGCCCTAACCTATCCAGCCCCCTTACTCCCCTATCAGGGGCATTATACTCACTAGGTTTGGCAACCCCAGCTTCTGGTGCTCATTTGGGAACCCTCATAAGTTGCAACATTCCTGGTGAAGGGAATGGGGAGATTGTGTGTGTGAGAGACTGTCTGCAGGCTGGTAACACGACAATGCTGGAAGTCTGTGCCTCTATAGCCTGGAGTTTGGCTCCTGATACTTCTTGCTGCCTGATGATCACTATTACATCTGGTCCACAGAGAGGAGCTCAAGTCTCCCCAGGGCTGCCATGAGAACGTTTGGTGGACAAGAGTAGGAAGAGAGTTTGACGCAAGGAACATGTGTGTGTACGTCCCCACAGGTGGTGCTGCTGGTGGGTCAGTGACCAAATGGGGCAGAGCCCCTACTTCCTTAGATAACCCTGAGCCCAAATAGGGGGAAATCGTTGTGAGGGCTTCTAAAACCCTGTAGGGAGCAAAATGTGTGCCCTCCTCACCTTCAGTCCCCGCCTCCTGACTCTCAGGGTGAAACTGACTTTTTATTGAAATGAAATGGATGTTCATGCTGGAAGTTTGTTGGCCTGGTGTGACTCTCATTGGACCATGTCTGAGAGCAATTGCCTTCCCACTGCCCCCAGAACACACCCACCATCCACTCTTACCGCTTGCTTGCTCTTTCTCATTGAACCGTTTCCATTCCTGATCTGTCAGAGGGCTCCACTCTGGCTGAGTTCTGCTGGAGGACTCCTGGCTAGACAATAGCTGTCATACATGGAGGGTGGGGTAGGCTGGCTTATAGACCCTAGCTCTGCACCTGTCTTGTTCCACACTCCGTTCATCATAGGACAGTGTGCATGAAATGCAAGCTGTCACTGGAAAAGTATGTCCTGGTCACCTGAGGATCCTTTCACTTTTGGTCCTGATGTTCCAGATTCCTCATCCCTTCTTGACCTCTTCTTGAGACCCATAAACACACACACTCTTTCTCTCCTTCTCCCCCCTTCTCTCTCTGAGACAGGTCTCACTGTGTACTCTTTGCTGGCCTGGAATACACTATGTAGATCAGGTTAGCCTCAAATTCATAGAGATCTGCCTGCCTCTGCCTCCTGAATGCTGTTCAACGGCATGAGCCACTATGCTTGGAGACCTAAAAACTCTTAACTCTCCTCTTCCATATATACACACCCAGATATCAAAGATCATCTGGGACTGGTGAAACCTGGGATGAGGTGGGAAAAAGGAAAGAATAAATGCATCGTTTTCTCTACTTTTCTGCCCTGCTCTGCACCCTTTCTTCCCAGCTCAGCCTGCTTGCACAGGCTTCTTGACACCTCCCGCCACAGCCCCTGTATGAAGCCGGGCTCCATGTGATCACACACTTGTCATCCCTGATACTGTAGATGTAGCCAGTTTCAGCCATAAAACTGGGTTGTTGTGCAAGTGGTGGAGAAGGTGCTAGAAAGGAAACTTGAAAGACTGAAACCGATGGCGCAGGGTGTTTCGTTAGGAAACAGGGGAAAACCAGTGAATGCGGTGGGGTTGAGAGGCAGTAAAAATAAAGGCTGCGTATTCAAGGTTAGAATTAGGGGCGGTGCTTATGAGGACAGAAACGTGGAGCTGGGAGAACAGACAGGGAAGGGAAAAAAAGCTGAGCAACCAGGAGAAGGGACCCAGGCAAGGTCTGGCTCGTCATAAAGAAATAACAGTTTGGAGGGCACAGCCTAGAGGATTCTAAGGCAAGCCGGTCCCCTTGTCCTCAGGCATTTTGCATAAATTTAGGACTAACAGTTAGGCTCCCCGTGTGGTGGAGCTACAACTAGGGAGCTAAATACAAACTTGGATTAGAGCTATGGAGAGTTCTACCTGGCAACGGAAGTGTAGTCCAGGAACCGGAAACGGAAGTCTGTCAGAGACTGACCTAGGAGGCGCAAGGTTTGCGGCCTCTTTAAGAAGGGGCGGAAACAGCGGCTGGAGGAAGTGAGGACACGGGAGCCGCGGAAGCTGGAAGCTACCGCCTGAGCAGCGCGTGGGGTGATGTCCGCTAGCGGGGCTGTGCAGCCCGGGCTCCCCGGGGCTGCCGTCGGACCCTCGCCCGCTGCGGCTCGGTCGCCAGGCACGGGGCCCTTTTTCCGGCCCCTCAGCGCCGAGGATGAGGAGCAGCAGCCCACCGAGATAGAGTCATTATGCATGAATTGTTACCGGAACGTGAGTCTGGGGCCGGGGGACCACCCCGCCTGGCACCCAGAGGCAGCTCTGGGGTACCGAGTGCAAACATGTTTAAAGTCCATCGCCACTTCTGCTTCCGTAGGGCACGACGCGACTTCTGCTCACCAAGATCCCCTTCTTTAGAGAAATAATAGTGAGCTCCTTTTCCTGCGAGCACTGTGGCTGGAACAACACGGAGATCCAGTCAGCTGGCAGGATCCAGGACCAGGGAGTGCGCTACACCTTGACCGTTAGGGGCCCAGAGGTGAGCGTAGCCCAGAGAAAGTACCCCACAGTTTCAGAGAGAGTATTGGAGACCAGAGTTAACAACTTTGGTCTGGGCCATGGGACCTTCATTGGACCCGTGGCCAAGCCTTTAGTGCCCTCCTTTGGCAGTGGTATTGGTTGTGCTGGCCTCTACAAAGCTACTTTGAGTGGTGAAAGTGCTTCCCGAATTTTCTGGGAAGGATGGAATGAGCGAGCAGGGCTTTATGAGTAATGTTCTCACCTTCTGGGCAGTCTGGTTCACACCGTATGTACTATTCTGGAGTAGTTTGGACTCTTCTGAATGGATGGCAAGAAGAAGAAACGTCTGGGCTGGCATCTGATAGAGAGATAGTCTGGTTATTTCCCAAGGAGAAGCCATATCGCTGACCCCTTTTGCTACAACTTTTCCTTTCTGGTCCAGGACATGAACAGAGAAGTAGTGAAGACAGACTCAGCCACCACAAGGATCCCTGAGCTGGATTTTGAGATTCCAGCTTTCAGCCAGAAGGGAGGTGAGTTTTAAGATCAGGTGTGTGAGCTGTTCACACTATCTATTTTCTTGCAAAGCCTGGTACCAAGTGAGGCCTAGTGGCTTGTGTTTGGCCATGTAATCATAGTGGATTTTCATGCTTTAATATGAGTAAACTAGGAGAGCAAGGCTTGCAGAGTTCCGGTAAAGCTCTGAGGAACATGCAGACATGATATAGCAAGCCAGCATTTACTTGTCTTATGTTTCGTTCATAAGCCCTGACCACCGTTGAAGGACTGATCAGCCGTGCGATCTCTGGCCTGGAACAGGACCAGCCCACACGTCGGGTGAGCAGGGATTTTTATAAAATTGCAGCAACTCAAGGGCTTATTGTTTGCATCAAATAGAGTCAGATTCCCATTAACTGAACTGTACCGGACCAAATGTTGGGGAACTTTTTAACAAGGTACATAAAGGTGCTATTTCTCCTTGTTCCTCCCCCAGTGCACGCTAAGGCTTCACCTTAGACAATGTAACACTACCTTGGAATAGCCTTTGGGTTATCTACAGCTTCCTGAATATACTTTTATATCTATACTTATTATTGTAGAAATAATGTGATTCCACATGTAGTCATCGTCTCCGTAAGTGGCTAGAGAGGTGTAACAGAATTTTGAATTTCTAAAGAAATTTCTTTTTAATGATGTGTTATGTGTCTGTGTATGAGTATGTATATGTGATGGCAGATACCTTTATAGGCTGGGAGCAACGGATCCCCATGGAACTAGAGTTATAGCTTAGTGGTAGAATAAGTGAGAAAATAAGCCCTACCTCCTACCCTGGCATCATTTGTAAACTTCAGATTTGCTTGTTATGTCTCCCTGTAAAATTTGGGTCCCTGTGCTCCCACTCTAAGATCGATGTTGATATCTGGTGACAGTGTTATCGGTGTGACAGGGTTAGGGTATGAGGTGTACCAAGTCTGCTGTTTTTTATTCTGTTCGTGGTAGGAAACGGAAGGTCCCATAGCTGAAAGAATTGATGAGTTCATTGGCAAACTGAGGGACCTAAAGCAACTGACCTCCCCTTTCACTCTGGTAAGTACTGAGTGACTGTGGCTGCTTTCAGTGTAAGGAGGGGGAGAGACTGTTTAGACTTACTGATGCCTGTAACCCCAAAACTTGGGAAGTGGAGGCAAGATCAGGAGCAAGTTACAGGCCAGGCTGGGCTGCATTGAAACCCAGTCTCAAAATACAAA
>CAJQZJ010000834.1:1075403-1092009 GCA_907164525.1 Lophiomys imhausi
ACCGAGTGCCCCTATCACAGCCTCTCATCAAGCTCATGTTAGGATTTGTGGTAAACTTCACCACACAGCTGGTGGCAATCACAGGAACCCAGTCTTGAGCCCTGTCCTTCTGTTGATTAAGGATTTGCTTTGGCTTCTCTGTCCATCCGTTCTGTGGTTTGGCATCTTATAAGGAACAAAGACATTCTGTCCCTCTTTAAGCAGCTTGTGGTTTATACCTCTATTCTTTAGGCAGAAGCACCAGAAGAGAAGTCGGAAGAGGAAGACCTTAGAAACGAAGTGAGTTGTGTTGGCTCCCTTTGAAGACAGCAGAGTTGTGGGTTGAGACTGATGATATCTAGTGTTTTGATGTCACAGCTAACATGGGTGACTACCAGCATTCCAACTGAATGTCCTCAGAGGGAGTGCTCAGTCTGTTGTAATGAAATATTTTTATTTATAAACACTTATATTTATTAATACTTAACAAAAATCTATAAAATACCTAAATCCTATAACCTAAAACCTATAATCTAAGAATACCCTAATACCTAGGAACACTCTAATACCTATCTAAAAACATTTAACTAACACTATTTTAACTTTCTTAAAAGGGTATTAATATTCTTTTTTTTTTTTTTCTTTGGTTTTTCGAGACAGGGTTTCTCTGTGTAGCCCTGGCTGTCCTGGACTCACTTTGTAGACCAGGCTGGCCTCGAACTCGCAAAGATCCGCCTGCCTCTGCCTCCCAAGTGCTGGGATTAAAGGCGTGCGCCACCACTGCCCGGCAGGTATTAATATTTTTAGCGTAGGTCTGTGCAGGATGGCTTGGTTTATGGTACTCCTGGAAGGCAGTCCTTTTCAAAGCTTATTGTTTGTTGGGCCTTATTTTGCCAGTTCGTAAGGCCAATTTATTTCCACCACCAAATTGTGGCCAGTTTATAAAGCCAGTCTGTTCCAACTGCCAAACTGAGGGCGGCTTTTTCAATCAGCTAAGACTTGACTCCATGGTCTCTTTGGCCCAGGCAAGTCTCAAGGCCAAAAACATCTCCAAGCAGCTTCCTAACTCTGCTTGCCTTGCTCAGTTTTCTGGCGCTCTGGGACCCCAAGACAGACACCTTTAAAGGACTCTCAGCAGGTTTATGCCAGGCCTTTGCCTTGGGCTATAGCAGTCTAAATTCTGTTAATGGCGTACCTTGCTGTGCGCTTCTTCAGCGTGACTTTCAGTCGGTGAGGGCAGGAGGAAGAGAGAGACCATGTGGCATTCTTTGGCTTATATATCACATACTTGGCAGTCTTGAGGGTCCACGAGATTTCTCTTGATGTTCAACAGTTCCTATGCTTCTCATGGCAAATGACGTCATCTGCGTGGCTTGCAAGATTTCTTAGCCATGCCCCTTAAACAGGGTGTATCGTCCTGGCTTTTTCTACAACTGGCTTTTTGTCCATATCAGCAAACCAAAGGGATACCAAGCTCCTCCTTATGTGCTGTCAGATGTTAATCTAAACTGCCTACTAATTTCATTAAAGAGACCTAACTTCTACCACAGTGTATGCCCTCATATTGTGTTCCAGGTGCTCCAGTTCAACACAAGCTGCCCAGAGTGCAACGCCCCAGCTCAGACCAACATGAAGCTTGTCCGTATCTTTCATCAGGCAGTTGGGTTGTTGTTCAGCTGACTCAGGCATGAACTTTATATTAAAGATGGGAGCCTTCCCTTCAGGGAAGTCAGTGTTTTATCCTCAGTGATGAGGATGACCCTTTGATGAGACTACATATCTTGGCTTCTGTGTGTGACCAGGTCTTCAAGTGTTTGTGAACACGGGACCTGTAATTAGGTGTCTCATGATGTGTTTACTGCAGTGTTTGGTCCAGCATCTGTTTGTGTGGGGATTGGCTCTTCTATTTCTTAGAGGAGGGAGGGGCCTTGCTCTCCAGGAAGAAGATAGACTTCTTTTTTTTTTTTTTTTTTTTTTTTGGTTTTTCGAGACAGGGTCTCTCAGTGTAACAGTCCTGGCTGCCCTGGACTCGCTTTGTAGACCAGGCTGGCCTGGCCTCGAACTCACAGAGATCCGCCTGCCTCTGCCTCCTGAGTGCTGGGATCAAAGGCGTGCGCCACCACTGCCCGGCTGAAGATAGACTTCTTTAACTCCGACTTCCAGAAATCCCCCACTTTAAAGAGGTTATCATCATGGCCACCAACTGCGAGAATTGTGGGCATCGGACTAATGAGGTGGGTGGGCTCCATTGCTGGGGAAGAGGATTGGTATAAGGGTAATGCCTTCATAGTAACATGTCTGCTTCCTAGATCTACTTCAGCATGGGCATGGCTGTAATTAGGTCTTTTTGAGTCTTAGTGTCAGGGAGGATACATTGAAGGAGCCGAGAATCAGCCTAGAGGGGTGAAGTTGGAAGTACCATAGATTGCAAGATGGATGAGCTTGTGGAAGAAGCTTTGACTACTCGGGGCTGGTCATTAGGCAGACTGCAGCTGTGAGTGAAAAGCTTAAGAGAGCTGTCTGATATGATGGCTGCTGTGGAGGTGCAAGTGTATTGAGCATTGGCTGATTAAACTTACTTTTGCTGTGGGGAGCAGTGGGCAGCAAACCTGGGGCCTCAGTGAGCTACCTCCCAACTCTGACTGAATTCTTAGACTATCACAATGAGTGCATTGTTGGGATGAAATGCTTATAAGACTCTTTCAACTTCCCATAGGGTTTTGTTTGTTTGTTTTTAAGGTACATTCAGGGTTTCTTGGCAATTCAGGCTAAATTTGGCATGCTACCAGGGCTGGACACAGCATTCCTATGGACTCTGTGTTTTTTGTTTTGGTCACTGCTGCCCTTGCTGGATTAGAAGGCTGTCATTGGGGGTTTGTGGAAGCATTCATAAAACTGAAGTCTTTGTGGCACCAAGTAAAGCTAGGTCTTCGCTGGTGCTGCTCCTGATCATCATTCCCACAGGTGAAGTCTGGAGGAGCAGTAGAACCCTTGGGTACCAGGATCACCCTCCACATCACAGATTCCTCAGACATGACCAGAGACCTCCTCAAGGTAACAGCTGCTTGGAAAACAGCTGTCTTTATACAGCTGCTTCTGGCTAAAGGAAATTATCATGTTAGTGTTTAAGAACACAAGGAACCCTGTAACTCCCCTGGGCTTGAGTGACCCTGAGTAGGGTTTCTCCATGATTTGGACTACAGACTCAGAATGTGGCTCAGATGGGGGTGTGAGTCCCTGGCATTTAGCCAGGTGTTCAGAGAAAACCAGCGTGCTGACTTTGTCTTTAAACTGTCATTGGTTTATTAATTTGGTTAGCTTTCTTTGTTCCTGGTTTAAATCAGTTTGTCTCTCTGAATGCCTGTCCATCTGTCTGGTGCTATGGATTGAACCTGGGGCCTCTGTAATACTAGACAAGGGCTTTTCTATGAAGCTATGCTGCCATCCTCTGATTTAAACCTTAATTTGACATATTACCTTACAGTCTGAGACCTGTAGCTTGGAAATCCCAGAGCTTGAGTTTGAACTGGGGATGGCTGTCCTTGGAGGCAAGTTCACCACTCTAGAAGGGCTGTTGAGAGACATCCAAGAATTGGTGAGTGCAGGCTGTGCTCTATGTATAGCTTCTTTGGCAGTTTGAAGGGGATAACATAGTTTTGCCAGGTATGATGACGCATGCCTGTCATTCCAGCACTTGAGAAGCTGGGGCAAGAAGACTGAGGATTTGAGGCTAACCTGGGGCTCCATCTCAAATGCCTCAACCAAAAAAATTTTAATTTTGTTGCTTATGACTAACTGGGGGGGGTTTCTTTGCCTTAAAGCTAGTTCAAGAGTATGGATTATGAAGAGACATTAGTTACAGGAAATTTTGAATAGAAATTCTTAAGGCTAACTGTGGGACGGTACAGTTATTTTTGTGATCTTGAGTAAGTAATTTATCTCATTGCAAAACAGAAGATTGGGGCTGGCGAGGTGGCTCAGAGGTTAAGAGCACTGAGTGCTCTACCAGAGGTTCTGAGTTCAATTCCCAGCAACCACATGGTGGCTTACAACCATCCACAATGAAATCTGGTGCCATCTTCCAACCTGCAGGTATACCTGCAGACAGAACACTGTAGAATAATAACACATATTAAATAAATAAATCTTAAAAAAAAAAACCAGGAGAAGATTGTCTTTTTGGCACTAAACTCCATAACATATGTGTGTGTGGTGGCTTAGCCTATGTAGAGAATCTACTGTATCCAACCACAGATTGAAAAATTCAGGAAAAATTTTATCTGTGGTAAATATGTGAGGACTTTTTGGTATTTCCTAAACAGTAGTACATAATTATATTAGATTTTACATGTTTGTTCATTTATTTGAGAGATGGTTTTGCCATGTAGTTGAGGCTAGCCTTGAGTTCACTGTTCTCCTGCCTCAGTTTCTGTGTGCTGGTGTTGCAGGCTCATGTGTAACCATGCCTAGCTTCTCTTTGTACATTGTCCATTGCATTTCTTCTCCGGATTGGGATTAGATACTGTAAGAACGCTTCTAGAGTTCATCTCCTATTGCTGGTTTCCTTCTTGGCAAAGCAGTCTTTATAGACATCTTTTCCTGTCCTATTCTCTGCCACCTACCTCCCCTCACCTAAGTCAGCAAGGCAGTGTGGGAAATGGAGACTGGGCACCCACTGCTCCCTGTACCCGCTTTGTGCATGAGCCTAATAACCCATTCAGTTGGTGTTGTAGTAAATCAGCTGTCGTGTGCTACAGGTAACCAAGAACCCATTCACACTGGGCGACAGCTCGAATCCTGATCAGTCAGAGAAACTGCAGGAGTTTAGCCAGAAGTTGGACCAGGTAAGAAGACATGGCCAGTTCGAGGCCTTCTGTCTACAAAGTGAGTCCAGGACAGCCAGGGCTGTTATACAGAGAAACCCTGTCTCGAAAAACCAAAAAAAAAAAAAAAAAAAAAAAAAAAAGAAGACATGGCCATTTCTGTAATCCTATCCCTATTCTTTAAACTTTTGGGAACTGTGTCTTGTAAACTGGATTGGCTCTTGTCTGGCAGTTATAACCCCTTCCTTCCAGGATCTTTGTAAGAGTTACCCGCTGTGCCCTCCTCTCTCCTGCAGATCATCGAGGGCAAGATGAAGGCCCACTTTATCATGAATGATCCAGCGGGAAACAGTTATCTCCAGGTATGATTGGCCTTCCTGGGTGTTCTATGGAGATGCATTTTCTGATCTTTATAGAATTTGCATGATGGCCTTTGACAAGGAGAGCCTGACTTCTTCATCTTCAACTGGGACTTTGGACAGGACTTGGAAGATAAGGAAGAAAGAGAAAGGGGGGGGGGGATTTCAAGTGTGTGTGATGGAAGGAAAATAGGCCAGACCAAGTGCAGGTTTGTAATCTGAGGTGCTTGGGAGGCCATGAATCACAAGTTCAAGACCAGCTTGTGCAATTTAGCAAGACTATCTCAAGATTTCAAAAAAAAAGGAAAGGAAAAAAAGAGCCAAGAATAAGTCTCTACCTGGCTAGCATGCTCAGAAACCTAGGGTCAGAAGCACACCTGGGACTGTGCAGTAAGCAGCAATAGAGAGCTGTCTAGAGGTCAGGACAGGAAAGCTTAGAAGTGTTAGGCTGACTTGGCGAGCGCCTGACAGTTGATATAACTGCACGGTATTTTATTGTTGATTATGGTGTTGGGTTTGAACCCGGGATCTTGTTTTTTCTTTAGTGTTAATGAGAACCAATGCGTCTGGCAAAACTGGCCCAAGTTATTTACGTTATTAATTAAGACCATCCCTGTACGTGCTGCCTTGCTTTCCTTTTTCTTCCCACCCTCTTTTTCTTCTTTTAAGACTTTGTTATGTAGCCTGGCTGACTTTATACATGTAATCTTACTGATGATGAGTAATCACCAGCATTGGTTACATTTTTTTATAAGAAGGCCCATATATAAAAATGCTTAGAAGGGGTGATGCAGGTCATTGATTAAACATTTATATACCATGTCCAGGATCTTGGGTTTGATACTAACATGCATAAATAATTGGCAGACGATGTAGTATGTAGCTATGGGCACTAGATGTCCTATAGGGTGAAGCCCAGGTGAGGAAGCGTCATTAAAGCGTCATTTTAAACACACCTGCCCTGGCACTTGTGTCCTTACTGAAAGCATGCTGTGAGACTCCAGCTGCCTACGCTGGGCATGGTGGGTCATGCCTGTAGTCCCGGCACTCAGGAGACTGAGGCTAGCTTGGGCCTTGTAGTGAGATTCTGTCTTCAAAAAAAGAAACGGGGAATCCTATGGCGTTTTTAGGAAATTGAGCGTTAGCAGCACCTGTGGGGGAGGAATGGTGGGATCTATAGGTGCTGATTGTCTCTTCTTGGCCTTGCAGAATGTGTATGCCCCTGAAGATGATCCGGAGATGAAGGTAGAGCGGTACAAGCGTACCTTTGACCAAAATGAGGAACTCGGCCTCAATGACATGAAGACAGAGGGCTATGAGGCAAGCCTGGCCCCACAGCGGTAGCCGCGGGCAGCTCGCAGGCCAGCCCCAGTGCCACTCACACCACAGGGTTATTTATTACTGTTGGAAACAACGAGCGTCCAAGCCCTTGCCCGTGGTGAGGCGGTACCGCTTGAGCTAGAAATGTAAGCACTGGAAGTGAGCAGCTGGCGATGTGGCTCCAGGCCTACGTGCTCCCTGACCTTCTTTTGGAGGTTTCAAGTCAGGGTGAGAAGAACCTCAGAAACACCGTGTGGTCCGCCATCACCTTTTGCCTATCGGCTAGACCTCTGAACTTTGAGAAAGGGAAATACAAGTTGCAGCCGGCTTTGGGCATATAAAGCACTAACCTTTAGCAGGAAAGAACGTCTGAGGGGCCTAGCAAGCCCAGGTGAGGAAGCGTCATTAAAGTGGCGGCTTTTAAACACACCTGCCCTGGCACTTGTGTTCTTATTGAAAACATGCTGTGAGACTCCAGCTGCCTACGCTGGGCATGGTGGGTCATGCCTGTAGTCCCGGCACTCAGGAGACTGAGGCTAGCTTGGGCCATGTAGTGAGATTCTGTCTTCAAAAAAAGAAACGGGGAATTTAGTTTCCCAAACAAATCTTCAGATAGCTACTGCCACTGGGTGGTCAGACAAAGCATCTCGTTCATTCCAACAGACCATACTTTTCCACTCTGAGCCAGGTATACCTGTGAGGAACCCATCTGTTTTCATACAGCATAAAGTAGCCAGGAAGTGTGGTGTCCCTGCAGAGACAGGCAGACCTCTGAGTTTGAGGCCAGTCTAGTCTACAGAGCAAGTCCCAGGACAGCCAGGGCTACACAGAGAAACCTTGTCTTGGAAAACAAAGTCCAGTGGGGGAACTGACAGTAACAGACTGGGCAAGAGAACATCAGAGGGTGAAGTGGGAAGGGAAAGTCATGGGTTTTATGAGGGAGGTGTTTTATTAAGAGCCTGAAGACCAGGTTGGTTAGCAAATGACTCAAACTTCAAAGCTCTCTGTGTGTGATGTATGTGCATATGGAGGCGAGAGGAGGACAGTGGGTATCCTGCTGTATCACACACCTTTAACCCCAGCACTCTGAAGGCAGAGGCAGGCAGATCTCTGAGTTCGAGGCCAGCCTGGTCTACAGAGTGAGTTCCAGGACATCCAGAAATACGCAGAGAAACCCTGTCTCAAAACTAACCAAACAAACCCAAACTGGATAACCTCCTGCACTAAACTTGGCTGGCCTCTGCTAGCAAAAATCAGAATCTGGCAGTATGAAGATAAGTGGGTTCCTGCACTTCTTCAGACTTTTATCATCTATAAAGAAGGCTAATAACCAAAGGCTAGGCCATGTTGTGTAGTCCAGTTCCTTGGGTGGCTGAGGCAGAAGGGTAACAAATTCAGTGGCAGCCTGGGCAACTCAGTAAGTCTTCAGAATTCAGAAAGGGGTGGGGAATGTAGAACTGCTATAAAACTCTCACCTCCCATGCGCAAGGCCCTGGGTTCAATCCCCAGTGCTGGGTGAAAGAAGAAAAAAACAACAGGGCTAAATGAGGATTCACAAAATACTTTTTTTTTTTTAATTGGTTGTTGAGACAGGGTTTCTCTGCGCAATAGTCCTGGCTGTCCTGGACTTGCTTTGTAGACCAGGCTCGTCTCAAACTTGAACACATAGAGATTGCTTGCCTGCCTCCCGAGTGCTGGGATTAAAGGCTTGGGTCACCATGCCCGGCGCCAGGCGTACAGAAATACTTTAGAAGAAACTAGAATTCCTAGCTTTCTTTTCTTTGCCACACTGACAATAAATCCATGTCATTTTCACTGGGAAGATTTTATATCATTTTCTCGAGAGACAATGTCAAACGTGAGAAGGTCAATACAGGTTCGATCAAATTTTCAGTCACAATATTGGGGGTGGGTCCCCAAAGTGGTACCTGGAAGCCTGTTCCAGCAGACTGTCCACCAAAAGGTATTTATACCAGTAAAAATAACTAATAAACTGGACACTCCTAAGCATTTGGTACAACATCCATTATTAAAATGCTGTTCATTAATTTGCCCCTAGTGGTACAGCCATCACCGGCCCGTATTCATACAGGTGTTATTTACTCTGGCGCTGAAGCCGCCAGGGCAGAATCTTGTTAAGTCGGCCCGTGGCCTCAGCTGGGACAGTGCCAGCTGCAGGGGGTTGCACGGATGCGTCGTCACAGGGAAGCAGAACCAGCCGGAGATGCATGCACATTCCCCCTGAGCCTGCCAAGGCCTTTTTACAACCCTCGCACCTACCTGTCAGACCAGCAGTTCCTCAAACCTCACTCCTCAGGCTTCCGCTCTTGGCTCCGCCCCCATCCGCTTCGCGTTGAAGAATTTTGTCCCCCGCGCCAAGCAGTTGTTCCGCCTTCGCCGCTGCCATGGCGGCAGCTCCGCCGCTTTCCAAGGCTGAGTACCTGAAGCGTTACTTGTCTGGGGCAGATGCCGGCGTGGAAGGAGGTCCAGAGACCGGTCGCAAGCGGCGCAAAAGACGGCCGAAGCTGGGAGGCGCCGGCGGCAAGGGGTGAGTGGACCGGTGGGTCGTCGCGCTGCCCGGTTGCGCCCTCGCCGCTGCTCTTCCTCCTCCTCGCCTGCGCGGCGCTCCGAGCGCTGCCGACCCCCGCCCGAGCCAGGACCCGCTCCATTGCGGGTCGCCGCCACCGGCAGCTCAGACCTCATCCTCTGAGCAGCGCCTTCCATGTGTTAAGGCCAGCTAGAACTTAGCTTACTTTTTTCTCGCGTTTGTAACCGTGTGTCGTCCCTTATACAGATTGAAAGTCGTGCCCCGAGAATAGTAGAGCTAATTCAAAGCCTCAGTGGAATATATATTTGATTGTAGGATCCAGGAACTCTTTCTGGGGTCTCCAAAGTACCAGGAACTGATCTGGAACCGAAGACCCATGTCCTGTTAGCCTTACCGACTACTAACAGTAACAACCAACATGGGTATAGTTCACATCATGTGCCTGACCTCTTTATAAAAATTTTGCCTATATAACTTTCAGAACATTGTAATGAAGTAGACATTTGTTTTAAATAGTAAACTTCGAAGTTCGAAACATGTGCTGAGACAGATTTTGAATACAATATCCTTTAGTGACTTGGCCTCTGGAATCTAGAAAGACCGGGATAGGACATCTAGCGTCACCCCACAGAATAAAGGAAATTTCTATATTTGTAGATTTTTAGAGCAACTGCCAGCCCTAAGTCTGGCAGGTACTATTTTGGATACAAGGTTGAAACCCTAAGCTAATTTCATTCTTACTTCCTGCCTTGGGTCTGCTACTTGCTAGGAGCTTAGCAGCTTAAAGAGAGTACTAGATAGGATACAGTGTGGCTTACCCCTCTATGGGGACAGCATCATGATCTAACAGTTTATTCCTGTATCTCAACTGAGAAAAATTTGTGGCCCATGTAACTGGGTAGAATAATTCCTCCTTTGCCCAAATTTATCTTCATTTGGAACTCGAGCATGCCATCGTTTATAGATGGAATCTTTGTGGTATTGCCAGTTAAGATGAGCCTGCATTCAGTTAAGGTGGGTGCTAAATTCAGCATGGCTGATGTCCTTGTAAGAAGGGGCAGTGCCATTCAGGGGGAAAAGTTTACGTTTTAGAGCAATACGGATTAGAATTTGAATCCTAGCTGTGCTGTTTTAAAGCCTTGGGTGGTCTAGTGCAAGAGAGTTCATCTCTCTGAGACTCATGTCCTAGTCATTAAAACAGAGTGATTCTGAACACAACTACTTATCTGAAATGGTTGTTGTGATTAAAGATGTTCTCCTTTGTTCCTAGCTTTCCAAATGCCTCTTTGCAACACAGTTAATCAGTGTGACACACATTTATTGGATGCCATCATCTTTTAGTAACTGGGGGACTGGTTCCCGGAGTCCCAAGGTTCTTAGATTACTGCACAAAATGACACTGTATTTTCGTGTAAACTATTCACATCCCCTTTAAATCATCTCTAGATTACTTAGAAAACCCACTACAACTTAGATGTATACCAATATTACATTATTTAGGGCACTATAACCAGAGACAGTCTGTATCTACTTAATACATCGGTGATTTTCTTCTCCCTGAGCACTTTTAATCTGTGAGTGGTTGAATTTGCAGTTGCAGAATCCTTGGGTATGGAGGGCTGACTATCTCCTATGACAGGTGTGGTGAAGAGGCCTTGATGAACAAAACATGCATTAGTCAGCAGGATGTGGTGTTAGGCATTTATAATCCCAGTACAGGGGAGGCTAGGGCAGGAGGATAGAGAGCTTTAAGCTAGCCATAATGAGACTATCTGGGAGGGGGGGGGAAAGCCAATAAATAAAAGAATGCCTTAGCTCTTGGCTGTTGGAGCTTAGAATTTAATGGGAATATGGGCTCATAAATAGAAATGAAAGCCTCTAAGAGTATGTAGAGGAATTTCTAGTCTAAGAGTAGGAGACGGTGAGTAAGAAAGATAGGTCCCAGGAAATTATTCAGTGCCAGGGCACAAAGAAAATAAGATTCCACTGGGCATGGTGGTGCATGCACGCCTTTAATCCCAGCACTAGGGAGGCAGAGGCAGGTAGATCTCTGTGAGTTCAAGGCCAGCCTGGTCTACAAAGTGAGTCCAGAACAACCAGAGATACACAGAGAAATCTTGTCTCAAAAAACAAACAAAAAGAAAAGAAAAGAAGTTTCCTGGTTAGCAGTGAGAAGAGTCGGTCTGGCGGAGGGAAGGGGTTGCATTTGTGAAAACTGGTAGTGAAAAGATGCACAGTGATGGAGTGAATTGGCAGTAGTAGTCCAGCAAAGACTGCGCCACGCTTTTGAACTTAAAAGCTGCAGGGGCTGGTGAGGTGGCTCTGCACCTGACAACAAGCCTGGCAACCTGAGTTCAGTCCCCTGGACCCACAGGGTGGAGGGAGATAACTGACTCATGCAAGTTGTCCTCTGACCCCCACATGTGCATGCTGTGGAACATATATGCACCATCTCTCTCTCTCTCTCTCTCTCACACACACACACACACACACACACACACTAATGTAAAAGAACAATAGGTAAGTGTACATAGGCCTTTGTCCCAGAGTGAGTTCCTTTTTGAGCCTTTTGTTGTTCCCATCTAGAATGCGGATTGTTGATGATGATGTGGGATGGGCAGCTATCTCTACCACCAAGCCAGAAAAGGAGGAGGAAGAGGATGGAGATTTGCCTGTGGTATGTATCTTGTGGAGAGTCTTATCAGGACTTTGAAATGATCCATGCTTCTCAGCCTTGACTCCCAGAGTGGAGCAGAGCTGTAGGAGGGAAAGCTGAGCAAGGGCAGAGGAGACATCTGAAGAGCTGTTTCGAACTGTTTCCATCTGGTGCTTATACAGATGCTCCCAACTTAATGTTTGACTGTGCACTGGTGTGAGCATGACACATTTTCAGCAGAAATGGTTTTGAATTTTGATCTTCCAGGCTAGCACAGTATATGGTATTCTCACGATGGGCAGTGGAAGTCAGTCATGTGATCATGAGGAGAAACAAGCAGTTCTCTGCATGTAAGAATGACTGACAGACCTAGTTTATTGAGCACCAACCATGTACCAGGCACTGGTAAGGGAACACAAAGGATGTCATTGAGTCGTCAGAGCAGTCTTTTGAGTCCTGCTTTTAGAAATAAGGGTATTTAGGCCTGAGATACTTTGCCAAAGGTCATAACAAGGCTAAGTGACAGCACTGATGATCCTCTTCTCTGTTCACCCTACATTTAAGCCGTGCTCTCAGTGCCCACAGAAAGAGAGAGAGAGAGAGAGAGAGAGAGAGAGAGAGAGAGAGAGAGAGCTGAGGATTATCTGAGGAGTGATTGTGGGACTTGGAGAGCAGAAGAAGTACAGAGTAATTATGCCCTGGATTTGAATTCCACTTTAACACTTTGCTACCCTGTGATGTTGTACATTACTTAACTTCTCTGAGGCCCAGTTTGCTAGTTGCTGCCTTGGCTCTTTTTTCCTCAGGATTATAATGAGGATTGAATAAGATAATTGTGAAATAGTGTCTTGTACAGCTGTTCTCTGTAACTATAATTTATTATGCCAGCCACTTTGAAGGTCTCTTGTGTGGAAAGGGATCAGAGATCAGAGTTAGAGTGGAGGAAAAGAAATTACATGTGGGTAGATGTGGGTCCAATAAAACTAAGAACGTTCTAACACTGTTCAAATTATACAGTGGACTGCTGGGTGGTGGAGGCTCATGCCTTTAATCCCAGTTCTTGGGAGGCAGAAGCAGGTGGATCTCTGAGTTCTAGGACAGCCAAGGCTACACAGAGAAACTTGTCTTCAAAAACCAAAAACCAAACAACAATAAACCACTAAAAAGCAAGTGGACTGACTTGAAAGATAAGTTCTCCATCGGTGAGCTCTCTGTCTGGGAGGATCTGTGAGTGATCATTTATCATTGGTTAGGAAGTTTGGAGCCTGTCCCTAAACATTATAGAATTTGGTATATGGCCTTTCCATTGGATTCAAGACCTATCATTGTGACAACTCACACACAGGAAAGGTGTCATAAGGGCCAAAATCTTTGATTAATGATTGGCAAGTTAGGAAAGCAGTGTTCTCACCGTGCATGACATAATAAAAATGTAAAAGAAATTGAGCTTTTTGCTTGCAAATGGCAGTTGTGTGCCAGCACGATTACTAAAATGGTCTGTAAAGAAACTTATCTTTGAAGAGAGATTGACTAGCCAGAGGCAGGTCTACAACTAAGTCCTCACAGTGGCAGTGAGATGTTTCTGGGACAGGACTAACTGAAGATCACTTCATGTTTTTTTTACAGCCACACAGGTATGTGGGCACTGTGTATGTTAGGAATGGGAACAGTTATGGCTCCAGGTTCTTGAGACAAGTGCTCCTTGGCTAGATTCTGTGTTTTCCCTTAATGTAGTGTCTCCACTCCTGCAGGTGGCTGAGTTTGTGGACGAGCGTCCAGAGGAGGTGAAGCAGATGGAGGCCTTCCGCTCCAGTGCCAAGTGGAAGCTCCTGGGAGGTGAGTGTCAGCATCAGACAAAGCTACACTCTTGTTACAGGGTAGGTCCCGTCTGCTTCCTTGCCATAGAGGAATGCATGGCTTGTTCCATTGTGTCAGGGATTATGAAAAATATGATGGGAAAAAGATGTCAGGACTTTAGAAGGAGGAAATGGAAGTTAGAGGCTTCCCACTGCTCTAGTATGAAGCAGCTCACATGGAGTATGAAGCAGGGCCCATGGTTTTTCTTTGTTTGTTTTTGTTTTATTTTGTGACTATATTTCTCTGTTCTTTTGACTTTGCATAAACAAGATTCTCCCCTCTCCTCCTCACTCTCCTTCTTTGTTTTTCCTTTCTTTTCTTTCTTTTTAAAAAAAATTTTTTTAAACTTTTGACACATGGTTTCACTAAATAGTCCCAAGGCCACTGTGCTTGGGTCTAGTCTTTTTTTTTTTTTTTTTTTTTAAAGTGATTCCCACCCCCAACTCCTCCCCATTTTAGTCCAATAAAAGGCTCTTTTTTAGCTGGGCGTGGTGACCCACACCTTTAATTCCAGCACTTGAGAGGCAGAGGCAGGTGGATCTCTGATTTCAAGGCCAACCTGGTCTACAGAGTGAGTCCAGGACAGCCAGATATACACAGAGACGCCCTGTCTTGAAAAACAAAACAACAACAAAAAAAGACTCTTTTTCTTATAATAATAAATACAATACAAAACAATAAGAACAATTATATGTATTTGGCATAATATTCTATTATCTGTCTATTATTGATGAGTTTAAAGTTCTATACCTAACTCAGTTTCCATCCTAACTTAAAAACATCTTCTTAGACCTAGAACATCCTTTTAGTTCCTAAACAACTTAAAACTAAACTGTGAGACTGTAACTCATCAGAGACCTGAGAAGGGTGTATAAACAGGAAGTGCAGAGCTTGCTGGCTCTTTCCACTTAAAAGTTTCCCCTGGGTTTGTTCTTAGGACATTTGACAATCATCCTGTACATATATTGTTGGCACAACTGTGGGTTGTTTATCTAAGAAGTGACAGACAATTGGCTGCCTGGACAGTCCCAATTTCTCTCTGTAACATTGGAACATCTATCTTCAGCCTTTTGGCCCCATTTCTCTGACAGAGATTAATTGTAAAGCAGGAATTATGAAGGACCTGCCCACTGTGTCTTGGCAGAGTTAGGCTGTCCACTTACCTGCTTCCAAGTTTTGTCCTTTTCAGACATCATTCTGTCTACAGTTAAACCAACTGTCAACTTGCCCAGTGATAGGCTTGCCACTAATGTAGCCATCTCCAAATGGAGATTCTTTGGGTCTTAACCTCTTGAGACCTGTTTAATTACAGAATATTCCTGGTCCTTGCTCATTTCTCATACATAGGTGAGGAAAGAATTTAGATCTAAGTAGGATTTGTCTTTCTGAGTTACACTCTGTGCTGTTAGGCTTACTCCCCTCAGCTCTGATGGAGAAGAATGTGCTACAGAAATGTCAGTGCACCGTAGATTAGTGATTGTTAATTTCAGTACCTTCCTTTGCCACTTTATTCTCATGATTGCTTTATCATAATTCTTTTCAGTCTTGATCATTTTTTTGTGCCATATCCTATGGCTATTTTCCTGTCTTTTGCATTACTTGTGTTCGAGAGATGAGTGTGTGCACGTAGGCAGGTGCACTCTTAGGTGCCATGATCATTTATCTGGAGAGAATCCTCTGCTTCCCTGTCCGCAGGTCTGAGAAGTCTCTTAAATGCACATTCACACCCACAGCCCTTTTTCTTGTACCTTATTCTTAATGCCCTGTCAGAATTTGTTACTAGAAATAGCCCCCTGACTTCTGCCGTCTCTCCTTTGTATTATACGTGGGATTTATTGGCCCTATGTGATAGACTCACTGTTAATATCGCCACTGGCGTCAGTCTGGTCAGATAGGTTGTCTCCCAAAGTGAAGGAGTTGATTTGGTGTGAATTATCTGTTTAATAAGAATTCATCAGGTCCTGCCCAACTTTTATTTTTATTTGGGCTGTGGAGCTCTGATGGTAAGAAGCAGAGAGGAGGAATTGGAATCTAGGAGTGTCCCAGTTGTCAGAACATTCATCTGCCCTGCCCCTGAAAGACTAAACTCTCAAACAACATGCTTCCCTCGGTGGCATATTTTTACAGATTGCGCATGGACTTTGAAGGTATACAAGTTTGCTTTAGATATTTACTTCACATATTAGTAATATGACTTTGGCGAATTGTTTAATGTTTGCATCAATGACTTCATCTGTAAAGTTGGGTTAGTGATATTTACATCCCAGACTTGTGAGAATTAAGTAATCTGTATAAAGCATTGCTACATAGTACGTAACAGTTAACGCTTAGTTTTTCTTTCTTCCTTTTTTAAAAATCTTCTTTCCTGCTGATTTCCTCTTAAAGGAGGAATGTGCTGGCATGAGTCAATATTTAGTACATTTCATTTCTGTGTGTTCAGGTTTAGTCACTATGCCTTCTGAAAGAGGAGCGAGGAAACCTGTAAATGATCTAGGCTGCGCAGCAGCAGGAACCGCTGGGTCTGTTGTGCGTATGAGGGAATCACTGGAAAACAACTGGAGTGAAAAGACTGAGCTTGAGGCATCTCTCCTGTTGGTAGCTGTGACCTTAGGGAGAAGTCACCTCGTTCCCCAGAGCCTTTGTTTTCATGTCTGTTAAACAAGATCACCTGCCCTGCTTACTAAGGGGTGGACTATGAAAAAATGCGCTTAAAATGCTTTGCACAATGGGGACTTGGGAGGCAAACGAGAGGAGTTATTCTTAGGTTGCTGGGTGCTGGTTTGCTGCCTGTAAGCACAAAAGCTAGATAGACCTTACGAGCTTTCCAAGTCGTTGAGAGATATGTGCTTCTAGGGAATATTCCCAAATTGGGTGAGATATGGACAGAGCACACTATGAGAATCTGACTGTTTGCTTTTGTGTTTAGGCTACAGTGAAGATGAACATTTTCTTCATGATGACCAAGATCCGTCTCCTCCTCAGAGGGTCCATCATGACACTCCAGATCCTTCTCCTCCCAGGAGGGGCCGTCATGACACCCCAGATCCATCTCCTCCCAGGAGGG
>CAJQZJ010000834.1:1092019-1164383 GCA_907164525.1 Lophiomys imhausi
TCTCCTCCCAGGAGGGCCCGTCATGACACCCCGGATCCATCTCCTCCCAGGAGGGCCCGTCATGACACCTTGGATCCAGCTCCTCCCAGGAGGGTCCAACATGACTCAGATGCTTCTCGCTCCAGGAAGTCTCATCGTAGTTCTTCACGTGTATCTCCTAGGAGAGACCATCATGGTTCTTCAGGTTCCTCTTCCCCAAGAAGGGCCCATAATCATTCCCCTGATGCAGCCCAGCATAGGAGGACTCTTCAGTCTTCAGATGCACAGCACCTCAGGAGGTCCCGTCATGACTCCCCTGATTTGGAACTGCCCAGAACTAAAAGCAGTAAAGCTAGAGAAAGATCCCCTAGCAAGACTGTATCCCAGAGAAGCCTGGGACCCTCTCACCCATCACATCCCACGAACAGCAAGTACGAACGAGACTCTGACCTTTCTCCTCCACGGAAACGGCAAGCAAAAGCCCATTTTGGAGCTAAGAAGCCGCTTCATTCTAAAGGTGAGCATAAGGCTATGCATGAGAGGAACTTCTTCCCTGTGAGTGTGAAAATGCGTTTCTTTGGGACATTTTTGAAAAACGAGAGGCGAGTCTTAGGAGAGTTGAAAAATAAAAGGATAGAGAGGAAAATTTTTATGTCCATTTACTTATTCTTCCTACCCATGAAAAGGCACAGATGGGGTGGGTGAGATGGCTCAGTGGGTAAAATATTTCTGTACAAGCACACTGAAAGGAGAAAACCAACTTCTAAAAGTTGTCCTCTGACCTCCACATGTGGGCGCCTGCACTCACATACACACGTGCACACATACAGTAATAATGAACACGAGTACACTTATGTATAGAAATGTACAGGCACAGAAAAGTCACAAAATTGTGTCATTCAGACACTGTCATTGTTAGTTTTGTAGCCAATGTTCTTGGGTGGTTTTTGGTATGCATGTTGGGTGTAGTTGATCCTGGCTGTACAGAACATACGTGTTGCATGTGTAATCTTGCTGGCTCTTTCCACTTAAAAGTTTCCCCTGGGTTTGTTCTTAGGACATTTGACAATCATCCTGTACATATATTGTTGGCACAACTGTGGGTTGTTTATCTCAGGTCTACTGGGGATTTAACTGATAGGTTCCTAGAAAGCTGAGCAGTTGTTTATTTGCTAGGTCAGAGTGTGTAGCTGTCGCTACTGCCTGGTACCAACTATGTGACTGGTTTTCAGGAGGTGAGCAGTGACAGTGTCATCTAGAGCAGGCCTGTCAGGGAAGGTTTTTACTTCATCGTTTTTTGTCTCTACTGTTTTAATTTTATATATGCATGCACTCCAGGTCTTCCTGACTCTGCCACATCACAGAGGACTGACTCCATCTTCTGCTGTTCTAGACAGGGTGGCATTGGGAGACCACAGTGTAGATAAGTGTCTGAGATCTCACATGCTTTTCAAAGTCATCAGACACTGGTGGCCAGGAAACAGCTCCTGCCTTTGTTCTTCTCTGTGTCACCTGAGTCTATGTTTTGGTTAATCATGGTTTTTTGTTTGTTTGGTTTGAGTTTTTTGAGACAGTGTTTCTTTGTGTATCTCTGGCTGTCCTGGACTCACTTTGTAGACCAGGCTGCCTTGAACTCACAGAGATCCACCTGCCTCTGCCTCCCGAGTGCTGATATTAAAGGTGCGCGCCACCACGCCTGGCCTTTTTTTTTTTTTTTGAGACAGGCTTTCTCTGTGTAACAGCCCTGCCTGTCCTGGATTCTGAATTCTCCTTGTAGACCAGGCTGGCCTCCAACTCACAGAGATTTGCCTGCCTCTGCCTCCTGAGTGCTAGCATTAAAGGCCTGTGCCACCATGCCACCATTCCCAGCGGTTAGTCATATTTTTCATAGAATAGCTAAGTACCCCAGATGACACTGTACTGCAGCTTGGTAAGCTCTTTTAAATATTCTTTCAAGGGGATTAATTTATCCTCTCCCTCTTCCCTGTGCTCAGGACCAAAACCAGGGCCTGACATACTAGGCAGGTACTTTACTGCTCAGCCATCCCCATCCTTAATTCATTCTTTAATCTCTAGGTTCTCTTAGCCATGGGAGAGTTCATACAAGCTCTCTACCTAGAAAACATCATAATTGTTAGAGTTCAATCTCGGTGGGACCTCTAATGTCATAGTTCAATCTCGGTGGGACCTCTAATGTCATAGTCCAATCTCGGTGGGACCTCTAATGTCATAGTCCAGGAATAGCCACACAAACCACTCAGTCACCAATCTCAGTCAGATAGTGATGGTTTATTTTACGTCCATTCCAAAACTGGTCATGGCCTCCCATGACCAGGGTCACAGAGGTCTTGGAGCCTAACTGTGACATTGGTCTGCTTCCAAGGCAGGATTTTTATGAGAAAAACCATATCCAGGTAACAACCAGGTAACTAGGTCTAGGAAACAAACTGCATCCAGGTAACAACCAGGTAGGAAGCAAGGGGATGGCAGCATTACATCATTCTGACTTGCTGGACAAGGCATTTCTAACTGACCTTTAATTTGATTGGTCCCAAGTGGAGCTGTACTTGGGAATTCTTTGGAGTGTCAAGGTAACAAAGTAACCGAGTAAGAGTGATTTCATCTTACAACTAAAATGGAGGCTGAAGACAAGAATGGCTGCGGTTATGCTAGAGCAGCAGGCCCCAGCCATGGTTATTCTTTGGCTGCTCTTTTCTATGTAGATGTCTACCAAAAAGCCTCTGATTCAGATCTTTCTCCTCCACGGCAAAAACAAAATTCAGGGCGCCAGGATTCCGATTCAGATCTGTCACCACCACGGAATAGACCGAGACACCACAGCTCTGACTCCGACCTCCCTCCACCCAGGAGGAGACAGAGGACCAAGTCTTCGGATTCTGATCTCTCTCCGCCTCGAAGAAGTCCCCCTCCAAGGAAGAAGGTGGGGTTCCAGGAGTTGTTTTTATTAGAGTGACCCCTCCCTTCTAGCTTTACAGATACCAGAGAGGTTCCAGCCAGAGAGTGAGGATGCTGCACAGTAAATCTGAGGTAGACACATTTCTGGAACTTTTTCTGAAGGTGACACTTGCTGTAACTCATCTGAGCTGGGTTTGACAGAGGCTTGGGAACCCAGAGTGTTGAAGGTTTGAAGGCTGTGCAGATACTCACCAAAATGGTGCACAAAATATCGTGGATTTTAGACTGTTGTGGATTTCTTGTTTGGGATCAGGAGTGCCCAGCTTGTGCCAGATTTCCCAGGAGGCTCTTCTCTTTCATAACCACCAGACTCACCCTAGTGCCTCCAGAAAGCCTCCCTGTCTTTTCATTGTTGGTCTGAATGTACTCCAAGGCTGGCCTTGAACTTCTGATTGGCCTGCCTCCTCCCATCCGTTGATATATAGGTGGGCACCACCTGTTTTCTTAATAATTAATTGAGGCTTACAGTTTGCAGAGTGCAGTTGGGAGTGCAGAACCCTGTGAAACCAACCATAGCTTTAAATCCTACTTCTGCTACTTAGTATCTGTGAGACTGCACAAGAAACTCATTTCCTCTAAACCTTAGCTTTTTTCTTTGTAAAAGTGAGTTTCAAGACTGCACAAGAAACTCATTTCCTCTAAACCTCAGCTTTTTTCTTCGCATAAGTGAGTTAAAGGCCAGTGTACTCTAAGGGACCTTATCTTTAAAAAAGAGAAAGAGCCGGGCAGTGGTGGCGCACGCCTTTAATCCCAGCACTTGGGAGGCAGAGGCAGGCGGATCTTTGCGAGTTCGAGGCCAGCCTGGTCTACAAAGTGAGTCCAGGACAGCCAGGGCTACACAGAGAAACCCTGTCTCGAAAAACCAAAAAATAAATAAATAAAAAATAAAAAAGAGAAAGAAATCACGCAAGTTCTTAGTCCCTTCTATGTACTCTGTGTTTGTGTCTCTGTTTAGTTTAAAATTTGATGCTATAAAGTGCTTCATGAGATAGAGTGTCGCCCCATGTTGTGGGTCCTGTGTTGGACAATGAGAATCTAAAACTAGAGGTTTTGGTTTAGTTGTTGCTGACTGTCAGGCACTTGTGCAGCTGAGTGCCTCCTGGTTCACTGGTGCTGCTGTTGTCTCTTCTCTTACACAGACTGCACACATGTACTCTGGAGCGAAAACTGGGTTGGTCACTGATGTTCACCAGGAGCACCAAGAACTCAAGAAACAGGACCAAGACACAACAGCCCTTGGAGGTACAAATGTGAGCGTGCAGGGGCCACTTTCAGTTCATGTAGCTCTCTCTCTCTCTTTTTGTGGGCTTTTGTTTTTTTCCGTGAGAAGGTTTCTCTGTGTAGCTCTGGCTGTCGTGGACTCACTTTGTAGACCAGGCTGGCCTTGAACTCGCAGAGATCCACCTGCCTCTGCCTCCCGAGCACTGGGATTAAAGGCGTGTGCCACCATACCCAGCAATTACAGACAGCTGTGAACTGCCATGTGAATGCTGGGATTTGAACCCGGGTCCTTTGGAAGAGCAGCCAGTGCTCTTAACCGCTGAGCCATCTCTCCAGCCCTCTTTTGTGTTTGTGAGTGTGACTTGTTGTATTTGCTGGCTGAAATTTTTCATTGCTTCCATGTCTCTGCTGTGTTTTTGTGCAGCGCTGTAACCTCAGTAGTTGAAGCACTTCTTTCCTCTCTGGTGTGTGTGCTGGTAGGAGCCACTGTGGTCTGTCTGCAGAGTGCTTGCCAGGAGAAGATCCAAAGCAGTTGGTTTCAAGTGCTAGAATGTTATTTCTGGTTGTGATGTCTGGTATTTATCTTTAAAATGTGATTTCCCTTCATAGCTCAGTTTGAATTTGCTGAAACTGTATTTCGAGACAAGTCTGGTCGGAAGAGGAATTTGAAGCTGGAACGCTTGGAACAGAGGAGAAAAGCAGAGAAGGACTCTGAGCGAGATGAGCTATATGCCCAGTGGGGGAAAGGGTAAGGGCAGCCCTGAACACAAGGCCAGACTGCAGGGCCAGAGCCAGCCATTGCCTTGCTCTTCTGGGAGCTGATACGGGGTGAGCCTCAGGTACAGAGTCTCCTGAGAGATGGTGGGTTCATGCCACCCGTTGGGATTCTGGGGCTGTAATCCTCCACTGCTACAAAGAGGAAATTCTCCAGGCCAGCATCATGATCTCTTAGTGTAGGAGGGATGCTTACCCAGGATGCTTCATTTTCCCCCAGGCTTGCCCAGAGCCGGCAGCAGCAACAGAATGTAGAGGACGCAATGAAGGAGATGCAGAAGCCTCTGGCCCGATACATCGATGATGAAGATCTGGATCGTATGCTGAGAGAGCAAGAAAGAGAGGGGGATCCGATGGCCAACTTCATTAAGAAGAATAAGGCTAAGAAGAACAAAAATAAGAAAGGTGAGACTTGCCGGGCAGTGGTGGCGCACGCCTTTAATCCCAGCACTTGGGAGGCAGAGGCAGGCGGATCTTTGCGAGTTCGAGGCCAGCCTGGTCTACAAATTGAGTCCAGGACAGCCAGGGCTACAACAGAGAAACCCTGTCTCGAAAAACCAAAAAGGAAAAAAAAAAAAAGAAAGGTGAGACTTGTAGTTGCCGGAGCTGGAGGTGATTAGAGAGTTGTTGGAGGGCTCTCCACAGCGTTCCACAGAGAAGAAGGCTGCCCACGCAACTGTAGTGCCTTTGTGTTTGGAAGATTGGGTCAAAACATAGGAAGTTCCATGAAGAATTTTCTCCCTTTGCCGTCCAGCTCTGAATTAAATTGTGTCAGTAGCTAATTTCTTTGTTCTTATTCCTATCTTTAGTAAGACCTCGATACAATGGCCCTGCTCCTCCTCCTAATAGATTCAATATCTGGCCTGGATATCGCTGGGATGGAGTGGACAGGTAGGTCTATTTCCTATATTTTTGTTTTCTCTTCTGCCTGACTTTAATCTTTTCTGTTTTTCTTTTCCTTTTTGTTTGTTTGACAGGGTCTCACTACATAGCTATACTGACCCTCAAATCATGCATTGCCTCCTAAAGTACTGGGAATACTGGCCTGGAAACCACAGCTGGCTTTGTCCACTGTCTTAGATCCCTCTACACTTGTCCTCAGTCTCCTGCAGCAACAAGGGAATCGTATGCTTTGTGTGCTTCTGTGTTCCTAAGGTCCAACTTTCTACGGTTCGGAATATTTCTCCTGTTTCCTTTCCTATTATACTTTGAAAAGGTCAGGACAAGTAACTGAAGTGGCCTGACAGGACACACTTTTTCAGACATTGGTCATTTCCAGTGTTTTGTGAGGGTTAGAGGATGTACAGAGTCATAGTCTGGAGTGTTCTCTGTGTTGTATCTTTAACCTGTCATGGCTGAACATTAGTCTCTTCATTTTCCTAGGAGGAAGCCCCAGATAATGTCTCAGCCCTGCCACCTCATCTGGTTACTACTAGTGTCTCACTTGTGTCCTCAAGCTTCCTGACTGTCATGCTGGCTTCTGCCATCTCCCCTTGCCCACACGGAACATTAGCATCTAGTACGATGATCTCAGAGTTTTAAATCTCAGGTGCCTTTATACTCTGTGCTAATGAGATGGCGCTGCGAGTAAAGGCACTTGCTGCTAAGCCTAATGTGAGTTCGTCTTGGTACCCAAGTGCTACACGGAACCATCTCTTGAAGATTGTTCTTTGACTTCCACACCCTGTGTGTGTACTTGTATAAACAAATATAATTTAGAAGAAACTATTGAGAATCTCCAGAAGCTTTTGTTTCTATGGATTATGTATTTATAGTCACTATATTAAAAATTTAAAGATACTTTAAAAGTATTCACTATATAGAATAATAAAGCCATTATATGCTAATATAATTATTTTTAATGAAAAATAATTATTTTCCAAGCCAAAAAGGATTGATTTAACTTTTTGCAAATACCGTTAATGTCTAGCCTAATAGTAGATAGCTGGTTCTGAATTTGTCTATTGTGAAGTGTTTAGCTGAAGTGCAGTAGGAACATGCAGCCTGTCATGTCACTAGCAGAAAAGGAAGGTGTACTACAAAGAGCAAAAACTAGCTCCTTCAAGGCAGTTGTGTGTGAGCCACTAAAAGAACTTTTGATACTTTTGCATTAACAACAATTTTTTTTTTTTGGTCCTTCGAGACAGAGTTTCTCCATATATCCATGGCTGTCCTGGACTCACCCCATAGATCAGGCTGATCCCAAACTCACAGAGATCTGCCTGCCTCTGCCTCCTGAGAGGTTGGGATTAAGGGCCTATGCCACCACACCCGGCAATTACAGACAGCTGTGAACTGCCATGTGGGTGTTGGGTTTGAACCTGGGTCCTTTGGAAGACCAGCCAGTGCTCTTAGCTGCCAAGCCATATCTCCAACCCCACATTAAAATATATAATCTTTGTGGATTTTTGTTGTTGTTTGTTTTCTTTGAGACAGTGTGTCTCTGTAGTCCTGGGTCACCTGGAACTCTGTAAACAGAGCAGACTGGCCTTGAGTTCATAGAGGTAGATCTTCCTGACAAGTTCTAGGATTAAAGGCATGAGCCACCATGCCTTCATAATTCATGGTCTTTTTT
This sequence comes from Lophiomys imhausi, assembly GCA_907164525.1. Taxonomy (NCBI): domain Eukaryota; kingdom Metazoa; phylum Chordata; class Mammalia; order Rodentia; family Muridae; genus Lophiomys; species Lophiomys imhausi. The sequence continues at coordinate 1,099,545 of CAJQZJ010000834.1, forward strand.
TTTCCCCCTCCTTAATTTTATTTTTATGTCTGAATGTTTTGCCTACATGTATGTCTGTGTGAGAAGTGTTCTTAGGAGCCAGAAGGGGGTTTTCAGATCCCCTGAGACTGGAGTTACAGTTAGATACTGGGAAAAACCCAGATCCTCTGGAAGAGCAGCTGGTGCTCTTAACCCCTGAGCCAACTCTCCAGCCATGGTCTGTTTTTTTTTTTTTTTTTTTAAGTTTTTTTTTTTTTATTTTTTTGGTTTTTTTTTCGAGACAGGGTTTCTCTGTGTAACAGCTCTGGCTGTCCTGGTCTCACTTTTGTAGACCAGGCTGGCCTCGAACTCACAGAGATCCGCCTGCCTCTGCCTCCCAAGTGCTGGGATTAAAGGCGTGCACCACCACCGCCCGGCTGCCATGGTCTGTTTTTATACTTTGTCTATATTAGTCATTTGTAACATGTAGGTTTGCTGAGTTCTTCAGACTTTCCAAATGTTGAAATGTTTTTATTATTCTCCATCAGAAAATTACTTGAGTGGTATATTGAGAAAGTTCTCTGAAATATATGTTGGATTTTGTTCAGAATATTTTCACATTCTTTTGATTCTACTTTGTGACTGTTGCAATTGATGTACATTCAGCAATTACTTGGGATGATGGTGTTTTATAAAAGTCTGTTAGGCTAAGTTGGCTTTAGAGTTTACAAAACCCATGTCCTGATACTTAGTTTTTTCTGTCAGTTGCTATCAGCTGTATTTTGTTTCAACTGGCTTGAGTCTAGAGTTCCCATTTGATGGCTTGCATATCTCTGCCGAGACGTTTCCCCTGCTCACCCATTTAGAGACACTTTTCTCTCTTTGGAAAATATTTATAAATGGTGTTTTGAAGTCCTGTCTGATGATTGCAACATTCTATTTGCCCACAGGATTGGGTTCTGTTGACAACCTGCCCCTCTCTCCCTCCCTCCCTCCCTCGCTTCTTCTCTCCCTCCCTCCCTCCCTCCTCTTCTCCTTCCCTCCCTCCTCTCCCCTCTCTTTTTGGGACAGGGTCTCACTCTGTAGTCTAGTCTGGTTTAGAACTGGCTAAGTAGCCCAGGCTGATCTTGAACTCAGAGCCTCTTGAATGTTGAAATTGTATGTGGGTTATACCATAACTGGCTGATTTTTTTTTTTTTTTGAGTATGTGTTGTTTATTTATTAGGTCTTTTATTTGTGAGTGATACATTGTGGAGACTTGGATCCTGTTGCACTTCTGTGTTGATTTTGACTGTGGAGTTTTAGTCTACATTGAAGCACTGTCTCCCCTGAACTGGGCAGCAGCTAACATCTCAGCTCAGGTCTTCCTCTGCCTGCTGCAGTCTAACTGGGCTGGTAGGGACCCTGTGCACAGACTTGGTGACTCAGATCAGATTTCTTCCTGCTGTAACACTTGCCATGCCTTCACCACTACCTATTTTGTCCAGGTTTTACAATTGCAGCTTGAGGGTCAGAATCCACTTCCCGCCCTACAACCCGCCCGCCTAAGGCATTGTCTTCTGTGCCTTGGGCTGCTTCTGGAATCTGACTCCAGTTCTTCCTGAGATAGAGCCACACAGGGGCTGTGATTGCAGGCTAGGTGCTGCTCTGCTTGATGGCCACACTGCAGAACCTTTGCAGGAGGGTTTCCCTGAACTCTCCCTTGCTGCATAGCCGCAGGAGGAGCTTGTTATAACCTCGCCTGCAGACATTGCTGCTGGAGTGACTGTTGTGCTGCCCATTTTTTAGGATTTATTTGGACCCCAAACTTAGAATTCTTCTGACCTATTTTTTTTAATAATTATTCATTCATCATCTTCTGAGTACATTTTCACTATTATTGTCTCAAAGATTTTTCATATATTAATGTAATATAATTAATTGCATGTGCACAAATGTTTTGTCTCAAGGGAAAATAAATAATAAGGAAGGGGTGACAGTGTAGAGAGAGAGAAGGGTGGGGCTAGAAGGAATTTGAGGTTTGTGGTGTGCTCTCCACTTGCTTGAACCTCACTCTAAATCGGGTTCCATAATGACCTGTTCCTGGTTCCTTGTCCGGCCTTGGCCCCTTGTGATCGACCCTTTTACTGTTCCCTTCACTGTTGCTCAGTTCTTTTGTAGCCCCTCACTGCTGTCCTCCTGCTCCTTCTGGTTGCCCCTCACTGACTCAGGCCTTCAGCACTGTCTGTCTGTACGTGCTTCCAGGTCCATAGTCTGCCCCTGTGCACGCAGCTCGCACGTGCAGAGCGTAGCCACCTGCAGGCTGATATTTTCTCTCATGTGGCCCCTGTGGCAGTTGCTGCTTGGTATCTCTCTGCCTTCCTTCATCACTGCCTTGGTCTGCCGTGCTGGCCACTTCGCTAACTTTCTTACTACACATCTCTAGGGGTGTCACTTTGAAATGCAGCCTTCAGCCCATCTTTCCCAGATGATTTTTTTCTTCTTTTTTATTTTTTTAGGTTTTTTGTTTTTTGTTTTTTGTTTTTTTTTTTTTTTTTGAGAAAAAGTAGATTCTCTGTGTATCTCTGGAACTCGCTCTGTTGACCAGGCTGGCCTTGAACTCACAGAGATCCGTCTGTCTCTGCCTCCCAAGTGCCAGGATTAAAGGTTTGTGCCACCATGCCTGGCAGGAGACCCTGTTTTTAAAAGGGGAAAAAGAGGCAGGCAGAAGGAGCTGAGCATCAAGACAGTAGCAGAAGAGGTGAGATAACCTTAAGGAGTCCAGAGCGTTGTTGACCAGGACTTTTAGCTGTAATGGAAATCTCCAAATTTGTGCCACTGTCTGTCAAGCATTTCTTTCTTGCTTTCATTTTGTTTTTTTTTTGTTGTTGTTGTTGTTGTTTTTGAGACAGGGTTTTTCTGTGTAATAGACCAGGCTGGCCTCAAACTGGAACACACAGAGATCCGCCTGCCTCTGCCTCCCAAGTGCTGGGATTAAAGGCGTGCACCACCATGTATGTTCTAAATTCACTGGGATCTGGCCTCTCCCTGTCTTTCCAGTGTTGACTCATGGCCATGTCCTTCATCGCACTCTAGGTTCTGGCCACACCAGTGAGCCCCAAACAGACCAGGGCTCTGGTTTCTGTGCCTCTGTTTGTTGCTTTCAGACATAGCTAGGGTCCACTCTCACAAAGTTCCTTGTTCAGTCCTTCCTGATCCCTTTACTGTCTCATATTCCACCCTGTGAGCTCCTTGTGTTTATTTGATATCCCACACATATTTCTAACAGTCAGTTTGTCTGTCTGTATTTCTTTCTGTTTTTTTTTTTTTTTTTTCAAGACAGAATTTTTCTGTGTATAGCCCTAGCTATCTTGGAATTTACTTTGTAGACCAGGCTGGCCTCGAACTCACAGAGATCCACTTCTGCCTCCCGAGTGCTGGGATTAAAGGGGTGCTACACCACCATCTGTTTCCTTTCCACTTTAAAAATAAACTTTTAAGCCGGGCGGTGGTGGCGCACGCCTTTAATCCCAGCACTCTGGAGGCAGAGGCAGGCGGATCTCTGTGAGTTTGAGGCCAGCCTGGTCTACAAAGCAAGTCCAGGACAGCCAAGGATACACAGAGAAACCCTGTCTCGAAAAACCAAAAAAATAATAATAATAAATAAATAAATAAACTTTTAGAGTTTTGGCTGACTAAAACTTTCCTTTTGATTGCAGATCGAATGGCTTTGAACAGAAGCGCTTTGCCAGGCTTGCCAGCAAGAAAGCTGTGGAGGAGCTTGCCTACAAGTGGAGTGTTGAGGACATGTAACTGCTCCGAGGCTCTGTGGTGCTGTGGTAATACAGAACCACTTGACATTCAGCTCTAATGGAATCTTGCTAGTAGACAGACCAGCGGCTTGCTGTCAGTCTGACCTTTGGACTGGGGCTCCTAACCTTGGCTGTCCCCTCATTGTCTGTGACTGGTTTTGGCAGGACACAGTGACTTCTTTTTCCCTGGGTTTGTTCTTGGTCAGCGCTTTCCTTTTTCTTTTTAAAAATAAACACATATTTATTTTTTTGTAATCATTTCCTAACTGGGTATTCTGCTTGGGAAGAAATTCTAGCTGATACTGACTTCTGTGGGTCTTGGGAGTAATGAGTGATTAGAGTTTTCTTATTTAACAGGCTGTGTGAGGAGAATCATTCTTCTGTGAAAATCAGAATTTCGTGTTAAATCAGGTTCAGGAACATTAGAACACATGAGTGATAAGGTAGTAAGTGTTACATGTTAGTGGGAAAGGTAAGGCTCAGAAAATTAGATTGTAACCAAGTGTGGTGGCACATACCTTTAATCCCAGGACTTAGGAGGCAGGGGCAGGTGGATCTGTGAGTTCTAGGACAGCCAGGGCCACACAGAGAAACCCTGTCTCAAACCAAAAAAGAAAAAGAGCCGGGTGTGGTGGCGCGCGCCTTTAATCCCAGCACTTAGGAGGCAGAGGCAGGTGGATCTGTGCGTTTGAGGCCAGCCTGGTCTACAAAGCAAGTCCAGGACAGCCAGGGCTCTATTACACAGAGAAACTGTCTTGAAAAATAAATAAATAAATAAAATTAGATTATATACACAAAAATGAAGTGGGATCCCTCTCTCATAGCATGTCAGCCGGTCCTAAAGCAATCAAGGACCCTCACGAGGTTTAGTACAGTGGGGATAGAGCACGGCTGAGGTTGGGGCCTGGGGTTATGGTCCCAACAAGAAGGGATAGAATCGGGTAGGAGCAAGTGATGGTTGTACCCCAGTGTGAAGAGAGCTCATACCACACAGCACAGACTGATTGCTCTGGCTGCTGCATGATGCAGGAGTCTCTGTACAGCAGAGCAGGCCATGGCAGACCTAAGGATGGCTCCAGATGCCAGGGAGACACCGGCAGTATATCACATTGAGGGATTGTATACACAAAGGATTGACTGCGTGGCAGAACTCTACAAATCAGGAGGGAAAAGAACTGTGAAGACAGAAAACGAGATAAAATCAAGTCTAGATAGCTAGTGAGTGTGTAGCATCCCTCCCAGTTAACTAAATGCAAATTCAAGCACGTTCTACTCTGCAGATATTCGTGTGGCAAGAACACCTCTCAGGGAGAATGAAAACTCAGTTTCAGCTGGTGTCTGCTGAGGGATGCAGATGGGCAGCACATCTGGAAAGCAACACCATGTGGTCTTTGAGAGTGGGCACTGGCACGTGCCGCTGGAAGCCGATTCTCAGCCATGTCTTTTGCTGGCAGCGTGACCTGTGAGCTGCTTAGCTTCTCTGGGCCTGAGCTGCTTCTGTGAAATAGAGTGCCCACCTTGAGTTAACCATGAATTTCAGACCTCGCGGCATACAGTGAACGTCACACAGTTCTTAGCTATTAGTATCATTGTCTTCATTGGCATCAAGTGTGGTAGCCATCTTCCACGATGGCTCTTGTGGTCCTTGCTCTCTGGTACTCAAGCCCTTAGGTTGTCCCCTCCTGGAGTGAACAGGGCTGGTTTGTGTCACCAGTAGAATGTGTCAGAACCATGTGACTTCTGAGAAGTCGTGAAAGATGTGGATCCACTGCCCTTTCTTGGGTGGCTTGGTATGAAGAAAGAGGTCCCTGTGGGCACTCCAGCAGCCCTCTAGGGGGTCATGTGGAGAAGACCGAGGCCTCCTCCCAGGGCAGAGGGCAGTGGAAGCCCCTTAGGTGCCTACAGTCCTCATCGGTAACTTGACCCAAGCCTGCAGGAGTAGAGCCACTAGGCCCAGCTCTGTGACTCCTAGAAGCCGTGATAATAAATGTTTAATGGTAAATAACAAAAAAAAAAAGAAATGGAAACTAAAAAAATAAATAAATAAAAATAAAATAAATGTTTAATGGTTTTGTAAAAACAAACCTGTAGCTTTATTGAGTTAAATTACACATTTTGCTATCCTTTCAGTGTAGATTCAGTGGGCTTTAAGGTATCATGAAGATGAGCAGCCATTAGCACACGAATTTGGAATATTGTTATCTATTGGTTATCAGAAACTTGTGTCTGTCCCTGATCACTCTTCATTTCCCCCATTGCCTCTGCCCTGGACAACCCCTGACCCACTTCCCACCTCCCAGGATTTTCTGCTTTGAGACTGATATGAGTTCAACTGTCATCTGATATGTGGCCTTCTGTGTGTGACTTTTTTGTTTATTTTCCGAGACAGGGTTTCTCTGTGTATCCCTGGCTGTCCTGGACTCACTCTGTAGACCTGGCTGGCCTTGAACTCACAGAAATCGGCTTGCCTCTGCCTCCCAAGTGCTGGGACTAAAGGCATGCACCACCACGCTGGACCATGGCTTCTTTCATGTCACATGTTTCCAAACTATCCCCTTCTCTCCTCTTTGACTGAATATTTCCATATGTGTCTGTCACACACATTTTATGGTTTGATGGACATGAATTGTTTCCACTCTTGATTGTTAAGAATGCTGCTGCTATGAATAATTGATATGCAAGGGTTTGGTGGATGTTTTTATTTTCCCTAGAGATATATGTGTATATATATGTATATGTGAATGTGTATATATATATATATATATATATATATATATATCTCCACACAGAAACTTAGGAGTGGGGTCATGGAGTCATATGGAACTCCATGTTTTTAACTTGTTGAGGAACTGCCAGATTTCTTCCCAAGAGTATATGAGAGTTTTGGCTTCTCTATAACCTTGTGTGTACTTCCTGTTTTTATTACAGCTATTCTGGTGGGTGGAAGGTAGTAAATCTGCAATTTTGATTTCCAAAATGGCTAATGATGTTGAGCATCTTTCTATACCTTCATGTTTATTAAGGGACTTAGCCCATTTTTCATGTATATATATAAGGGCCCTGTACACATGCACATGAGAGTAGTTTCATGCCTGGCTATGTCCTTCAGAGGAACTGTATGAACCAGTTACATATAAGAATATCTATGTGTAGTTTGGCTAGCAGGAATCAAGAAGTAAAGTAATGTAGGTACTATTTCTAAGGGAATTGGTAAAGATATAAATTCATAGGATGGATTTTTTTTTTTTTAAGAGTCAGGGCCACTGAGATGGTCCAGTGGGTAAGGGCACAAGCCTGACCCGAGTCTGTTCCCTGGGCCCACATGGTGGAACGGGCCTCCATACACTCACACACATGCATACATGTTCACATACACAAAATAAAATAACTTAAAACACAGAAGCAGGTGTGGTGGCTCACGCCTTTAATCACAGTACTCAGGAGGCAGAGGCAGTCGGATCTCTGTGAGTTTGAGGCCAGCCTGGTCTACATAGTGAGTTCCAGGACAGCCAGAGCTACACTGAGAAACCCTATCTTGAAAAACCAAAAAATAAGAACAACAAAAACAAAACCCAACAACAACACAGAAGCAGAGCATGCTGACATGTTTGTAATTCCAGAATTTGGGAGACAGAGATAGGAAGATTAGGGGTTCCAGGCCATTTTGGGCTACCCTGACAAAATAGTCAGTGTTCTGTTTCCAGGGAATGAATCAGGGCCCCTCCCCAACCCTGGCCCCCATGGGTAGTCAGCACAGGCTTCTCACAGCAGCTGTGCTGCCCTTAGGCTTCTGTCACTTCTGCAAGAAGATTATACTATAAATCCACACAGCCAGCAGCCTGGCATCCCAGTCAGTACTCAGGAGGCTGAGGCAGGAGGGTCAGGAAGGAGTTCAAAGCCATCCTCGGCTTCATAATGAGCTGGAGGCCAGCCGGAGCTACATAAGACTCGGTTAAAAAAAGAAAGAAAGAGATTGAGATGGAAAATTCTACAAGTTATAGAGTGTGGCCATTGGGAGCAGAAGCTGCTGTTTCTGTTCTCTGTACTCTGACAAGCTGAGGGACTTGGGATACAGCTCAGATGGTAGAGTGTCCTGTGAATCCTCAGTACCATATAAAGTAGATGTGACCATAAGCCCATCACTTGGGGAGTGTTAGGGAGGAGATCAGAAGTTCAAGTTTCCCTTGGAGTTGAAGGTGAGCCTAGGGCTACATGAAACCCTGTGTTTAAAAACAGACATCAGCCGGGCAGTGGTGGCACACGCCTTTAATCCCAGCACTTGGGAGGCAGAGGCAGGCGGATCTTTGTGAGTTCGAGGCCAGCCTGGTCTATAAAGTGAGTCCAGGACAGCCAGGGCTACACAGAGAAACCTCGTCTCGAAAAACTAAAAAATAAAAATAAAAAATAAAAAATAAAAATAAAAACAGACATCAGTCAAAACAGGCCATTAATGGAAAAGCTGGTAAATCCAAGTAAAGTCTACAGCTCAGTTCATAGGAATTACCAGGGCCCCATCTCAGTTTTAAGATTAGAGGAACTGGGGAGGCAGAACTCTGTGAGTTCGAGGCCAGCCTGGTCTACAAATTGAGTTCAAGACAAAAAGGTTAGAGGAACTGGGTAAAGAACACACACCACGCTGTCTCTATAAATACCTTTAAGTGTAAAATTACCCTCTGCCCCCCCAAAAAGAAAAGACCCTTGGGGCCAGGAAGATAATTCAATGAAAAGGCACTTGCTGCCAAGTCGGACAGCCAGAGTTTGATTCCCAGGTCCCAAATGGTGGAGGGAAGAACTGGTCTGCAAGTTGTCCTCGGACCTCCATGTACACACCATGGCATGCACCCATCTGCCCACATACACGACAAGGAAATGAAGTATAATTTAAAAAAATGTTTTAAAAAGTGTTAAGCCTCCAAGAAATCCAAGAAGACTCCTCAGGAGGCCAAGTCAGCCCCTTTCCTTGGACACAGGTGGTGGTGGGCACATTCAACTAGCAAAATTGTTGCAGCTCTTCTGCACAGGGTCCTTCTCAACATACAGGTTCACAGTCTAACTGCAGTTTTAAGGGTCTCACAGTTTCTCAGGAGTTTATTGTGTGTTCGAGCAGAGGTCGAAGTGTAGAAAGAGAATAAAGATTCTGTTCTAGATGAACTCTGTGCTTGGTGGGTTGTGATTAAGATGTATGGGGGCTTTCTGCCTTTCTTAGAACTCCAGAGACTACAGCCTGCCCTGCTTGTAGCTAGCTGTCACTAGAGGGCAGTGCGGCGTGCCTTTTCTCAATTGAGGCTGGGAGTGCCCTGGTCTGCATACACTTAAAATATTGGGTGTGGTGGTGCACGCCTTTAATCCCAGCCTTTGGAAGGCAGAAGCAGGTGGATCTCTGTGAGTTCGAGGCTGGTCTAGTCTACATAGTGAGTTGCAGGAGAGCTAGAGCTATATATAGACACCCTGTCTTAATTTAAAAAGAAAAAAAAAAAAAGGTCTTGAACAGTTCCAAGGATAAGAAGGCTAAATTCACTTCCTGTACCTTGACCTCCCAACCACACCTAAGATCTCATTTTCAAGACTAATAACCTGTTGTTATAGTTTGATCAGAATCTTTCTTGGGCTTGGGGGACTTTTCTGTACCCAGAAGACACTTTAAAATATTTATTGTTATCCTGTGATATAATGTGTTTGTGTGTGAATGAAGGTACGAACATGACATGCATACATGTGGAGATTTGCAGACACCTTTGGAAAGTCAGGTCTCTCCTTCTACCGCAGGTTCTAGGGATTCAATTCAGACCATCCGGCTTGTACAGCAAAGAGCCTTTTCCCTTTGAGCCATTTCACCCATTTTCCCCCTCCCCCTTTTAATAAAATTCAGAACCTCTTGTCCTCTACTTCATCCTGTGCCTTCTCCTCCACTCTCAGGTTTCGGCTTAATTTTTTTTAAATTTAATTTTGTTTTGTTTGAGACAGGATTTCAAGGTGTAGCCCAGGCTGGCCTTGAAATCTCAGAAATTCTCCTGCCTCTCAGCCTCCCAAACACTGGAATTACAAGTGTGTGCCACCACCACACTGATTTAATCAATGAACAATGCTGGGAACCACAGAGCTGTACATGTTACAAGGGTAACTCTTACGGTGTGTGGATTCTATCTCAGTTTAAAAAGGAAAACAAGACAGGAGCAGCCACTCAAGTAGCTTGAACAGAGTATAATTCCTCAGTAGTGCCAACTTGAGAAGCCTGGTTGCTCTGCCATTGCTTCATTGATTAGAGAAATTACTGACCTGTCTTCTCAGGTCTTCTGGAACACACTTGCCCTTCTGGGATGTATGAAACAGCATTCCTTCCCAAAGAAACGATTCATCCTTGCTCTGCTAGGGTCACACGGGATTGCATAATCGGGGTACAAGTGGCAGTAACTGGTCTGAAAGCTGAGTTTAGGACGAGTAGGTAGGTGTTTTAGTGACCTTTTCGTTTATTGGTTTGCTTTTCTCTTTTTCTTTAGACAGGGTCTCATGTAGCCCAGGCTTTCCTCCAAACTCTCTTAGTAGTACAAGGATCCTCCTGCCTCCACCTCCCAAGTGTTGTGATTTACAGTTGTGTGCCATCATGCCTGGAATTTCTTTTGACAGGCCTGGAGCTTACAGCAACCCTGCCTCAACTGAGTGCTGGGATTACAGGCACCGGTTCCGTTGAGTTTCCCCACAAGTTGCTCAGGCAGTCTCTTTCTTCAGATGTTCTCTTTTTGAGGCCAGAAATCTGGAGCTGACCTGGGAAAGCAGGCAGAGAGATTATGGATCCACGTTGCAGCTGAGTCATGTCGGTCCTGTGACGACACAGGCTTTGGTTGCCAATGCTGACTAAGGTGCTGTGCTGTGGAATGACTGAGTCTCACCCTCAGACCTTACGGATTTCTCCTGCTCAGTTGAGAAGGTGTCTTGGGTTTGATGCCGTTGGTTTTGGGCTTGCACAGCTTCACTCTTTCAGTAAACAAGGGCATATATGTGATCATGGTGTTGAGTTGATTGTCAAGTGCCACCTGTGAACTCAGGGCGTGAGGGGGCGGGACACCAGTCAGCTGATAAAGGACTAAGTCCCCTCCTCTGCATGTCACAGGCTGAGCCATTTGTCAGTAAAGGAATCACAAGGATTTTAGTCTGCTCCAGTTAGAAATGGGAGCTCTAGCCGGGCGGTGGTGGCGCACGCCTTTAATCCCAGCACTTGGGAGGCAGAGGCAGGTGGATCTCTGTGAGTTCGAGGCCAGCCTGGTCTACAAAGCGAGTCCAGGACAGCCAGAGATATTCAGAGAAACCCTGTCTCGAAAAACCAAAAAAAAAAAAAAAAAAAAAAAAGAAATGGGAGCTCTAGGGCTAGAGAGATGCTCAGTGGCTAAGAGCATTTGCTGCTTTTGCAGAGGACAGTTTGGTTCCCAGCACCTACATTGAACAGCCTATATATAAACCATCTAACTCCGGCTCCCAGGAATCAGACATCGCTGGTCTCTGAGGTCACCCTCGTTCAAATGTACATACCCCCACAACACACACATGTGTGTGATAATAATAGTAGATATAAAAATGGGATCTGTAGTGCTTAGTAAACAGGGTTGGGAAATAGTCTTGTCAAATTGCTTTGAGGGCAAGTGAGATAATAACTCAGTTGGTAAAGTCATCTACTTACTACCTGGTGATGGGGCTAGAGAGTTGGCTCAGTGGAAAAGACCACTGGTTGCCAGCTCAGGAACATCTGTAACTCCAGTCCCAGGGGATCCAGTACTTCTTCTGGCCTCCACAGGCAGTAGGCACACATGTAGTATGCAGACATACATGCAGGCAAAACACCCATACATATAAAATAAAATAATAATGCAAAAAAAGTATTTTTAAAGATTAACTTCAACTGCTTCGCAGTTCCTACCAGGGAACTTTTCATTGCTTCCATAACGCCCTCCGGTCTGAGTTTTCCAGTTCTGGAAGAATTCCTTGTTGGTCAGCTTTGTTTGGAATCTGGCTTGGAAGGTCCCAGGTGTGCTGGGGGGGGGGCACTTCCTCTTCATTCTTTTCACCAGGAACTTGAGAGGTGACATATATGACATCTGGAAAAAAAAAAAAAGCTTGTCAGCTGGGCAGCAGGGAGCAGTTGTAGAGTAGAGAAAGCTACATTTCTAGATTTCTCTAGATATTCAAAGTGGCTGCAGGCTCCATTTTTCTCTGTTCCCTGGAGGAGGAATTAGGACACCTCCCCCCACTCCCAGCAGGGTTTCTCTGTGTAGCCCTGGCTGGCTTGAAACTGCTCTGTAGACCAGGCTGGCCTCAGCCTCACAGAGATCCTGCCTACCAAATTCTGGGATTAAAGGCATGCCCACAACATGGCTTTTTTTTTTTTTTTTTTAATATAGCCAAGGATGACCTTGAACTTCCGACCCTACTGCTTCTGCCTTCCAAGCGCTGAGAGTACAGATTTGCACCACTACGACGAGTTTTTATTTTTGCCGTACTGGAAATCTAACCTGGGGCTTCAGGCATGTTGAGTAAGCATTCTGCCATTTGAGCCACCCCCCCAGGCCTGGAGGAAAGCTTAGGCACTTTACCCTGGATGTTGTGGCGTCATCAAACTTGGCAATGTTCTTTGTCCCCACAGTGGCTATCCCATGCTTTGTCTGGTTTGCTTCTGCTGTGCATGGGTCGTGGGGCAACCAGATGCCATTTCCCTCGACACATGCTGGGCGGATTGGCTGTACAAGGAACAAAAGATTCCACTGGTGGTGACCTTTCCCTCTGAGCCAACCCAGGACAGAAGGGTTCTGTGGCATGGGCTTGCCTCCTTGCCCTTCATTTGTGGGTTTGTCTGAATGAAACAACGTATTTTCAGGTTCTTTCAAATGAAAATTTTTTTTTTTTTTTTTGGTTTTTCGAGACAGGGTTTCTCTGTGTATCTTTGGCTGTCCTGGACTCATTTTGTAGACCAGGCTGGCCTCGAACTCACAAAGATCCCCCTGCCTCTGCCTCCCAAGTGCTGGGATTAAAGGCGTGCGCCACCACCGCCCAGCGAAAATTTCTTTATTGCTTCTCTGGAAAGAAAAAATTTATTTTATCTATTTCTTTTTCACATTCTGAACTAGGGCCTGGAGCTTAGAGACTGGGGCTCTGGAAAAAAGGGAGCGTGAAAGTCTGTTTGCTGGTGGGTGTTTACCTTTTTTGGTCACGAGGCTTGTGCCTGGATCACTTTGAGGTGGATATCATCTCCTTAGTCTCTAGCTGTGGGACATTTGTAAAGCATATGGTAGTATCTCTGGGCTCCCTGACTGGAAAGCGCTGAGGTAGAGTGTGTCTGGGGCCATAGAGGGTCATAGCAGGGCAAAGGTAACCTTTTCTCCAGTGAGACTGGTAAGCCTGGGCCTTTCTAGCTTCCATGGGGGACTTCATGTTTCCCATGAATGTATGGGGGACAGGGCTGACCCTGAGTTCAGGACCCTCACTCCCATACCAGTTTCTCCTTGCTCAAACCTCAGGTGACATCAAAGGTCTGAGTTAAAGCTGAGCTGGAGGGAAGTCCAAGATTCTGGAAGAATGAGCCCTTTGCCCTGCTACTTGACAGTTGTTTCTTAGAGACAACAGATGGCAGACTTCTGACATTATCTGTCCCTAGGGAAATAGGCCCCTCCTCACCCTTCTCCCAGCCACACAGCAGCCCTGCCTCCTGCTCCCAGTTCTGCCTACGCACATGATCTGCTGAGTGAACTTGTCCAGACTAGGCGAGAAGACTTGACTGCACACTGGGGCTTGGGTGTCACTCTGGTCCTGGCCTGCATTCTCTACATGGCTCAGGTGTCCTCTTTGTGCTGTTCTTTTGCCTTGGGTGTAACCTGGAAGTATTATGTGTGTAGCCGAGGATGGCCTTAAACTTCTGATCAAGCTTTGGGACTGCAGATGTGCATCACTCTACCTGCTTTATGCAATAGTGGAGCTCGAACCCAGGACTTCATGCTAGACAGGCACTCTACTAAGCTACATCCCAGCCTCAGTCAGTCCCTTTTTTTTTGAAAGCCTGGACTGCACAGCTACCATCAGATACAGCCAGAAGAGGAAGGACAGAAGGCTGCTATGGAAGCCAGAGGACAGAAGGTAGGTAGCATGGCACCCTCCAGAGTGATCCTGGCTGACCTTGTAGCCAGACATGCCTGAAGGGCTACTGAAGGAATGAGTCAAGCGTTTGCCCAGCACTGGCATGTCTGGGGAACAGGGATGCTCCTGTGTAGGATTAAACAAGGTGTCTGGGAACAAGGGGTCTAGATTTTGCTTTATGTTCAGTGTCACCCTCCACTTCCTCACACTCTCCATCCCGTAAGTCTCACCTGAATGGGAAGGCTTATTCTCATGGCATGTCACATTCTCCATCTTCCCGGGCTTGAACCACTCCCTGTGGGTTTTACTGACCCGGTTCCGTCCAGGCTTGCTGTGCTGGGTAACTTCACTTAAGCTCTTTTTCGGGACTAGCATCTGCTCAAGCTGCTGCAGGTGATACTTAACGTCTGCTGGGGTGATTTCCTCCACGTCTGGCTCCTGAAGGACAGTGCCATGCTGCTGCTGCTTGGGAGGCTCACTTGGTCAGAGGGGTCATTACTGGGGTTGCGTAGGGGAAATGAGGATGTATGGCTGTGTATGGGGAAGGGAGGGCAGTCATTCTCCTAGAGTAAACCTTGCCAGGGTTGCCTAGAAAGTTACTTGTCTGAGCTACAATGTCCTTACTTGCAAAATCAGCAAAAGAGGCCCCTCCTGGGTTCCTGAGGAGATCTGAACTAAGGATTTAGGGTAATGCTTGGCATGTAGTTAAGTGCTTGATAGTCTCTTCTCTTAAAATGGTTATGATCTCACCAGACAGTGCTGTGTTGTGGCATGTGTTGGGGCTTGACTGGAGTCCTTAACTTTACCTGAACACCGGAGGCACTGTCCTCAAGCCCCATGGTGACAGTCAGGGACTCTTGCTGATGGAATTGGATAAAGAGTCCTCAAGCAGGTAGGGTCTTCTGTCCCCAGAAAAGAGAATGAGTAGAGTAGGGAAAAGAACTGAGGACCATTTTAACTCTTCTACCTATAGACAGCTTTCTGCTATCCAGTCCCCACCAGGGGGAGAGGAAGGCATGGACATTATGTCCAGATGGGTTCAGTTTTAATTTATTTGGGACTAGATCAGTGTGAGAACCTGAGTGTAAGGGTTAGAGTGGAATGGGGATGGCTGTTTGCAGTTAGGGGCACCTGGTAAAGGCAGTCTTTCTTCCTTCCTTCCTTTCTTCCTTCCTTCCTTCCTTCCTTCCTTCCTTCCTTCCTTCCTTCCTTCCCTCCCTTTTCCTCCCTCTCTCCCTCCCTTCCCTTCCTCTCTTCCTTCCTCCCTCTCCCTCCTTTCCCTCCCTCCCTCCTTTCTTTTTTCCTTTTCTTTTGAGAGCCTTATGTAGCTTAGGTTA
The DNA here is from genome assembly GCA_907164525.1 of Lophiomys imhausi. NCBI lineage: Eukaryota > Metazoa > Chordata > Mammalia > Rodentia > Muridae > Lophiomys > Lophiomys imhausi. The sequence continues at coordinate 1,114,747 of CAJQZJ010000834.1, forward strand.
GCCAGGAACACCCTACACAGCCAAAGACAGCCTTGCATTTCTGATCTTCCTGCCTCCATCCCCCAAGTGGTGGGATTACAGGCCCAGTTTGTTCAGCAAATGTAACCCAGTGTTTCATGCATGCTAGGAAATTGCTCTAAAAACTGAGCTACATCCCACGCTACAAAAACAGTTCTTAAACATCCCAGGGTTGTTTTGGTTCTTTCTTTTGGACTTGAATGTTGTGGCTGTTGAGAATGGGTGACTTACAGGAAAAATGGCTGACAGTGGGCTCCTGGACAGTCAAGGGAGACACTCCTTCAGTGGGTGTGGGACAGTTACCATGGCGTCCATGTCTCCTAAGGGGTAGAGAAAGGAGAGTGTCTAGAAACATAACAGGAAGAGACCCATGAGGGATTTTGTTCCTTGCTCTCATTAAAGCTCTAAGTCTACACTCTAGGACCTTGAAGAGGGCATGCTTGCCCCATGGAACAGGAAGAAAGGATGGGTCTGTGGACTGAATTTTGTTGTCAGGTATCAGACCTAAGTGGAAGGCCAGGTGTTTGAGGTTCAAAGGAGACAGGGAAAGGACAGATAGATTTTAGCTGTTAGAGAAAGGGGACATTTTTTGACTGATGGTGTCAAGTAGAGTAGGCAGACAAGGTGAGAATGAGCGAATCTGGCAGATGGAGCCTGATGTGTTAGGTGTTTGCCTGCCGGGGTGTGGGCAGCTGCATCTATAATGGGGCTTAGTAATGAGAGGGGACAAGACAAAAGCCCATGTCCTCTGCCAGCATTGGAGGGAAGGAAGGAAATATACAGGTAGAGAAGGGCTGTGAGATAGCCAGAGGAAAGCCACCCACAGTCACAGAGCATACATAGGTGGCTGAAGGGGAGGGCTGTGGCCCACTGTCTCTGCTCACTATGTCCTCCATTCCCCAGCTCCTGAGTGACAGACACACAGGCATTGTGTAACTCTGAGGTTAGTGTGCCAGGCTGCCATGGACCCTGTCTATGTGTGAAGCCGGGAGAGGAGCAGGATGTAGCTGCACCCCCATCAGTAGCATGTTATGACCAGCATCTAGGGGAATGGGTGATTGTAGAAATAATCAAGCCTTGAGATTTCTGGGTCTAGTCTCTGTTACTAGCCTCAGGTCCACCTGTGAGTTTCCATTGTGTGTGCATGTGAATATGCAGTGAACTGTGTATACATGTGTATGTGTGTGTGCTCAGTGAAGTATGCATGCACGTGTGTGTATGTGACTGTCCAGTGTGTGTGCGTGTGCATGTGTCTGGGAGGATGTATAGCACACCCATGCTCTGACCCCTCAAAATGTCCTGTCCTTATTTCCAGTCCACTCCACCCCATACACTTACCAAGGGTCCTGAGACAGAGGGTTGAGCTGCATCCTACCAGTGGTGTTGGTTTGCCAGTACCTGGCTCCTGTTCAGAACCTGCATTCACAAAATAGGAACCTTGAAGCTGGAAGATGAGTTTACTGGACTCCTGCTTATTCAGTCTTCCCCACTCATTAGATCTAAAGTTTTTGTTCTTCACTAGCTCAGAGTGTCCCCCGCTGGTGCATGGAATTACGGTGTCGATTACCCTAATTCTATGTTCAGAGTTGGACAGGGGCAACAGCCATGAGTCCTCACACTGATTCCAGGACCTTATCTCCCCCACATTTGAACACTTTCCACTCTGTCACCACTCTTGGGACATATGTATATTCTATTCTGAAGCAACACTAGCCATTTTCAATTGTCTTTTCCTGTGGCTTCACTATTTGTCTGAATTATCCATCCCAAGGCTTATAAAAAACAGACTAACTCTTTTTTTAGTAGACTTTTTCAGCTGAGTTAACGTTTTTGTGAGCCAGCATGGCTTTGCGCTGGTGTGTGTGTGTGTGTGGGGGGGGGCTGGGCTTGATTGGAGAATGTTCAGGGTAACTTCCCACACAGTATCAGAGTTTAATCACTATTTTAAAAATTTAAATTTTATTTATCATTATTATGCATCTGTGTATGATATGGAACATGCATGCCACAGCACATGTATGGAAGTCAGAGGGCAGCTTTGTTGAGTTGGTTTTCTTTCCACCATTATGTGGGCTCCAGAGACCAAACTCTGATAGTCACCCCTTTGCAGCCCACCCCTGCTGGGCTATATTGCCTGGCCCTAATTTAAGCAATTCTTTTAAATTGTGTGTGTTTGTGTGCATGTGTGTAAGCATATGTGTGGTCAGAGGACAACTTATGGGAATCAGCTTTCTCCCTCCACCATGTGGGTCCCAGGTATAGAACTCAGGTTGTCAGTCTTGGACACAGGTGCCTTTACCTGAGTTTGAACTTGCTGTGTAGCTAAGGGTGACCTTGAACCCCTGACCCTCTTGCCTCTATCTCCTATGTGCTTAAGATCACAGGCAAGAGCTACTGTGCCTGGCCAGCACGTAGCTTCTGAGTCATAGTTTGGAGAACCTCCTTGTGAAAGTGTGGCAAAGTCACCACTCCAGCTGCCACCTGGGGTAGTAGGTGGTGTCCAGCATGTCAGGGCTACAGATGGGCCCTGTCACCCATTTCTACTTAAGAAATCTGCCATAGGATCTGCTTCCTTATCAAGTCTTTCCCAAGTTTTATGGGGCTCTGCAGACAACATTTATCCTGTTTGGGGATTATGAGGTCCTTGGGTTCATAAGGACCTGGGTGGGAACTCTGGGTGGGAGGAGACCAGGGTTTCATCCTCCAGCTCCTCCAAGGAGATCAGTCAGCTAGGCTAACTGATGGTTCTGTGTGCTGGGTCAGATAGCTGCCACACCAGCACAGGGAACTTTCCAATCAGATATTCATGGAGTGGCTTTGCCAGGCCTAGAGGCAGAGAGTCTGTGGCTGTTTGTGAGAACAGGGAGGGAGACACATGACTGCAGACACTGACAGGGAAGGGTGAGGTTAGGAATATCCTGTGGAAAGAAGATTCTAGGTGAAGCCCTTATGAGGACTCATACCCATTGTCCCTAGCCTTCTTCCAAGAGCCTTCACAGCCTGTTTGCCTTCTCCACTTCCTCCTGACACTCCTGGACTACACACACCCTGGCTGAACATCACTTCCTCTACTTTCCTCTGTTCCTCCCCCCTCTCCTTCCTTAGCCTTTGGGGCCCTGCTCAAATGTCATTTCCTTCCTGGAGATTCTCCTGGTCCCTTGCTGCTGACATAGTGGCATCAGGGGCTCACTCTTGTGATGAGTTATATCCCTGACTCTAGTAGAGGTCTCTGTAGTGCAGTGAACTTCATGTTTTCCTTTGCCTGCTGGACTTAGAGTTTATTAAACATAGAGGCCTCAATCTTCAGCAACCAGCACAAAGCCCTTTCTATACAAGACATTTAATAAATATTTGTTGAATTCAACTGGAAGCTAGACTAAGTTTTCTTTGTAAGTAAGAACTGGATAACAGTGAGCTTGCAACCTGAGTGTGGTGGCCTAGGCTTGTAATCTCTGTGATTTGGGAGGCTGAGGCAGGAGATCATTAGGAGTTTGAGGCCAGTTGGGGCTAACAGTGAATTTGAGACCAACCTTCAACAAAGCAAGACCCTTTCTCAAAACCAACCATCCAACTGTGAACTTGCAAGCTTAGTGGTTTGAAGTTCAGATGTGGGTTGAACATCTTTGAAGGCATCAAATCCTCCTTGGAATTTGGAGATCTTTATTATTCCTTTCTCAGTAATCCTCTTCTGCCTGGGGAACATACGACTGCAATTTCTCTCAATTCATGAGCCAAGGGGGTCTGGGACTGGGGTTCCAGGACAGCAACCCAGGCTGTAGTTATATGCTTGGGTATGGCAGGGTGTGCCTTCTGGGACTCCCCTAGTTTGGCCACTGTTTTGCTTGGAGGGGACTCAGAAGGAGGTGGTAGTGCAGGAGACCTGTCTGGATCAGCTCAGGTTCTCTCTTCTCTGCCTTCTAGAACTTTCTGAGAGAGGAGCTGTGGCTGCCGTTCCTAGACCCTCAAAGTCTGCAGATCCTGATGCCAAGTGGATATTGTTCATTACCATGCTGCTAATCTGCATGAACTTTTCTGAATGACAGAACATGGAGACATTCCCCCAGATCACCCCAGTCTCTGTGCTTCTATACTCAGAAACCCTGACCCGGTGGGTGAAGGAAGAAGGCTTCCTTGGAACCTTACCTCACCCAGGCGCTGGTGCAAGACAGAGGCCTTCAGGAATCCTGCTGCCTTGGAGCTAGCTAGGCCTGGTCTCTCTTCCACCTTCCCTCCCTCTCCTGGGGAGGGGTGGTACGGGGCTTATGAAATGTCTTCTTTAGCAATTTTATAGTTTAGCCTAAGGATTCATCTGGAGAAAAGTGGACCAAGAACCAAATAATGAGAGGGAGGGAGGGAGAGAGAGAGAGAGAGAGAGAGAGAGAGAGAGCTCTGCAGGAGGCTAGAAGTCAGCCTCTGACTCAGGGTTTCATGGCTGATGTGGACTGCTCCATGTTGCCATCTGCTGGACACATGGCTCAATAGCATGTCACACCCTTGGCGCTTCCTACCCCTTGGGGCATCCCTTCTACCCTCTTTCCGCTCTTCTGTCAAGGCCCCTCCCTCCTACTCATCCCACACCTGCTTTCCCTCTTCTCCACAGTGGGACTGTCAAGAAGCCTTAGCCCTGGCCCAGGTCTCTGAATTACTCACTCCTGTGGTCTGATGAGAGGGAATGCTTTGCCTCTAGGGTGAGAGATCTTCTTAGCGCACTCACTACCTAAGTTCTTGAAGGCTTTCTGGGATCCGGAACTTGGCTGTGATTGAAGGCTACTGAATTATGTGTGAACCGGGGCACTTCTGAAAATGAGTGCGCAGCATTAAGAACTATGCTGAGCCAACAGATGTTAACAGGACCATCCCAAACATAACTGGGATGGAGGGCTCCCGGCCTTTTCATCTAGGCATGGTGTGGAAGGCCAAGGTGGCCAGCAGAGGGTGCTGTAGCACTAGCTACGTCTAAAAGCTCCTTTCTCATTCTGGACACCGAAGATACATTCCTATCTCATTAAGGGTACAGAAGCAGGACTGTCTGAGCTTCCCTTGGTGCTGATGTACCTGAGTGATGTCCTGACTTCCCCTTCTCTGTCTGGGGCTAAGAGACAGGGTGCTTTCTCTGGCTTGGCCTGGGGACACAGTTCATAGAAGCTCCAGGCCTAGCTTCTCATAGCTTCCCTGTCAATCCTGGATTGGCTGTGCCTTTCTAAATCCTGATGGTTCTTACTGCTATTGCTGTCCCTTTGGGCAGACACCAGGTGTGTGGGCTTCTAGACCTGCCAGCTCTGAGGCCAGTGACTTCCTGGCGGATCAGCAGGAGTTGGCAGGAGGGCAAATGTGCTAAGGGACACCCTGAGCCAAAGGGGGTCCAAGAAGGAGGTCCGTCTTCCTGACCTGACCCACTGACTGCAGGAAGGAGTGTCAGAGGCACTTGGAGAAAAGTGCTGGCAAATTGCCAGCCCTCCTTCTTCCTGCCTAGCCCTTCTTCTTCCTGCCTAGCCCTTCTTCTTCCTGCCTAGCCCTCCTTCTGTCAAAACCCTCTTTTCTTCTTTCCCTTCTGGGGGACTTTCCCTCTCTCAGTCCCCATGTGCAGAGTTGAAAGCCCTTGTCCAGTGTCGGGGGTGGGGTGGGAGGGAAAGCTTGGTGGTTTCATTGGAGTGTGGTTTCCAGCCCCTTGGGTGTGATGGATGGCCTGACTTCATATTGTTTGCCCAGAGCCTGTCTCTGGGAGCCATTTTCCATCCTGACTCACCTGTGTGGACAAGCCAGTGTTAGATTTTGCAGATCTTGAACATACCATAGTAAAAGTGGAGGTGGTCTAAACAGACTGAAGGGAGAGCTGCCCTGCTCAAGCAGAGAATTCTGGAGCAGCAAAGGGTATCCTGGGTAGCCATAGGGATCACCATGGCAACACAAGAGGCAATCCAGCAGTTCTGAAGGGAGTCAGTAACGACTGAGCAGGTGCTCCTCCAGTCTCAGGCTGAATTCCTGGCATGGTCAGAAGTGTTTAGGGTTACAAAGAGATCTGTAGAAGCACAGCTGCCCCTAACTTAGGGGACATGTGGCCTGCCTGCTGTCCCTTGTCAGTGGAAATCCCTTACTCCCTGTTACTCATCCATGAGGCACCCAACTTGGGCAGAGGACCTGTTGGTGTATGGAGAAGGGGGAGAAGAGCCAGAGTCAGCCCCAGAGAATTCTCTTGCACATTGAAAGAAATGCAATGAATGAATTTTAGGCTGCTCCAGCCTGCTTCCCTCCCTGTGGGACTCAGAGCCATCAAAGTTAACCTAGCCTAACTGGGGATCAATGGCTGGCCTATAATGTCCCCTCACAGAAAGCAGCCTATTTGGAAAAAGAAGAAAAAAGAAAGAACACTTTTCTTGTTTGTTCTCTGGTGCCGCTGAGGGGTGTAACCCTCCTCTCTCCCTGGCTGCCCTGCCCACTCCTCACTCATTACCTCAGCTCAATTAGCTATGGTGGCCAGGTTAACCCCTTCAGCATCAGTTTTGAGTAAGGGTGATTGCTCTTGCCTTCTCTCCACAGACCCTGCTCCCAGCATGGTTCTCAGGAGCGCAGAGTGGGCCAACTCCAGTGCCTGCCAACCTCCTCTGGACCCTCCCTTTGGCTGCCAAATCTGACTTTGATTAGCGTGTGGAGGGGAAGAAAACAGGAAAATAGAATATTAAAATCTTAATTCAATTTAAAACACTGTCATTCACAGGCATGCCAAGCAGTGAGATGACTAATTATTATGCAAATGAGGCAGATAGAAAAGTGATTAATAATTGCACAAATTAAAAATTATTGTAAACATCCTGTGACGAGCGATAAGTCCGATGGAGAGGCGAGGGCGGTGGGCCGGGGAGGCCATGGAGGAGCCAGCTCCTGCATCCGTTTTTCCTCGTTAGGGGGATTTAATTAGCACCCAATGATGGGACTTGTGTTGCCAGGGCTGGGGAGTTATGTGGGCAGCACCCCAGCTGTCTGCTGGATCCTCATTTCCTCCCCAGTTCCTCCTAACTGCCCTGGGGTCCTCCCTGGACCTCAGCTGAGCAGGAGGAACAAGAAAGGTTGTTCACCATGAAGGGCAAGACACTGTGCAAAGCAAGCCTGCTACTTTCCTCTAGCCTTGACCACCCTCTGTTCTGGGTCAGTAGTGAAAAGAGGCCTTGCCATAGGAATGGTGGAGATATCGTGGTCCAGCTAGCAAGTAGTTCTGGTGAAGGGACACAGGGCATCTCTCCCTCCCTCCCTCCCTCTCTCTCTCTCTCTCTCTCCCTCTCTCTCTCTCTGTATACACGCATGTACTTGTGTGTGGAGGCTGCAGGACAACCTTGGTGTCACCTCAGAGAACTTGTTCACCTCTGTTGAAATGGCATTTCTCATTAGCCTGGAACTAGCCAGTTAAGCTAGACAGACTGGCCAGCCAGCCCCAAGGACCCTCCTTTCTCTGTCTCTTGCATCAGGTTACAAGCATGTGCCATGCTCAGTGTTTTTACTGGATTCCAGGGATTGAACTGGGGTCACTGAGCTTGTGTTTACAAGGCAAATTCTTTACAGACTGAGCCATTGGATGAGTTCAACTGACACATTTCTATTAAAAACTTTTACTTACCAGCCACAGCTTCTTCCTACCAGGATCTGGATCCCTGGCCTGTGGCAGACAGGGCTGGGTGAGTAGCTGCTGTCTCTGTTCTCCCCTGGAAATCCTGGGCCTTAGGGAAATGGCTCTTGGTGTCCAGAGAGGCCACACAAAAAGTTATGAAGCCCAAGGTTAGACCCGGAGCAGTGGGACTGTAAACTTTTTAACTGTAGCTGCTACCCCCAGTTTTTCTTCTCTAGGCCCTAGTACTGGCCATTGCTTCCTCCTGCCCCCTGCTTGCTGGAGTCATCTTGGGTTCTCAGTCTGTTCTTGGCTTCTGCCTTGTGTGTTCTTTGTTTTTTTTTTTGAGACTAGCTTTCTCTCTTTATCCCTGGCTGTCCTGGACTCACTTTGTAGACCAGGCCAGCCTTAAATTCACTGAGATTTGCCTGCTTCTGCCTCCTGAGTGCTGAGATTAAAGGCATGCACCACCACACTTGGCTGGGACAGGTATTTTCAATTTAAAGATTATTCATCTAGCAAACTTTTGAAGTGCAGCCCAGGACTTGATGATATAGAGACACGGAAGATATGGTATCTGCCTTCAAGGAGTGAGTTGGTTATGGTCAGAGTCAATTCATAAAATGATAATTACATCATGTATTATGCAGAACTCAGGGAAGAAAATAGCTAGACTTGTAGGGGATGGAGGAGTAGGGAGGGTGGGCATTAACAAAGGTTCTCCAGAGGAGGAAAACATCTAAACTGGGCATTGACAGATATAGAGGAGTCTGTAGGCAGGTGAGACAGGGCAAGAGGGCCATCATAGCAGGAGTAGGGAGAGGTCACTCATGCTGGGAAATGAAAGTACTCTGATGTGGATATAACCCAGGGTGAACGTGGGGTGCAGAGGTGGCTACCAAAAGGGAAGCAGAGACAGGGCATGAAGGTTTACTGGGATTCCTTCTGAGAGGTAATGTCCTTTGTCCATGTAATGTAGCTGGTTAGGTTTTTGTTTTGTTTCTTCCCTACTAGGGTCATTTGGGAAGAGGGAACCTCAATAGAGAAAATGTCTCCACCAGATTGCCTGTGTGCAAGTCTGTGGGGGATTTGTAACCGAACTTTCTAATTATTATTAAATATTTATTTATTAACAATATTTAATTATAACAAATACCAACAAGTTCTTAACTATTAACCCTACAAATTCCTACAACCCCTTTAACCTAACCACTAATCCTATTGATAATTATTTTCCTAACCTTTTAGAAGGATACAGTCTCTGGGGCAGGTCCTCAGTCATCAGGAACACAGTACAGTCTCTGTTGTAGACCCTTTAATGCACTTAGTAGTCCTTTTTCTGGAATATCTCAGATGCAGGTTCATCAGGGTAAATTGGATATGGAAGTCTCACCTTAAATAAGGCTTGATGCTTTCTTCTCTCTGGGAGACTGCATCAGCAACTCTGCTCAGTCCTTAAAGCTGGCCACAGTTTGGACAGATCAAACCCCTCTAGGCAAAAGCTGAGCCACAGGGTTTAGTCCTTGGCCTTTTTTTTTTTTTTTAAAGATTTATTTTATTTATTTTATGCATATGAATGTTCTATCTGCATGTACACCTGCATTCCAGATCACATTGTGGATGGTTGTGAGCCACCATGTGGTTGCTGGGAATTGAACTCAGGACCTTTGGAAGAGCACTAGGCAGTGCTCTTAACCCCTGAGCCATATCTCCAGCCCCAAGTCCTTGGCCTTTTGGTGTCTTGCTCAGGCTTTCTTTGCTCACCAACTTCTTTCTGCCTCAGGGAGATCTGGCCATCAACTGATGGCCAGCACTTTTTTCAGCAGGACTTCTCGGAGCTCTCTAGCATCTGCGGCCTCTTGGATGGGGTTCCATGCACTGTCCTTAAATAGGAGGAACTCTGTTTCAGCTTAATTTGGGCTCCGCCCCACTTAGCAGCTGAAAACAATGCCAGGCCAGATACTTTGTTTCTTTGTTTCTTTGTTTCTTTGTTTCTTTCTTTTTTTTTTTGGTTTTTCGAGACAGGGTTTCTCTGTGTAACAGCCCTGGCTGTCCTGGACTCACTTTGTAGACCAGGCTGGCCTTGAATTCACAGAGATCCACCTGCCTCTGCCTCCCAGGCAATACTTTGTTTCTTAAGTCCATTAAGTCTTTCCTGTTTTTCCTGGCTTCAACCTTGTTTTTCAGTCCATTAAGTCTCCTGTTTATTTTCTGTTTTCACCTGACTTCATCCTTGTTTTTTCACAAGCTGATAAGGTAATCACTCACAGCCAAGTTGATCTTCATGCCCCGAATTAAGAGACTGTATCAGAAACCCCTAGATATTTCCTAAATCTAATTCCCTACAGGGATTGATGTGAGAGGGCCCAGCCCACTAGGGGTGGCACCACCCCTAGGCATGTTGGGGTGTACAAGAAAGCAAATAAAGTAAGTCATAGGGAGCAAGCCAGTAGGAGTGTTCTTCCATGGCCTCTGCTTCAGTTCCTGTCTCCATGTGCCTGCTTTGAGCTCCTGCCCTGACATCCCTGAATGATGGACCGTGAAGTAGACATTCAAGCCAAAACTCCGCTTTTCCCTCCAAGTAGGTTTTGGTCAGCTTTTCTCACAGCAACAGGAAAGCCAACCAGGATGGGGCCGGGGGCAGGCATACCCCTATGGCTGGTACCCATGGAGGCTCCTAGAAGGCTTGGCAAGGAGCTGCTCATTCCTCTGCCTTCTATTATTGAGGGAGGAATGTGGGAGCTGGTTTTAGCTGTCCTGGTGTGGTTTTGGTTTCCTTAGTGTCCTTCTCTGTCACATAGTGCTTAGAGACCATTCTGGAAATAAGGCTTCTGCCCTCAGAGCTGTGGAGAGGACTGATGCTTCCCCTGGGAAGCCATGGCTCAGATAGATGATGGAACTCTGGTTCAGGCTTGATCTCCCTCTGCTCTCCAGGGTGCCCACCTTCCTTCCCATACCTAAGCAACTGGGTGAGACGTGAGCAGAGGTGGCTTGTGGGATTCACAGCTCTATCATCCCTGTAAGAAGACCTCCAGGAGGACCCATTCTAAGATTCGGGGACCAAAGCTACACTGGGCAGCCTCTCCTAGCAAGCATTGTCCCCTGCAGTGGTGGTGGGCAGCGCCTCTGGCTTGAACAGTGCTAGAGCCTATTCTCTGAACCAAGACACACAGCTGAAAAGCTGCATCTCCTAAAGAAACTGTTCTGTGTTAATTATGCTGCGCAGGGTAGCTCCCGGGCTTGGGCTTCCATCTCTATTCTTCTGCCAGGAGCCTGTTTACACCTTGGGAAAAACAGAGGCTTGGGGCCATACGTATGTCCCTGCTGGTGGGCTGCTCTACTCGCCCTTTGGCCACATGGGGAGGAGGCTGCCTTCAAAGAGAGTTAGTGAAGTCACAAGGGGAAGCGTGTGTTGGGAGCCCTTGAACCAACCCAAGAAGCTAAGGCCCTTGAGTTTTATCTCGTTCCTTTCCTTAAGTGTTCAATTACAGACAGACATTATCCTTGGGCCTCAGTGGTCTCTCCTGTATAATGGGAAGAACCCTAGTACCTCAGAGGACTATGTCTTGTCTATCTTCTGGCCTCCCATGTTGGATACACAGAAGGCGTAAAGGGGCCTGGTTGAATGACTGACCGAATCAAAAGGACTCTTGGGAACCCTTTAAGATGTTAACAGGATTTTATGGGAGCCTACTTTTTCTAGGTCCCCAATTTTGCCTGCTAGGACTGCAGGCCCACTGACCTCTTACTGGTCCTGTGTGGTGTCCAGTGGTTATCGAGGATACCTGGCAAGCCTCTCTGGCCACAGGCCTCTGGCTTTGTTTAGGAGACAGGCTGGAAAGAGGATGGGTCCTGGCACCATGCTAAACCCTTGGGGGAGTGAGGGAGCTAAGGCCAGCCAGGGTCAAGGGAAAGGAGCCCAGAGTCTGTGATGTTGAGGAGGCTTCAGTGCTAAAGTTCACATGATCCAGGGTGAAGGTGGGGTGGGGGCTCCAGGCAGATAGTTGTAAGTTTTTTGGGGGTGGAGCAGGAATGCTTTCAGCAATGGGCTGTTTAATATCAAAGGGGCACAAATTCTTGAAACCCCAAAACTGTGGTGAAGGCCCACTTAGGACTTTTGAACTGGAGATAAAAAGATTTTGTCCTGTCTGGGAAGAGAAACCAGAAGCTTTAGAAAGGCCAAAGGGAAACATTCCAGGTTTAGGGGGAGCCAAATGCTTGCCCAGGGTCCACGAGGGAATGACGCACTTGTTTGAGAAGACATTATGCTGGGGACTGCTGCTTAAGAAAGGGCAGTAGAAGGCAAAGGGGCCTCGGCTTGGCATGAGGTTATAATTCCAGGGAAGCAGGAGTTTGAGAGGAATGCTGGGCCCTTAGGAAGGTGGGGCTGGTGAGAGGGAAGGCAGGGATATCACAGTGAAGTCTATCACATGGGACTGTGCAAGGACTGGGCTGGCATTGGTGCTAAGGCTGAGACTGATGGGGTCCCTGCAGGTGTCAGACAGGGAAGCACTCCACTCAAAGAGATAAGAATGAAGACCGGGTGCAGATTGACTTCATCAACCAGGATCAGACTTCAGAGAGTCTAATAACAGGAGGTTTATTCCCAGTGTATTTAAGCCCAGTATAATTTGGAAAGGAGTTTCCTGGCGTAATACAATCCCTGGTGCACAAGGAAGTGTAATTACATTGAAACTCAACTCCGGGTAGTGTCATTTCTTCCAAGAAGATGGGTTCTAGAGATAGGCTACCTGTACTAGCTTAAGAGCCTAAGGGTCTGGCCTGGTCTCAGTCACACAGATAGTGTAGAGGTCATTTGGGTTATTAGCCACCTCTGATCCTGGTTGGGAGAGCCTCTGGCTACAAGGATCATTCAGATTACTAGCTACCTCTGGTCCTGGTTGCAAGAGCATGACATGGTCTGGCCCAACAGATAGCATAGATCACCAGGCTGTTACTCACTTCCAGTTCCCAGCTTTCTGGATGGAAGAACAGGTTTTTCATCTTTCCCATCGGAAAGACAATCCTGTGTGCTTAACATTCCTGGAACATAGGGTTTCCCTCATCATCTGGCTCAGCCTTCAGAGGGATGGGTGTCATAGGAGCCTGAGATTGAAAAGGTGGGGCCAGGCTTCTGGGAATGCAGGGAAGGAAAGGGAACCCAGCAAGAGATGGGGGGCAGGTATGAACTGAAAGGAAGACACTGAAATTGCCAACATGTCCATCTGGGTGACTCCAACCCTGTGCTCTCATCCACACCATGGCTATCCAGAGGTACTGTGGGGCTCCTGGTGGGAGGCCGTTGTCCTCAGAGGGGGCCACCACACACCTCAAGTTTGTGATCATGGGTTCTGGTGACTGCATTTTTGATGAGAGCTAAATTGGAAGGGACTTGGTTTCTGAGCTACTGCCCAAGAAATGGGGGGAGCAGGTTTGGGTCTTAATGAGCATTAAAGGGCAGGAGGGTGAAGTGGGACGTGGTCCTGACTTGCTTCTAGATGTCTGGCTAGTTGGGCTAAGTTACGTGTTCTCTTTGCCTCATTCTCTTACTCTCTCTCTCTCTCTCTCTGTTTTCGAGACAGGATTTCTCTGTGTGGCACTGGCTATCCTGGAACTCACTCCTATAGACTAGGCTGGCCTTGAACTCACAGAGATGTGCCTGCCTCTGACTGCCAAGTGGACCATTTAAGGTGTGCACCACCACCACCCGACTTTCTTTTCTCTTTTTATATCTTTTCTCTTTCCCTCCTTTCTTACCACCCTCTCTTTCTCTCTTCCTCCCTTTTTTCTTTACATTTTAAAATTTTATTTGAGACAGTCTCTGGAGCCCAGGTTGGCCTCAAACTCACATTAACCCTCTTGCCTCAGCCACCCAAGTGTTGGGACTCCAGGTGTCAGTCATCATGCCTAGCTTACCTCTGTTTCTTATTCTGTAAAATGGGATAACCCACCGCATGTCCCTCTAGTTTCCTGTTGATCCATCATTCATCTATCCTTCCACCCAGTGCCACCTCTCTGCTGGGGCCTGTGTGAAGTGCTGACACTGCCTTCTAAAACACCATGCGTTTTAGAGTTGAGTTGGGCGAGGAAGAGAGTTGTTAAATGATGATGAGGATGTGATGGCTCTCTGAGAACTAAACTAATGGTACGCCATGTGAGAGGCAGAAGCTCCTTCTTGCTAGAAATTTCTGCTACCACAGGTGCTCAGCCCAAATGGGAGCTGGAGAGACCTCCAGTTTGTTGACTTTATAACTCTGTTGAGGCCAACACCTCCACCCCTCTCTATTGTCTACCTCAGCTTACTCCTACCCTCTGCCCCCTGCCTGCAGTGCAATTGTACCTTCTCTGCAGAAGTTTCAGATTCGGGTCTGGTGGAGGGCTGGGACTGGGGTAGCTGAGTTGATTTGCTGCTAATTAGCAGCATTGAACCTTAGCCCACGTGAGGAGGTGTGGAGGAGGAGACAGTATGTGGGTATGTGGGTGCTCTTGCTAAGGGTGTCCTAGGCCCGAGGGTCTCCAGGTGTCCCCTCTGCTGTGCCAGATAACATCAGAGTAGAGGAGGCAGGGCTATCGGGACAGGAAGAAGAGGCAGATGGCTATGATGGGAGGTCCTGCCAGCTGTGCATTTCCTAGATCCAGGGGAGGCAGTTTCCTATCCTTAGTGTTGTCACATCCAGGCTTCTGTTTGGGCCATACCATGCCGGAGACCTCCCTGCCTTCATCCCACATGTCATCGGCCCTTTCAGACTTGGGTGGCCATCTCCTCCACCAGTCTGTCCATTCCTATCTGGAAGTAGCCCCCTTCTCTAAATGCCCACAGCACTGACAGGATCCCTAGGCTCAGGATCTCTCCTGCCTGGCACACACAGTATGACCGTCATACCCCTCTTATGACAAAAGACTACTTCTCTTTTGTATCACACCTTTTGGTCTCTCAGTCAACCTTAGGGAGACTCCCAGCTAAATCCTTTCGGCATACACAGCATCTCAGATAGTGCCTGGCACTTATGGGCTCTCCGTATGTACTAAAAGTCACAAGGATGTGTTTTGGGCCTTACAAAGATGGAGGTACAGTCCCATTCTACAGATAAAGAAATGGAGACTGGGGGAGGCAAATGTTTTTCTCAAAACCAAACAGACAGGTTGGAGAGATGGCTCAGTGGAAGTGCTTGTTGTTTCCAGAGGATCTGAGTTTTATTCCTAGCACCCACATCTAGCACTCACATTTCATGGCTCACAACCACTTGTAATTATAGAGGATCTAATACGTTCTTCTGGCCCCCATGGGGACCTCCATGCATCATGCACATATACATATATGCATAAATAAAAAAATATACATACACACATACATACATAAAAAAGCCACAAACAAAACAAAACACACAAAATTTCAAACCAAACAGCCAGTGAGAAGTAGACTAACTTCAAACTCAGGTCTGCTTTACTCAGATCTTTTATTCTACCAGATGAAGTAGGTAATTGTTTGGGGGAGTTTTGTGGACAACATGTTCAAGGAACTAAATAATACTAACTAAATAATAGTGAACAATAGAAATAACTGACCAAGATGGGGGTAGTGGCACACACCTTTAATCCCAGCACTTGGAAGGTAGAGGCAGGTGGATCTCTGTGAATTTTGAGGCCAGCCTGGTCTACAGAGTGAGTCTAGGACAGCCAGGGCTACACAGAGAAACCCTGTCTTAAAAAAAAAAAAAAAAAAAAAGAGGAATTAACTGCAGTCTAGTTGTTCAGGACTGTGTAAATTCCTGCTTAGAAAAATGTTGTCTCGCCGGGCGGTGGTGGCGCACGCCTTTAATCCCAGCACTTGGGAGGCAGAGGCAGGCGGATCTTTGTGAGTTCGAGGCCAGCCTGGTCTACAAAGCGAGTCCAGGACAGCCAGAGATATTCAGAGAAACCCTGTCTCGAAAAACCAAAAAAAAAAAAAAAAAAGAAAAATGTTGTCTCTTAACACTGTCTGCTATATACCCTGTTAGAACTAGGGACACTTACGTACATGCTGAAAAAGGAAAAAGGGGCTGGTGAAGTGGCTGAGCAGGTAAAGACACTTCCATGCAGTCCTGACAACCTGAGTTTGATCCCGGATCCCACAAGGGGGCAGAAGAGAAGTAACTCCTGACTTTATTTTTCTTCCTCCCAGTTAGAGGGCCCAGCCCATCTCCAACTTTGCAGGCACCCATCTTTTGTACAAGAAAAGACTCGAGGAAATATGAGTATGTTTACACATACTCACAGACACATACACACCCACACACGCATGCACACATGCATACACACACACAAGGAGACAATTTTGGAATTGGGAATATCATTAAAAAGTGGAGTGTAGCCAGGCTGTGGTGGCACACACCTTTAATCCAATCCCATCACTTGGGAGGCAGAGGCAGGAGGATCTCTGTGAGTTTGAGGCCAGCCTGGTCTACAAAGCAAGTCCAGGATAGCCAGGGCTTTTACACAGAGAAACCCTGTCTCGAAAAAAAAAAAAAAAAAGTGAAGTGCATTTATCTTTATGAACAAGGGCTGTCCCCAGGGCTGTGGAGATGGCTCATAAGTAAAGGTCTTACTCCCTGACATGATGGTTCTTGCTTCCACAGCCTGACAACTTGAGTTCAATCCTTGGGCCCCTCGTGGTGGAAGGAGAGAACTGGCTCCTGTAAGTTGCCCTCTGACCTCTATGAGTGTGTTGTGATACACACATACACACACAAATAAATAAACATGTAAAAAAATTTTTAATTGGGCTGGAGAGATGGCTCAGCGGTTAAGAGCACTGGCTGCTCTTCCAGAGGTCATGAGTTCAATTCCCAGCAACCACATGGTGGCTCACAACCATCCATAATGAAATCTGGTGCCCTCTTCTGGCCTGCAGATATACCTGCAGACAGAACACTGTATACATAATAAATAAATCTTTAAAAAAAAATTTTTTAATTATGAAAAAAACCCCACTTTAACTCTCCAATCTTTTCACTGGTGGAAACTTCTTTCAGGGCTTGTGTCTGATTACAATCTCCTGCATGGGAATGGTAGATTCACGGAGGCTTTTCTAGCAGACTGGATTGAAGGGGAAGGACTCTGGGTCTAGCTGCAGGCTTGACTTTAATGTTCCGTACAAGTGACTGCTGTACAGCGCTTATTTTTGAGAAAGATCTAAGGTCCCCCAGGCCCAGAACCTCCTGCCTAGTGTTTGGCTGTTTTTGAGAGCTCCCCCTGGAGCATGGGTGTGTAGACGCAGTGAGCAGGGAGTCAGCAGCAGGTTCACAGGCCTGGCCTGGTGTGAGCCACGGGGGCCTTATCTTGCCATTAATGGTTTTCTAAATTGGTGGCAGTGGAGCAAAAAACTCAATTTGCGCCTGGAGCATGCATGATTACTATTGTAATAACCTCAGCTAATAAGAATATGATGTGGGGCTAGGCTGTGAGAGAAAACACATTTCTCATTAGCCCTTGATTAATTACTCTACATAATTCTTAGTTGTGGTGGCCAAGGGGGTGGGTGTTGCCATATCTTCGGCTCTTTTTAAGCCCAGCATCTAGGGGGTGTGGGGTTTCCATGGTAGCTGGTAGCCACCAGGAGGGCAATCCCCACTCCTCTCTACTTTCCTCTTTGTTTCCTCACCTCCCATTCCCATCTTCTCTCACTGCCTCCTTCCCAGCACTCCATGTCCTTGCCTTGTTTCTCTCTTTCAACCCCTCCACCACTCTCTTCCTTTCTCCCACCGTCCATTTTTGAGGTCTCTAGTCTTCAGGCTGGCTTTGAACTCACTGTAATATGGCCACGGATGATCTTGAACTCCTGATTCTCCTTCTAAGTTGGGATCAACATGCATATCACCATGACTTTTTTTTTTTTTTTTTGGTGCAAACACTCTGCTGACCTGGGGTTACCACCTCCACTCTTGCCTCCCTCTCAGCCTTTACCTTATCCTCACAGGAGTCTGGGTGGGCATTGGAGAAAGGGTCGTTTGGTTGTTCACTCTGCCAACGGGGCCTGTGGGAGCAAGCAGGATCTGTCTCCAGGGCTCCTGGAGTCCTCACGTGGTCACCCCGCTGTCCCACCACAGCCCTTCCCTGCCACTTCTGACATTTCACGGGCCATTGTTTGAGGCCTAATTGCCTGCCAGTGCAATCCGCTCGCACCTCCCTCCAGCCATCTGGCCCGTGGCTCCTGCTGTTCCGCAGCGACAGCTAGGCCGAGAACAAACAGCGAGCCCCGGGCGGTGCTGCAGCTTTTTGTGCCCGCGCGCCAATCCGCAGTCGTGTATCGTCTTGTCCGGAAACAGCAGGCCTGTTACTGAGATGG
Organism: Lophiomys imhausi; assembly: GCA_907164525.1. Taxonomy (NCBI): domain Eukaryota; kingdom Metazoa; phylum Chordata; class Mammalia; order Rodentia; family Muridae; genus Lophiomys; species Lophiomys imhausi. The sequence continues at coordinate 1,132,686 of CAJQZJ010000834.1, forward strand.
GTCTGGTGGGCCGAGGGGCCGCGCAGAGCCCGCGTGGCAACAAGGCTGGCACGGGCGGACCCAAGGCTCTGCAGATGGGCGCCCGAGAATGTAGGAAAACCGGGAAGGCTAGGACTCTGCACAGCCGCCTCTCGGCCCCTCTCCACCCGGCAGCCCTCTCGGCTCCCATCCTCTGACTCCCTCAACGGTCTCCTACCCCTCCAAGCAAGAGGAACTCTCTCTAGAGAGCCATGTAAAAACAGATGTATTTCTGGATACTCAGCGAGCCTGAAAAACGGCTGAGCCAGAGAATGCTCCGCTGACAGATCTATGTACCGAATTCCTCTTCGAAATCTATTTCTCCGGAGATTTATTTTTGCAGGGCTCTGGCGAGCCGGGGAAGTTCACAGCACCGGGCCGCTGGGCGGCTGCTTGCTTCCTGCCAGCGCCGGGGACCTCCTTCCTGGTGACCGTTTCCTGATGACCGTGTCCCGTTTCCCCGGAGTGAGCCGTGTTTAGAAGGGTGCTGATGGGCCCTGGCGGGAGCTGAAAAGCCAGGGCTGAAATGCAAGAGGGATTTGAATGGCAAAAAGGTCATTCTTTTGCAGTACCCCGGCTGGGTCGGAAGCCTGTGAGACACAGCACGACACCCATCCCTGCGGCTGGGAGAATAAGTGATAGTTATATTTATGTTTCCATCTAAATGCATGGATCAAAGCAGACACTTTAATCTATCCAACAACAGCCGGAGGATTAAAAAGTTGCAGGCAAATCACACTCTTAAATTGGTAATATATTTTTGCTTGTCACTTCACAAATCATTTTGCAGAGTGACTCCAGGCCTGATGGGAGATCTGAGGACTTGAACTTAACTCGCGAGTCTGGAGAGACACAGCCCCCTCCCAGGTGCGGCACGAATCACCTCTGTTGTTCCAGTTTTCTGGGCTCCAGCTGCAGTGGACTAACGCGGGTCATCGGGGTCAGGGTCACACAGACGAATCTCTGTCTTTTTAAAGCTTTATTTTAGTTTTAATTATGTGTACTGTGTGTCGGTGTGGGTTCGCACATATGCATGCAGTTTCCCAAGGAGGCCAGAAGAGGGCACCCGACTCCCCCGGAGCTGGAGCTGCAGGCTTTCGGGAGCTGCTCCCAGTGGACCTGGGGAATCAGCTCTTTCGGAAAAGCAGCAACTACTCAGCTGCCAAGCAGCCTTTCTGTCCTCAGACAAATGTGTCTTTATTCATCCCCATTATGACATAAAAGCTAAAAGGCATCACCGTTCTCCTCACTTTTACAGGTCAGGAGACAGACAGGTGGCTGGCCCTAGCCGTCGCATGTGAGAGTGGGCGAAAGGCCAGATGTTTGGACTCCAAGAGCAATGACGTTCTTTCCTGCCCTCCTGTTGGAGCAGCTGGGAGAGACTACACATCCTTCTCTCCCCTTTGGAACTCATTGGGGCAGCAGAGAGGAGCAAAGTCCCTTTGTCATCACGGGTCCTCTGCTCCCCGACTTGATCTGCCAAATTGGGGGTAATGAGTAGCCACCTCCTAGGGTGAGGGACGGAGCTACTCAGAACACTCCTTGACACATGCTAAGAACTCAAATTTGCACTGAACTCTGAAACACAAGACAGAGAGAAAGGAGCTCACAGCAGGACGTCAGAAGGGTTGGGGGGAAGAACTCTGCCATTCTGTCAGGAGAGCAAGTTGCCTCCTTAAGCAGACTGAGTTGTGAAAGAACTGCTCCATACATCCTAGCTGTGTTTATCTGGGGCTCTATCGTTGGTCTGTCAGTTACTTGTGTTGTGGCTGCTACAAAAATACCAAACAAAAGCAACTTAGGAAAGGAAGGGTTTGTTTTGGCTCAGGGTTCTAAGGGATACAGTCCATCCTGGTGAGAAAGCCATACCAGTAGGAGCAGAAGGCAACTTTTGTGTCTCCAGTTAAGAAGCAAAAGAGATGGAAACTTGTGTGCCCTCCTGTTCTCTCTCAGTTGTGTTCAGTCCCAGAACTCAGACAATGGAAGGACCCCAGCCCATGGAACGGTATTGCCCACATTTAGGCTGTGTCTCCTGCCTCACTTACCCTAAGGTAGATAATCCCTCACAGAAACGACCAGAGATTTGTTTCCGTAGTAATCCTAAATCCCATTAAGAAGACAACCAAGATTAGCCACCACAGTCTCTGAGGACAAGGTGGCTGCAGGCAGGAAGTGTCCCTTCCTGTGCCTCTAAGATGGCTGCCAGATCACTGTGAACTTAACTATAATGCCATCCTCATGCTAAATGACATGCTCCGGTGTCCTGAGGGTTGACAATTGCTTCGATGACAACTAAGAAGAGCCACCAAAGCAACCAGAAGAGGTGGCCTCTGAATTCCTGGGAAACCTCGCTCCCAGAAAACATGCACAGCTGTGTCTTTGTCAGCCTGTCACTCACCTCATCTCTCTTACCCTGTAATCCCACCCACCTCTGCCTCACTAGTGCTGGCACTAGGAATGTGCCACCATGCCCTGATTTCCTATGTGGGTTCTGGGGGACAAACAGGTTTTCTAGCTCACAGGGCAAGGATTTTATTGACTGACTATATTATCTCTCCAGATCCTGTCTTGTCTTTTCTTCCTTCTCTCTCTCTCTCTCTCGGTTTTTTGAGACAGGGTTTCTCTGTGTAGCCTTGGCTATCCTGGAATTCACTCTGTAGACCTGGCTGGCCTGGAATTTACAGAGATCTGCCTGCCTCTGCCTCTCTAGTGCTGGGATTAAAGGCGTGTGCCACCATGCCTGGCCTTTCTTTCTTTCTTTCTTTCTTTCTTTCTTTCTTTCTTCCCTTCCCTTCCCTTCCCTTCCCTTCCCTTCCCTTCCTTTCCTTTCCTTTCTTTTCTTCTGTCAAAATTTCAGTAAGTATCTCAAGCTGACCTTGCACTCAGAGCAATCTTCCCTACTCAGTCTGAGTGTGGAGATTATAGACCATATCTGCCAGAGGATAACTTCCAAGAGTTAGTTCTTTTCTTCCACCATGTGGGTTCTGGGGATCCAACTCAGATCTCCAGGTTAAGCACGCACCTTTATTCATTGAGTCACCATTCCAGGACTCTTAATTTTTATTTTTTTATTTAAATGGGTTCTTTGTGTATCCTCATTGCATGCTGGTTTAGGCTTGACTCATCTTCACTAACCTTAAATTATTTGGAAGGCACAGAGTGTGGTTTTGGTTTTGTGTGTGTGTGTGTGTGTGTGTGTGTGTGTGTGTGTGTGTGTGTGTATACACGCGTGTGCGAGCGCGTTCATGTGTCTGTGTGTCTATCTGTCTGCACAGATATGTCAAAGTTGCCCCTGCCCCTTTGCCTAGTATTGTAGTTCCAGACAACGGAGCAGGGGAGTAGAGGACTTGGGGAGACTTGGTTTCTGTCTGGTGTACCCTTCTGCAAAACACTTAATCTCTGTGAGTCTCAGTTTCTCCACAAGAAAAGCATTGGCCAGCTTTCTTACCTGCTCACAGTTTAGAGGGCTCGTGAAGAGTAGCTGGAGGACTGTTCGCCTGTCTGCACTGGGGGTGGGAGGGCATTATTCTTGGAAGGGAAGGGGTTCCTCATCTCGCATCCTCAGGCTGGGCTCTGAGGCCCGCGCGCTGACGTCCTGGACCTGCTACACACCGGCGCGCGCGGTGGCTGCGCGTTTGGGCCACCTTCCTCGTAAGGTGGACGTCGTGGAGCAGGACGGCGTGGGTAGGTTGCACCATCTGCCCTCTCGGAAGCCGAGCGCAGGTGTCGGGTTGGGGCGCAGGTAATTGCTGACTGCTGAGCCAGCTCTCCTCGCATCTGGTCCCGGAGCGAGGCGAGTCTCGGCTGCTGGAGGGATCGGCCAGCAGAGCTCCAATCTGGCGAGCTAAGCCAGGGAGCCCGGTAGCAGCTAAGCCAGGGAGGTCAGGGCATTATCGGATTCGCTTTACCGGCCTGGAAATCGAGAACAGGAGAGGTTAAATCTCCGGCCGAGGGCCAGGAACCAGTCAATACCAGGCCTGAACTAGCCCTCTGGGTCACCCGACTCTTAATTCCATTTTCCTCACGTGACCCCGCGGTACCACGCAGTTCAGGAAACGTTTATGTAGAGCCTTTGGTGGGTCAGGCTCTGAGTTAGATGTGGGGTGTCACCGGTTCTCTGGCTCTGTTCATACCTGGACAAATCAACTGCCCTTGTGGACAGATTAGGTTCCTAGGTTGCCCCCCTTTGGTGTCTATTATCTGGCTACCTGAGATATTTTCATTATCTGATTTCCTCTCTCTCCTTAACTAATAGATTGATTATTTGATTTTGAGATAGGGTCCAATGTAGCTCAGGCTGGCCTTAAACTCTCTTTGTATCTAAAGAAGACCTTGAATTTCTCATCCTCCCTGACAGCTGGGAGTTATAGGCCTGCCCCTCCATGCCCAGTTTTGGAGGTACTGAGGGGTTAGACAAACACTCCACCATCTGAGCAAACGACCAGCCCCACAGCTCAGTTCTTACCTATCCCCACAGCTGGTGATTCCCTAGTGTCAAAATCCTTAGCTTGAAGCGCATGATCTGAGTCCAGTCTCATTCACAGTCGTCTTACCTGTCCTCTCTCTTCTGGGGCCTAGCTACACAGGCCCACACCCTCTGCTCTGCACTGGTCGCTCCTTGGACATCAGTGGCCCTTTCCAGCTATGCATTTGACTAAATGGACTTGTGTTTTCGGGTCTAGCTCATCAGTGGTTCCCTCCCTTTCCTGGGCTGTATGATCTTCCCGAGTTCCATAGCTACTTCGTAAACCCTGCCCCTGGTCTGTCACTCTTCAGGTCTAGGCTTGCTAAGCTATGTGCTGTCCCCTCCTACTGCATACTACTCAGGAGCACAAACGAGGCACATGAAATTGTGTTGTCAAGCACCCCACAAATACTAATACCATTACTGATAAAACCAAAAAGTAGCTACTGAATAATAACCTGTGGGATAGACTGTCTATCTCAACAACTCTGATAATTAAATTTTTTTGAGATTATAATTACATTATTTCCTCCTTTCCTTTCCTCCCTCTGTTCCACCTCCATATGCCTCTCCTTGCTCTCTTTCAAGTGTGTGGTCTCTTTTTGGTCACCATTGGTGTGTAATTATGTCTCAGTATGTACAATGATACTTGCATGTACATTTCTAGGGCTGACCACTTGGTACTGGAGAAGACTTTCTCCTACTCTTGGCATTCCTTAGCTGCCTGTCATTCTTTGCATAGGGTGGAGGCTTCATGGGCTTTCCTCAGTCCACATTAGCAATTGTTGTCCTTGTTCAGCTCATGTTTAGGCAGTCATGTTGGAGAGACTTTATGGGTGTAGCTTCTGATATTTCTAGGAGACCCAATCTCTCAGCAAACTCCCTGAGCCTCTGGCTCTTACAGTCTTTCCACTCCTTTTTCTGCAATGATCCCTGAGCCTTGGTGCAGGATTCGTATTGTAGATGTATCTGTGATGACTGAGCTCCACAATTCTGCATTTTCATTGGTTGTGGTTTTCTGTATTACCCTCAAGAATTTTAAGTCTTAGATTATTTTCACTACCAAATGTGAAGGCACAGAAACAACACAGCCAACACATTTGGCAACTATGAGCATAACTAACATTATAAGGACACACAGGCACACGGGTGTACTGCATTCTCCTTCAGTTTGCTGACCGTTCACAAGTTCCTGTTGGGATAAGACGGAGACAGTGTCATCAGTCTCTATATTTTTAGAGAGTCTTAGTCAAATGAGCAAAATGTCCCTCCATGGTGTTTCTGTGACCTTGGGCTCTGAATGGCCTCTGTAGACAGAGGCCATGACTGTCAGGTGTGACAGCCAGGGGAGGAGATGATTTATGGCCTAGGAAGCTACTCCATGCTCTGAGCATTGACCTCCTTTTGGGGATGTGAAGCAGCAGGTCCCCCCCACCTCCCCGCCCCCCACCTCCCACCTTGCATTGTGGAGCATGTCTGTGTGCAATGGGGGATGCACTGGGTGTCTATGTGGCTATGGGGATATGTGGCTCTGTGAGTCTATCAGCACTAATGCTTTTGTTAGTATTAGTGTTTATAGACAGTGTCTTCTTATGTAGGCCAGGCTGGCCTTGAACTTCTGGAGATCCCCCTGCCCCTGCCTCCTCAGTGCTGTGATAAAAGGCATGCGATACCACACCCTGCTTCAGTACACTTTTTATTTTTAATTCTGAACAACAGGAGCATGCTGGGATTTTTGTCCTTTTAGCATTTCTGGAGGAAACATGTACACAAACACTAAATGAACAAAGAGGATAAAGGGTCTGCCTCCATGTGGGGCAAGGCCCAGGAAGCAGAGGGACAAGCCTGTGGTGCCTTTCTTGTGTGTATTCACAGTACAGTATAGATATGCTCTGCTCACTCTGTCTCTGTCCAGGTGGGTGGAGGAAGGATGGTGGCAGGTGACTGGGTGAGCTGTGCAGACAGGTCCCCGAGGATTTTGCATGCCCAGCTTCGGAGGCTCCTCTTGGCTCAGTTGCCGCTGGTGGTCCCTAGCGATTCTGCCTTGCTGGTCCACAGAGAGATCAACACCCTTCAAACCAGCTGCCTTGTTGGCTGCAGCTCACATGGTCTGCCTCCTGATGCCTGCAGTTGTCATGGAAACCAAAGTAGGTCTGCTTCTGTCTGCCACTGGGTCCCTGGGCTAGGGCAGCTGTGGGCCAAAGCCACCATGGTGAGGGCTGGTCAGGGAAAAGAGGGGGTGTCTGAGGTCCTCTGAGCCTGTTTTTCCTTGAACTCTCCTGGGGCCTCTTTTCTGCCTCTAAACACAAGGTCAGATCACCTGCTGTCACACAACCGGAATCAAAACAGCCCTGTCAGAAAAGGGTCTGGACAGGTTGACTTTTCGAACAAATACAAAATTCTTTCCTGAAAAAAAAAAAATCAAGACATATGCTAATTCCACATTACTGTGCATGTCATTTGTATGCTATTAGCTCAGTGCCTAAAATAAAGTGGCTTTTAGGAGAGATCAGGTGTATGTGACGGGAGGGCTCCACCTGCTTTTGTGACTGTCTTTCCTAGTAAGCAGCTGCTCTGGGTTCACAGCACAGGGAAGATGAACAAGTGATAAATACCGAAGAGATCATGGATTCTGTGTAGTTCTGGAAAACAGAATAGCAAAAACACAGCTAGGCGAGTGAGTGAAGGGCAATGAATACATTCTAGGGAGACTCGCAAAAAAATGGCACAAACATGAAACAGAGTAAGGCAATGCCAAACACAGAGGGGGATGGTGATTAACTTGGGGCAGGGTAGGCTGCCAGGTGGGGTTAGGCAGGTGATTGGCTGGTGTTCTTTTAATCCTGCATCTACATTCTTATATTCTTCTGGGCTTGTGGTACATATGGTGATTAGTGAAAGTCCTGAGTTGGGAGCGGTGGTACACCCCTATAATCCCTGTACTTGAGAGGAGGAGACAGGAAGACAGTTTAAATCACCCTCAGCTACTGAGTTTAGACTAGCCTGAGCTACCTGAGGTCTTATCTCAAAGAACAAAACAAAGAAACAAACAAGCAAACAAAACTAAACAAAAGTTACCAGTATGGAGCTTGTGGCTTCTGGCTTGATTTAGTGATAGTAGGTAGTTATGGGGTCAGTAAGAGGCCACAGATTGAGGATCACCCTCTGCCCTGGCCTCTGACACTGACTGAGAGTGGCCTTGGGGAGACTACTCATCTTACCCCAACTGCGGTTCCTGTATCCAGAACATGACCGTTCACTGCTTCTCTTCATTTGATGCTAAGTTAGAGTTTTCTGTGTGCCAGGCTGAGTCATGTACACATCACCCAGGTACATATTACAACATGCTCCTGGGGAAGACAGGGGCCTTGGTTGGTAGGAGCTAGGAGAGAGGTTTGGAGCAGAGAGCAGGGAGGAGGCCAGTTTTGACTGGGTGCTGAAAGCTGGTCCATAGTTGGACATGGAGGCCCACTCCTTTACTCCTAGCTCGACAGGCAGAGGCAGTCACTTCTCTGTGGTTGTGGACAGCCTGGTCTACATAGTGAGTTCAGGTGAACCCCCCAAAAAGATGGGGTAAGCTTCAATTGGGTGAGTTACAGACAGAAATACAGGCATGATGTGGCAAGGGTTGAAAGGCCACTTGGAAAAATAAGATCCCACTACAGCAGAAGATGGAGGAGTTAAGAGGGCAGATGTGGCTCATTGATAGAAAATGGGTTTTCTCCTTTTTTGTCTTTATAGAAAATAGATTTTGGGCTGGGTGTGGTGGTGCACGACTTTAATCCCAGCATTCTAGAGGCAGAGGCAGGCAGATTTCTGTGAGTTTGATGCCAGCCTGGTCTACAAAGTGAGTCCAGGATATCCAGGGATTGGTACACAGAGAAACCTTGTCTCAAACAACAACAACAGCACCCAAAAAAATTAAAAAAAAAGAAAATAGATTTTTTTCTTCATATACTGTATCTACTTATGGTTTTCCCTTCTTCTACCCCTCCAAATTGCTCCCAGCTCCCCTTCCATCAGGATCAGAAAGAGGGTCTTCTCTTCTGTCTCTCTTTAGAAAACAATCTCCTAAGAGATACTAATAAAATAAAATAAAATAAGAAAACTAAAACTAATACATTGGAATAAGACAAAACAAATAAACAGAAGGAAAAGAGCTCAAGAAAAGGTACAAGAAACAGATACAGACACAGAGACCTACTTATTTGCACACTCAGGAATCCCACCAAAACACTAGACTGGAAGCCATAATATATATAAAAGGGATCTGTAGGATAAAATGAGAGAAAACATATAAATAAAATAAAATAAACAAATAAGATTGGAAAAAAAAAAAAGAGAAGCCCTGGTTCTCACATGGAGTTGTGGCTGACTTGGTGCTTACATTTCTCTTTGGTGACATGCGGAGCACCCTCCTGCAGCAAAGCTGTTAGAACACAGGGGCGAAGGCTCTACGCAGGAACCAGCTCAACTTCTCCATGTTCAACGAGTTGTTTAGCTGGTGTCCTCAACAATGGGGCCTTGCTGTCAGTTTGTGGAGAACAACCTGTAGTCTTGGCAGCCTGGGTTGTTTGGGAATTCCCATGAGGACCCCTTTGGGCAACAACTCAATTATCCTATTTCCCTTTCCTAAGGAGAGCTATTGGTCCCCTCAAATCCTTATGTCTAACCTCTGTTGTTCCATGGAGAGTAGCTTGGTTATCACTGACTTAACTGCTAATACCTATACATGAACATACATACTATATTTGTCTTTCTGGGTCTGGGTTATCTCACTCAGGATGATTTTTTTCTAGTTCCATCCATTTACCTGTGCATTTCATGATTTAATTTTTTTTTTAAAGGCTGAGTGATTAATGGTGTAAATGTTCGGTTTCTTTATCCATTTATCTGTTGAGGGACATCTAGGTTGTTTCCAGTTTCTGGCTATTATGAATAGAGAGAGTAGCAATGAACTCCTTTGAGCAAGCAGCTTTTCAGTAGGATGAAAGAAACATCCTTTGGATATATGCCCAAGAGTGATATAGCTGGATCTTGAGGTAGATTGATTCCCATCTTCCTGAGGAGCCACCACACTGATTTCCATAGTGGCTGTACAAGTTTGCAGTCCCACCAGCGATGGACGAGTGTTCCCTTTATTCTACATCCTCACCAGCATGTGCTGTCATTTGTTTTATTGATCTTAGCCATTCTGATGGGTGTAAACTTAAATCTTAAAGTATTTTTAATTTGCATGAGGATGTTGAAGATTTCTTTAAAGTGTTTCTCAGCCATTTGAATTATCTCTTTTGAGAATTCTCTGCTTAAAACTATACCCTACTTTAATTGGGTTATTTGTTTTCTTGTTATATAGTTTTTGAGTTCTTTATTCTTTACATATTTTTGGTTTTAGCCCTCTATTGGATCTTCTGTTGGTAACAATCTTTTCCCCTTCTCTAGGCTGCTTTGTCTGATTGATGATGTCCTTTGCCTTACAGAAGTTTTTCAGTTTCATGAGGTCCCATTTATTAATTGTTGATCTTAGTGCCTGTACTAACTATGTCCTGTTCAGAAAGTTGCCTCCTGTGTGAAGGTGTTCAGGGTTATTTGCCACTTTCTCATTTATCAGGTTTAGTGTATCTGGTCTTATGTTGATGTCTTTGATCCGTTTGGAGTTAATTTTTGTGCAGAGTGATAAATATGGATCTATTTGGATTCTTTTATATGCAGCAGCCCAGTTTGACAGCACAATTTGTTGAAGATGCTGTCTTTTTTTCCGGTGTGCATTTCTGACTTCTTTATTAAAAAAAAATCAGGTGTCCATAAGTATGTAGATTTATGTCTGGGTTTTCAATTATATTTCATTGATCAACGTGTCTGTTTTTTTGTGCCAATATCATGCTATTTTTATTACTAGTGCTCTGTAGTACAATTTGAAGTCAGGAATAGTGATACCTCCAGCAGTTCTTTTATTATTTAGGATTGTTTTAGCTATCCTGAGGGTTTGTGTATATGTGTGTATGTGTTTCCATATGAAGCTAAAAATTGTGCTTTCAAGGTCTGTGGAGAACTGTGTTGGAATTTTGATGAAGATTGCATTTAATCTGTAGATTGCTTTTGGTAGGATGACCAGGTTTACTATATTAATCATATTGATCCATGAACTTAGGAGCTCTTTCTATCTTCTGACATCTTCTTTAATTTCTTTCTTCAATGTTTTAAACTTTTTATCATATAAGTCTTTCACTTGCTAGGTTAGTGTTACCCCAAGATATTTTATATTATTGAAACTATTTGTGAAAAGTGTTGTTTCCCTGATTTCTTTCTCAGAAACATATAATAAGACAACTGATTTTTTTTTTGAGTTAATTTTGTATCAAGCTACTTTGCTGAAAGTGTTTATCAGCATTAGGAGGCTGCTGGCTGATTTTTTTTTTTCTTTCTTTTTTTCCCCCAATCTGTATCCTGGTGGAGTTTTTAGGGTCACTTATATATACACCATCATATCACTTGCAAAGGTACTTTGACTTCTTCCTTTCCAATTTGTATCCCCTTGCTATCCTTCAGTTGTCTTATTGATCTAGCTAAGGCTTCAAGTACTATATTGAATAAGTTTGGAGAGAATGGACAGCTTTATCTTGTCCCTGATTTTAGTTGAATTGCTTTGAGTTTCTCTCCACTTAAGTTGATGCTGGCTATAGGCTTGCTGTAAATTTCCTTTATTATGTTTATACATGTTCCTTGTATCCTTAATCTCTTCAGGACTTTTATCATGGTGAAAGGGTGTTGATTTTTCTTAAAGTCCTTTTCTGCATCTAATGAGATGACCATGTTTTTTTTTTTCTTTCAGCCTGTTTACATGGTGGATTACATTTATTGACCCATCCCTGCATCTCTGGGATGAAAACTACTTGATAATGGTGAATGAGGTTTTTGATGTGTCCTTGGATTTGGTTTGTAAGTATTTTATTGAGAAATTTTGCATCTGTGTTCATAAGGGAAATCGCTCTGTAATTCTCTTTCTTTGTTGGGGCTTTATGTGGTTTGGGTATCAGGATAACTGCAATTTAGTAAAATGAAGTGGGCAGTGTTCCTTCTGTTTCTATTTTGTGAAATAATTTCAGGAATATCTGGCATTAACTCTTTTTTTTTTTTGAAAGTCTGGTAGAGCTGGGCAGTGGTGGTGCATGCCTTTAATCCCAGCACTCGGAAGGCAAAGGCAGGCAGATCTCTGAGTTTGAGGCAAGACAGCCAGGGCTACATAAAGAAACCCTGTCTTCACATTTCATTTTTAAGCATTACTAGGTACAATACCTTTAAAAAGCATTACCCTTAATTTTGTATCAATATACAAAGATCAATACCAAGGTGGCCAAATATAATCGTAATTTTGTATCAATATACAAAGATCAATACCTATGTAGCCCAATGCAATCTTAATTTTGCATCAATATACAAGGGTCAATACCATTGTGGCCAAATATAATATTAATTTTGTATCAATATACAAAGGTATAAGAGCATATTCAATAATCTGCCCTTTTTTATTGATCTTTCTTTTCTTATGTCTATGTCCCATTTTTTCTCAACCCTGTCTTGAAAAACAACAACAACAATAGCAGCAGCAACAACTCAAAAACCCAAAAAACAGGAAAAGAAAGTCTGGTAGGATTCTTCCCTAAAATCTTTTCTTTTGATTGGGAGATTTTACTGACTGCTTCTATTTCACTGGGGGGAGGGAGGGGACACAGTTAGGTCTGTTTAAATTGCTTATCTGACTTGATTTAACTTTGGCAAATGCTGTGCATTGAGGACATTATCTATTTCTTTTAGATTTTCCAATTTGCTGGAGTACGGGTTTTTTTTTTTTTTTGGTTTTTAGAGACAGGGTTTCTCTGTATAACAGCTCTGGCTGTCCTGGACTTGCTTTGTAGACCAGGCTGGCCTCGAACTCACAGAGATCCGCCTGCCTCTGCCTCCCAAGTGCTGAGATTAAAGGTGTGAGCCACCACTGCCCAGCTGGAGTACAGGTTTTTAAAGTATGTCCCTATAATTCCCTGGGTTTTCTCAGTGTCTGTCGTTATGTCCCCTTCTTCAGTTCTAATTTTGTTAATTTAGATCTTTTTTCTTTGCCTTTTAGTTAATTTGAATAAGGATTTGTCAATCTTATTGATTTTTGCAAAGAATCAACTCTTTATTTCATTGATTCTTTGTTTGTTTTTATTTTATTGAATTTAGTCCAGAGTTTGATTAGTTTTTGCTATCTACTCCTTTTGTATGTGACTTCTTTTTGTTCTAGAGTTTTCAAGTATGCTGTTAAATTTCTAGTATGAGATCTCTCCAGGTTTTTTTAGGCACTCAGTGCTATGAACTTAACTCTTAGAACCGCCTTCATTGTGTTCCATAAGTTTGAGTATACCTTGCATTCATTTTCATTCAAAGCTAAAAAGTCTTCACTTTCTTTCTTAATTTGTCTTGCCCCATTTTTGATTTAGTAGTGACTCATTCAGTTTCCAGGAGTTTGTAAGGTTTCTGTTGTTGTTGATATCTGACTTTAATCCAGATAGGATGCAGGAGGCTGTTTCAATTTTCTTGTATCTTTGGGATTTGCTTTGTGTCCAAGTATATGGTCAAATTTGGAGAATGTTTTAGGAGATGCTAAGAAGAAAGTATGTTCTTTTGTGTTTGGATGAAATGTTCTGCAAATATCTTTTAAGTTCATTTGGCTTATAATGTCAGCTCTAGTATTTCTCTGTTTAGTTTTTGTCTGCATAACCTCTCTATTGGTGACAGTGGGGTATTGAAGTCTCCCACTATCAATGTGTGAGAGTCAATATGTGATTTAAGCTGTAGTAGTATTTCTTTTATGAACTTGGGTACTCTTGTGTTTGGTGAATAGATGTTAAGAATTGTAATGTCCTCTTGGTGGATTTTTCTTTTGATGAGCTATAGCGACTTTTCCTATCTCTTTTGATTAGTTTTGGTTTGAAGTCTATTTTGTGAGATATTAAAATGGTACACCTTCTTGTTTGTTAGGTTCATTTGTTTGGAATGTCTTTTTATATCCTTTTACTCTGAGATGATGTCTATCCTTCATGTTAAGGTATGCTTCTTGGATGCAACAGAAGAATGGATCCTGTTTTTCATCCATCCTGTTAGTCTTTTTATTGGGAAATCAAGGCCATTGATGTTGAGAGTTATCAATGAGCAGTGTTTATTGATTCCTGTTATTCTGTTATTGTGGTGTTGTATGTGTGTGTTTCCCTCTTTTGATTTATTAGTCTGGAGTTATTTATTTCTTGTGTCTTCTTGGGTGTAGTCAACCTCTTTAGGTTGGAGTTTTCCTTCTAGTTCCTTCTGTAGGGCTGAATTTGTAGACAGATATTGCTTAAATTTGGTTTTATCATGGAATGTCTTATTTTCTCCATCTATTGTGATAGAAAGTTGTGCTGGCTGTAGTATTCTGGGCTGGTATCTGTGGTCTCTTAAAGTCTGAAACACATCTGTCCAGTCCCTTCTGGCTTTTAGAGTTTCTGTTGAGAAGTCAGGTATTATTCTAATAGGTTTGCTTTATATGTTACTTGCTCTTTTTAGCGTGCAGCTTTTAATATTCTTTCTTTGTTCTACCTTTAGTATTTTGATTATTATGTGCCAAGGGATTTCTTTTCTGGTCCAGTCTATTTGGTGTTCTGTATGCTTCTTGCTAGGCGTCTCTTTATTTAGTTAGGAAACTTTTTTTTCTATGATTTTGTTGAAAATATTTTATGTGCCTTTGATCTAGGTTTCTTCTCCTTCCTCTGTTCCTATCATTCTTAGATTTGGTCTTTTCATAGTGTCTCAGATTTCCTGGATGTTTTGTGCTAGGATTTATTTTAAGATTTAAAATTTTCTTTGACTGGAGTATCCATTTCTTCTATTGTTATCTCCAGTGCCTGAGATTCCGTTTCTTATATTCTGTTGGTGAGGCTTACCTTTGAGGTTCCTGGTCAGATTCCTGAAATTTTCAGTCCAGATTTCCCTCAGTTTGTTTTTTCTTATTAATTCCATTTCCACTTTCAGGTCTTGAACTGTTTTTATTAACTATTTTCCATTGTTTGTATTTTTCATGGGGATTTATTCGCTTCCTCTTCAGGACCCCCAACATATTCATCAAGGCCCTTTTGTTTTTTGAGACATGGTTTCTCTGTGTAGCCCTGGCTGTCCTGGACTCACTTTGTAGACCAGGCTAGCCTCGAACTCACAGAGATCCACCTGCCTCTGCCTCCCGAGTGCTGGGATTAAAGGCGTGTGCCACCATGCCCGGCCTCATTAAGGCCCTTTTAAGGTCTCTGTCTTGTGTTTCAGCTCTGTTGCAATTCTCAGGGCCTTCTGTGGTAGGGTTTCCGGGTTCCAGTGGAGACATTCCCTGGCTGTTGTTGATTTTGTTTTCACACTGGTGTCTAAGCATCTGGATTTGTGAAGACTGTAATTCTAGGTTCTGATGTCTGGTCTTGTCTTTGTCGGGTGGGTGTTTTGCTCCTTGATTTCAGTTGCCCTCTCTTATTTCTAGGAGGGTGTGGTAGGTGTGTGTTGCCTGGTAGGGAACTGTTTTGGATGCTGCTGAGTGAGGCCAGTGGGGGATCCCAGTAAAATGTGTTTCTAGGTGTTGGGAGCTGACATTTAGGAATGGGGATGGGCTGTGGTGGGGTAGGAAATATGCTGAGGGGGTCCACAGGAGGAAGGGAAGCAGGGTGTTTCACCAGGATCTGCTTAGTTCCCCAGGAATAGGGGCAAAGAGTTAGGAGAGACCACGGGTAGGTAGTCTGCTACAGAGCTAGGGATGAGACTTGGGGCTTAAGTTTGGAGGAGAGCAGGGAGAGTGACAATCTGAAGCTTGCCTACCTGCTTTATTGGACTGTTTGCTTCTCTGCTGGGTTTGGCTGGGTGGGGTCCCAGGGAATGTCTGCTGGTGTTGGGGGCTGAAATAACGGGATGAGTGGGAGGGAGGGAACTTGGAAGGGAAGATCTGTGTGATCCGTTGGAGCTGGGGGTGGAGAGGCAAGGGCAGCCTGCAGCAGGTATCCCCCCTACAGAGCTAGGGTGGTGCTGCTGGAGGATTAGAATTAGAGGAGAGGAACAGGAGGTGAAGATCTACAGTTAGCTTCCTGCTTTCCTGGTAGGGCAAAGGGATACCAGGACTCCCCTTTCCAAACAAGAAAGTCCCTCCAGGAAGACATATGACTCAGTCAGGGGGATGACATGGGAAGAGGGGACAGGATGTCATTGCCAACTCCCTGTCCTGGGAGCAGGTGACAACTTGACTTTCAGGGATTAGATGGTTAAGTGTGGTAGAAGTCAGGTCTCTTTGGTGAAATTGGTAGGCAGTTCAGATTAACATATGGCAACACACAGGGAAGAGCTTGGCGACCCTATACTTGTTGATCTGGACAGAGCCACTTGTGGCCAAATGATATGCCCTATTGAAGGAGCGTTGCTAAAAAACCTCGCAAGCCACACAGATGATGTCATTTGCCATGAAAAACCACAGGGACTCTGAGCATTGTGGGAGGTCTCATGGACCCTCAAGACCACCAAGGATCATGAGAGAATGCCATAGAGACTCCATATAAGCCGGAGATCCACGTGGTCTCGCTCTCTTCTTCCTCCTGCCCTCTTCCACTGAGAGGCCACATTGAAGAGCACCGCAAGGTACGCCGTTAGCAGAATTTAGACTGCTGTAGCCCAAGGCAAAGGCACAGCATTCTTGAGGCCCCAGAGTGCCAGAAAAGTGATTGAGGCAAGCACAGTTACAAAGCTGCTTGGAGAAGCTTGAGACTGGCCCAGGCCAAAGAGACCTTGGAGGCGAATCTTAACTGATTGAAAAAGCCGCCCTCAGTTGGTGGTTGGGACTGACTGATTTTATAAACTGGCCACAATTTGATGGTGAAAATAAACTGGCCTTAAGAACTGGCAAAATAGGGCCCAATGGACTTTAAGTTTAAGAGAGTACTGGATGGGACAGCAGTAAACCAGGCCACCCTGCACGGGCCTACGCTAAGCATATTAATATCCTTTTAAGAAAGTTAAAATAGTGTTAGTTGGATGTTTTTAGGTAACTATTAGAGTGTTCTTAGATATTGGAGTGTTTTTAGTTAGATTATAGATGATAGATTATTAGGGTTTAGGTTATAAGATTTAGGTATTCTATAGAGGCTTGTTAAATATTAATAAATATAAGTGTTGGTAAATAAAAATATTCTGTCACACTTAAGACCTTGGTTTTGACAGTCTAGGATTCCCAACTTCTGCACTGGGAGGCCATGGAGGAAGGAGACCACCTTCCACCTTCAGATGAACATGCTGTTGCCATCAACTGTACCTCTCACAGATCCAGCAAATGAGCCCCAAAGAAGCCAGTTTGGGGACTTTTTTTTTGAGACAGGGTTTCTCTGTGTAACCCTGGCTGTCCTGGACTCACTTTGTAGACCAGGCTGGCCTCGAACTCGCAAAGATCGGCCTGACTTTGCCTCCCAAGTGCTGGGATTAAAGGCATGTGCCACCACCGCCCAGCTTGGGGATTGTTTGCAAGCAACACTCTTTTAAAGTTTGGTTGGTACCAAGATAGCCCTGGCTGGGGTCCCTGGATGCTGATACAATGTCACTTGTTATCAGGCCTGGCCTTACCCACACCAACCTAATCCGTCATGATAAAAGACTTGGGACCTGTGCGGCTTAATTTTCATCAACTCAACACTCACTTGGGAGGAGGGAACCTCAATTGAGGAATTGATTTCTTTTAGATTGGCCTGTGGGCATGTTGGGAGGGGTTTTTGAAATTGCTAATTGGCAATTAGGAAGGCTCAGTCTGCTGTGGACAGTGCTATCTCTAGGCAAGGCCTGGGTTATGCAAGAAAAATGCCTGAGTTTGCTAGAAGAGATAAGCCAGTAAGCAGGGCTTCTCCACGGCTCTGCTTCAACTCCTGCCTCCAGGTTTCTGCCTTGGCTTCCTCTGAAGATGGACTATAGGCCATAGGCTGTAATAAAGCTGTTATGCCCTCCAAGTTGCTCTGGATCACTGCTCTCGATCACTCAGCAACAGTAGAACAGGACCCAAAAGCTGTGAACATAGCCATCTCTTAGGAGGTGGGATGAGTCTCTAGCAATCTAATGAGGGAAGGTCTGATATCTTCTCTAAAGCAGCAGTTCTCAATCTGTGGATCATGACCCCTTTGTGGAGGCATTGAACGACTCTTTCACAAGGGTCTATATCAGATATCCTGCATGTCAGATATTTATATTATAATTCACAGCAGTAGCAAAATTATAGTTATGAAGTAACAGTGAAAATAATTTTGTGGCTGGGGGTCATGACAACACGAGGAACTGTATTAAAGGGTCACAGCGTTAGGAAGGTTGAGGACCACTTCTCTAAAGTATATGTGTGGGATGGGGACTGGGGGAGGTGAAGCAGGGGCCACCTAGGAACTCCAGGTTAATCTCTTGCTCCTTCCACATGGAACGACTTGCTCAACTCTGGCCCTCACTTGCTGGGCACTATTGTTAGGAAACTATTCTCTGCTTGGTGGGATGGTATTTCTCACTGCTGAAGTGTAAAAAGTGGTTTTGATTTTGCAGGAGTGTAGCATTCAGGTTCCCAAAACTCTTCTCTCTGGGAGACTCCTGAGCCATTACTCATCTGAGAGAGTCCTACAAATCAAGGAAACCTGCATTTAGTTATTCTGGGAGTCCAGGACCTAGGGGCCGGCCAACTGTGTTAGGAAGTTGGGAACTGAAGGATGTCTTAGACGAGTCAAGGAAACCAAACGAGAGAGAGTTTCATAGAATCAAAGAAGAGATAGCAGGACCATGGACCCAGGTTAGTAAGCCATGGTGACTCCTAGGGATAGACCGATGCCTGACATTTACATACCATTGAACATATACATGTTTGCCTTTGGGACAAATTCATACTCAATGTCTCTGATAGTTTTGAATAAGGCAATTTGTGACGAGCCCAGCAGGCACCCGTGACCATTAAAGTTTACTGTAATTTTTAGTGGTAGGGAGTGTGGGTTTGGGAAACAGGGTCTAGATACCCGTATACACGGGAATTGAATGAGGTCATCTAAGTGGTGGGTTGTCAGGTGTCTGCCATGGTAGCAAGTCCTGGTGTGGTGAAGCCAGCCGGTGGGAAGGTGAAGTGTGGAGCTGAGAGAGTAGAAAGGGTTTTGGATCAGGAGGGGATTCACAGGAAGGCCTGTGTAAAGTCATGCGTAGTCAGGGCAGTGGGAAGTCTGGTGTGGTCTGCTGTACTGTGATGTGTGAATGGCAAGTGTGAGAGAAGAGCTTTGGTGTGCCACGGTCACACCAGACAGGGCATTCCTCTGACCTCTTTGTCCCTTCATCACAAAGATCTGTGTGCTGGGCACTGTTCTAGCCACCAAATGTAAAGCAGGGGGCAAAAGGTCAAAAGTTCTGTCCCCAAGGACATCACCCTAGGAAATCTAGTGTGCACTAATTATATCATTAAACAATTATGTCTGAGACACTTGCTCCTTGCATGATCTTGTAAGTGATTTGCTTTCTCTCTGTCTCTCTGTCTCTCTCTCTCTCTAAATAAAAAAATCTATCTTCAGGATTTTCTAATCTTATTTGGGCAGACTAATGAGAAAAGGGAAAAATACATCCATGTTGACTTTAGGAAAATATGGGGAGAACGGGATAGATGGCATCATGAGACAAAGGTAGTGACACCATTAGGGTTGTCCACAGGACGACTGGGCTGGAAATCCTGGAAAGAACTGGAAGCTCAGCCCTGGGGTTCAGCACCCCTTAAGCCGGTCTTTGTCTTTCCTTGGCAGTTTTTACTGAGAGCTGGTGTGTCTCATGGGAAGTATGGCTGTGGCTTGGCTAGTTCAAGTTTCCTCCCAGTTCTTGACCTGCCGTCAGCCCTTCTCCACAGCCTGTAGCTCTTGTTCTCAGCCTCCTCCCTTCTTTGCCAGGAAAGGAACAGTAACTTTAGGACCAGAAGGAACTCCACGCAGCCTTCTCTTCTCAGCCAGTAGAATCATCAGTGCTGATGAACAGCCAGGATGGTGTGCTGACAAACTCTTGCTCTTGTCTATAAAGTGGCTTTCTGCCCTGGGTGCTCAGGAGATCTAGTTGTGATGTGCCCGTCAGGCAGGGCCAGTGACTATATAGCAGGGAGCCTGTAGAGATGCGGGGCAGGCTGACTTCATGTCCAACTAGAAGGTGGCAGAGTTGTGGTCACTCTTCTTTCTTCCTACACTTGGACCTTGGTCCTTGCCAGCTCCTCTCCTTCTAGCTCCATCTTCTCCCATGCCCTGCCCACCTCTGGAGCACTGGAATTTGGAAGAACAAAGGCTATGGAGACAGGTAGCCCTAAGGTAGCTCTCTGCTCTGGTGTTTTCTAGTGGATGGATGTGAGTGGGTCGCTCTGCACGCAGGGCACCCAGCCTCTGTCCCTTCCAGGCTGGTGTGAAGATCACTTGCGACCCAGGCTTCCAGCATCTGGCAAGGGATTCAGAGGAATCCAGCAGGGTTTTGTTTGTTTATTTATTTGTTTCCTGGAAAACATCAGGGTATTCGTACTATTTTCTTATTTTGGGACATGGCCCCATGTAACGTAACCTTGGGCTCACTACATTACCGAGGACGATCTTGAACTTCTGACCCCTCTGAACCTTTGAAGTTCTGGGATTAAACTCTGGGCTTAGCACATGCTAGGTTAGCTCTCTACCAGCTAAGCGACATTCCCAACTCCACGAACCTTATTTTAAACCTAGGTACTAAAACCAGACTGCTTTCTCTTCAGAGACTCTCAGTGCTGTCACAACCTCTCCGGTCCTCTGTTCTTCAAAGGTTCTAGGTCTTGGGCTCAGCTTCCTGAGAGGCCAACACTTGGCAGAGAAGTGAGCCTGATGCCTGCTTGTTGGTTGGTGGGTACCTCTGTTTGGGGAGAAGAGAGTGAGCCCTCTTCTTCAGCAGTAGCCTTTGGAGTCTCTAGGATAGGGGATAAGGAGGGGTCTGAAACCATTTTCTCGACTCAATCCACCTCATCTGTGTCTGGGGGGCTCTTATCCCCTTCTCCCTGACCTTGTGTCTCCTGTTGGCTCAGTCCATCCTGCTAACGAGCTGAGCCAGCCGCCTGGCGCCTGCCTCTCCAATGTGCTGACTCAGTCCCATGCCTCCTGCTTCCTCTGCCCTTGTTTGAAAATGCCAAGTTAATTGCTTCCAGCTCCAGGCTGCCTTGGTAGGGGCACAGCCCTCCTTTCGTCTCCCCTTCTTCACACCCTGAAGGGAGGCAGGCGAGCACCCTTCAGCCTCAGGTCTGCCATCTATGTGCACTAGAACAGGCTTGCAGTGATCACCAGGGAACAGCAGGGGTGTGGAGGGGCAGGCTGGTACCCTGGGGGCAAACTTCCAGGGTTCCTAGCCCTTGGGATACAGGATGACAGCTTCTGCCTGGATGATGGGACAAATGGCTGTGGGCTCTTGCCAATGGCCTCTCAGATCCATGGCTAGGTCTTGGGCAGCAAGAGTGTGGTGTGTTGTGAGGGAGACCTGAGGCCTCAAAGAGAAAGAAAAGAAGGATGGGGGGAAAGATGGAACACAAAAATGGAGGAAAGGAAGAAAAGCAAGAGAGGAGAGAAACAGAGAAGGGAAGGGGGAAGGCAGGAGGTAGAGAGAGAAGAAGAGAAGAAAGGAAAGAAAAGAAGGAAGCAAGAAAGGGAGGAGGGAGGCAGGGAGCCAACAGAATTTCTCACAGGAATTCCCACAGGATGGACTTACAGATGTGCTACTGGGGTGAGAGTCAAAATATTTAACAACAGAATGGTGCCAGCTCTGACTAATGGAATGGAAAGCTGGGCAGGGTCCTAGAGGCCTCCTGAACTATGTCAAGAGTTAACTCTTCAGTTCCTGGGCCTCAGGGAGGTAGGGCAGGGGAGAGTCACTTGATGGTAGTTGTGGAAACTCCTTTCTGTGCCATAGCATGAGCTTGGTAATGTGTACACTGTGCCAAGTTTGGGTCTATTGTCTGATAGGTGCTTCATCCTGTGCTGAAGGGGTGGTGACTGTCAGTCTGGAGCTTTGGAGTAACAGGTAAGAAACAGACTAGGTGATCAGGAGCATGGGGGCTGGGGGCTGCGCAGGGCAAGATGAAGACCAGAACTTGAGGGGCAAGCTCCCTTTGTGGTGCTGGGTGTTGGTGTTCCTGCTGGGAGCTTGGTCCCTGGTTCTGGGTGCTGAGGGAGATGAGTGTGTGGGGCGCTGTAATGATATATATATATATATCTGCTCAGTGGTTTTCTTATTGCTGTGACAAAAAGAGAGGAGGAAGGCAGACACAGGGTCAGGGGAGCTGTCTATCAGGAGACATTAAGGAGCAGTCAGAGGAGAGGCCTTCCTCTGCCTGTCCTTCACCCCCACCCTCCTGGGGTTTGCAGCCAGGGATCCTTGGTGAGTGCCAAGTGCTCCCAGGTGGATGGATGGGTTTTCCATTTTCTTGTTCTTGTTCTTTTCTTTCTTTCTTAAACTTTCTTTCTTTTTCTTTCCTTTCAATCTTTTTATTTTTTCTTTTTCCTTTGCTTCAGCATTCTTGCAATGGGCTGGTGCTGAAGGAATAGAACCTCCTGTCATGCTGTCTTTCTCTGGCTTGCTTAGGTCTGGGAGAGTTTGCTCTGTGTGACACAGTACAGGGGACAGGTCCAAGGCAGTGGGAGGGGACAGAAGTCTGCTGATCCCCTTCTAGGAGGGGTCACTCTATTCACTGACCTTCCAGCTCCCCAAACCAGGAGCTTTGCAAAGACTGGCACTAGATGAACCCCAGGACAGGGTCAGTTTCAGGGCTTGCTAGGACACTGGTGAGCCTCCAGTGGTCTGTGCCGCCCCACACTGGTTCCCATCGTTCCACTGGGGCACCAGCCATCATGTGTTTCTTCTTGCTTTTCTCCCTGGGTCTCCAGCCAGCTTGCAGGCTTGATGAATTAGCCCCATAGATATTCCGTCAGGAAAGCAAACACATATCATATATATCTTTGACAAGTTATTATTCTCCCTTATCAGGACTCGGGTGGATCTGTGCCCGCCATTACTCAAGCTATACACTGGACCAGGCTCCAGCTACATGAGAAAGTAGTCCAGTCAGCCTAGCCAAGGCCCTGCCCTGCACGCAGGCTGTGCTGTGTGGGGGCGGGTACGCTTAAACACGTGGACCAGGGAGTGGGGTATCTCGCCACCCTCATGGTCCCATGACTGACAGATCCTTCCCATGTGGAGGCGAGGTGTGGCCAAAATGAACTGGAGATGTTCTGACCTTTCATCCTCTCATCTGAGACAGGAGCTGGAGTTGTGTCCCAAGGAATGAGGTTTGGGGCTCACTCTTGGCTACTTTGTGGGACTGGATGGGACCTTCATTATCTGTTGCATGGGCCTTTTAGTGACCTGCTGGCAGGAGAGATCACCCTGCCACCTACCGTCAGTGCCCGACTTCCTCAGAGCCAAAGGGGCTCCTGGAGGCCAGCTCTTTGCCCTGTGGTAGCAAAGGCTTGCTGGCCAGTGAGGGCTGATAAATGAGATGTGAGTGAATATTAGTGTGCTCTTAGCTTGGCCGTTGGGCCGTGATTTGTCATCTCTCACCCAGCACGTTCCCATCTCCCCAGAGGCAGGCTCCGTATTAACAAGTCCTCTACTTAGGAATATAAATGGGTCGTCTGGAACTGCTCCTGACAGTCTGCAGGCTGCTAATGCACCCTGGCCTTGGGGGGAGGGGCAAGGCCACACAGGCTTATCTGGCTTCTGAAGTGGGAATGGTGGAGGGAAGGCCTCAGCTGCCTTCACTGGAGAGGGGCTGCCCATGACTCCACACTGCCACGGCACGCAGATCTGGTGGAAATTTGAGGAGCCCACCTTTCTACTTCCAGGCTTGTGTGACTTCCGCCATCTCGGGACACAAAACAGACCTTGTCTTCTGATGGCCCTACAGGGTTTATATGCTGTCAGGTGGCTTCCTCCAGATCTGACTTGTCCCATTCTGGGACTGACAGCCAGTTTCTTAGGTATAAGGGAGAAGTTAGGGATCAGAGAAGGTCTTATTGAGGGTAGAGGTGACCCACCCCTGTATACAGAGTATCATGTAGCAAAGGCTGGCCCCCAACTCGTATGTAGCTGAAGATAATCTTGAACTTCTGACCTCCCTGCCTCTACCTCCCCAGTATGTGTTACCATGCCTGCTCTTATCTGACGCTGAGGATCAAACCCAAGACTTTGACCATGATATGTAATCACTCCCAACTGAGCTATACATCCCTGAGACCTGCTTCTGACACCCTGTCAGCTGGTGGGATGTGTTTGGTCCTTGGGGAACAGTGTCCAGTTTCAACTCCAGCATCTGGGCAGAGTCTCAGATTCTCAGGGCCTGGTGCAATGGGTATACCCTTAGAAGGTAGCTCTATCTAGGCGAAGGCTATGTGTACTTGGGTGGCTGGGGGTGGAGGTCTTGGCTGTAATTATCACTAGGGGGCAGTCCAGACCTGTGTTTCTCTCTTTCCAAGGGGCAGAGGACCCAGGGTAAGGATAAGAAGAGGAGATAGAGTATCTAGATTGGTGTCCAGGCTGAGGTTCTTTGTTCTGAGAATATCTCTGGTCCCTCTCTTCTTTGGAATCTATGACTGTCAGAATTCTTCAATTCCAAGTAAAGGAAGAGAAATCTTTAAAAAAAATTAAACCCATGGTGGTGTGGGAGGGCAAACATTTTGTTTGATCATTTAGATGTATAACACTTATTTTACTGTTATTAAAAAAAAATCAAGCCGGGCGGTGGTGGCGCACGCCTTTAATCCCAGCACTTGGGAGGCAGAGGCAGGCGGATCTTTGCGAGTTTGAGGCCAGCCTGGTCTACAAAGTGAGTCCAGGACAGCCAGGGCTACACAGAGAAACCTTGTCTCGAAAAAAAAACAAACAAACAAAAAAAATCAGTGAGAACTTCAAAGGTTAAAAGACTTTGTAGAGTGGCCAACCAATGACTGGTCTAATTTGAGGTTCCAGGCCATGAGAAGGAGCCCATGCCTAACACTGCCTGGATGACCAGGAACCAGAGGCTGAATAGCCTAGAGACCTAGGATAGAAAAAAATACCAATAAAATGAATCCTAATGATATCCTTATATACTCATAGATCAGTGCCTAGCCCAGTTATCATCAGAGAGGCCTCCTCTGGTGGCTGATCAGAGCAATTAGGCAGAGAGAGAGAGAGAGAGAGAGAGAGAGAGAGAGAGAGAGTCCAAGTTAGAGATCTCCATTGGGTCCTTTCCCTTGGAGCTTAGGAAACCCCACAGAAGAAGGGGACAAAGAATTCTAGGAGCCAGAGGAGTCAAGGACACCAGGAGAGCATGGCCCACAGAATCAACTAAGCAGGGCTCATAAGGGCTCACAGAGACTGACCTACAGTCAGGGAGCCTGCATGGGTTCGAGCTAGGCCCTCTGAATATATGTTAGGGTTTAGCCTGGTTTTTTTGTGGGACCCCTAGCAGTGTGAGCAGAGGTGTCTCTGATCCTTTCGCCTGCGTTTGGGATCCTTTTGCTCCTACTGGTTGTCTCTTCTAGTCCTGTCTTATTGTATCTTGTTATGCCAGGTTCGGGGGATATTGTTGGGAGATCTGCTCTTTTCTGAAGGGAAATGGAGGAGTCGATCTGTGGGAAAGGGGAGGTGGTGGTGAGGAACTGGAAGGAGTAGAGGGAGGGGAAACTGTGGTCATTATGTATTGTTTGAGGGAAGGGGGAAAAAAAAGGTTTTGTAGATGATGTAGTTGGTGGTCAGAATTCTGGGATTGGTGCCAGAAGGTCTGGTATCCCAGCTCCTCTGTTTAGTTGCTGGATCTCTGAGCCTCAGTTGTCTGACCTTTAAAGTGTAGATTATAATACATACCCTATATGGTACTGTATGGACAGATGCTGTAAGGTTTGCCTAAGCGTTCTGTGTAAGTTTATTATCATTTGGCCATGTGTGTTTGTGTACGCACGTGCACTCCTGCGTAGAGATCAGAGATGACTTTTGCAGCTGGTTTGCTCCTTCTGGGTTGGATTGGTGGGTTCTGGGATCCAGCTCAGGTTGTCAGGTTTCCAGAAGAAATGCTTTTACCCACTGAGGCCTTTTGCCAACCCAGTTGTCTATATATATATATTTTATGATAAGCAACCACATCATATTATGACAGAAGAGTGAGGGCCAAATTGAAAACCAAACACGAGTTTTCTCTTTGCATGGATATTTGAAAGACCTCTTGCCCACCAATAAAGGAACTGAAGAAACACTTCCCACTTTGACATTTCCTAGGACTCTGTACGGAATGAGTGGGTGCTAGTTTGCACATGCTTTTTTTTGTTTTGTTTTTAGAGACAGGGTTTTTCTGTGTATTAGTCCTGGTTGTCTGGACTCGCTTTGTAGACCAGGCTGGCCTCAAACTCACAGAGATCCTCCTGCCTTTGCCTCTCAAGTGCTGGGATTAAAGGTGTGTACCACCACCGCCCGGCTGCACATGCTTTTATACTTCGAGTTTCTGAGGAGAGATTGCCTGTCGGGTCTGTGCCCTCTGGCATGGGATGTGGGTACCTCGACCTTCTTCAGCTTCATACACCGAGAGAGGCTGGTACCATGAGCTAACCTGTCACAGAGCCAGCCACCATGGAACTTTCTAGTTCATGATCCTCCCCTACAGTGGTACATTGGCACCTCCTGAGAGGCTGCTGAACTGGTCAGAGCTGAGCTCCATCCCAGAGTGGAGCTGGTCTGGACCTGAGGTCCAGCTGTGGTGCTGACTTAAAGCTGTCTGCTGCTTTTGCTGTTCCTGGGTCAATCTTCATTGTCTGACTTGACTGGATTCAGAATCTTCTAGGAGACACACCTCTGGGCTGTGTTTGGGGTGAGGGTAAGGCAATATTTCCAGAGATTTAGCTGACAAGGGAAAACCTGGGGTCTCAGACTGATAAATAAAAGGAGAAAGGAAGCCAACTCCTGGCAATTCATCCTCGTATTTACCTCTCTGCTCCATGAATGAGGGTACCTGTCACAGCCACAGCTTAGAGCCACATCGGTACCGTGTCTCCCTGCCATGATGACTCCACCTTTAAACCCTGAGCCAAAATCAGCCCTTCCTTCAAAATCAACCCCTTCCTTAGATTGCATTTGGCTGACATTTTCTCATAGTGGTTAGAAAAGTAATTAATACAAGGACCTTCGTCCAAAGCTTTTCCCTGGGGAAGAAGGGACAGAGGAGAGGCACCCAGGTCCCCAGTCCCAGGGCCTCACAGAATCCTGCATACATTTGAGAAGAGCAGTTTGACTGTGGAATCCTCTTGGCTCATTAGTGACAGAGGCTTTGGTTTTAGGCATGGCTCCATGATTAACTTGGTGGACTTTTTAGTAACTGTCCTGCATCTCTGAGCCTCAGTTTCCTCATCTGCTGGAGGGGACAAGCAGCATCCCTTGGGCCCGAGAAGGACTCTGATAGGAGGATCAGTGACTCAACAGCAATGCTGCAGCTTTGGAAGACCTTGAAACTGAGCTGTTTTCTCCCAGCTCCTTCATACACTGAGTGTTGGCCAGTGGGGCTGCTGCAGTAGAGCGACAGAAGCCTATGGCCATCCATCAGCGACATCCATTCTGTCTCACAGCGATGGTGCCTGTCTGAGTCAGTGTTCTAGTGCTGTGAAGAGACACTGTGACCGCAGCAGCTCTTATAAAAGGAGGCATTTGATTGGGGCTCGCTTATAGTTTTAGAGGTTTAGATTGTTATCACCATGGAAGGAAGCATGGTGGTGTGCAGGCAGACAAGGTAGCTGAGAGTCCTACATCTAGATCCAATGGCAACAGGAAGAGAGCTACCCTGGGCCTGGCTTGAGCATTTGAAACCCCAAAGGCCACCCCTGGTGAAACACTTCCTACAACAAGGCCACACCTCCTAATCCTTGTCAAGTAGTTCTACTCCCTAATGACCAAACTTTCAACTATATGAGCCTATGGGGGCCATTTCTATTCAAACACCATAGTGCCAAAGTACCCCATGATCTGTTGGTACAATTGACTCCTAGGGCTGTGGAGGTGGACTGCTTAGTACGGCATTTCTTCTTGGCTGTGCATGTTGTCTATTGCCCTATTTCATATTGTCCTCCCTCAGAGTTTGTCTTGGGGCCCAGACTTCTGCTTTTCATAAAGATACCAGTTAGCTGATATGATGGTTTATCAACTTGACACCCTCTAGAATTACCTAGAAGGGAGTCTCAATGAGAGATTGTCTAGATTAGGTTGATCTACCTGTCTGAAACTGTCTTGATTAGTGAGAAGATCTATCCACTGTAGACAGCACCGTTCTCTGTGCTGGGGATCCTGGATTGTGCGAGATGGGAAGCTGACTGAGCACTGGCATGGTTACATTGCTCTCTGCTCTGGAATTTCTGCCACCTTAGCTCTCCCAGGCCTGCCACCTGGCGCTGTGAGTCAAACAGATTTCATCAGGGTATGTTAATCACCACAACAGGAAGTGAAACTAAGCCTTCCTGTTGGGCACCATGTTGTATGCCTACAATGATGTCGCTTGGGATGCTGGGATAGGAGGATTCTAACTGGGATAGGAGGATTGTGAGCTCAAGGCCAGCCTGGGCATCTAGACAGTTTTAGGCTGATCTGGGCTGCATGGTAAACACCTCCACTCCCCAGTCCTTTTGTTTTATTTATTTATTTATTTATGTTTTTTTGAGTCTCACTATATAGCCCTGGCAGGCATGGAACTTGCTATATAGACCAGATTTTTCTTACATTCACAGAGATCTACCTGCCTCTGCCTCCCAAGTGTTAGTGTTAAAGACTTTCCAACATGACTGGCAAGACTTTTTTTTTTTCAAGATAGCAAATCTTTGTAGGGCCATCTTAATGACTCTTTAAACATGTGGCTGATTTTTCCTCAATACCTCTGTAGGATATTTAGGATCATATTCTCAAGTCCTGGTCTTGAGACTTTCCCACAGTATTTTGGGAGGCAGTGCGAGGTGCTTGAGTGCCTGATTTGGAAGATGGCAAGAACATCAAACAAGACCACTTTGAGGTGGTACAGAGAGGAGAGCAAAACCTGGCCTAGACCCCCTCCCTAGAGCAGCCCTCCCTATCCTTCTCTCCTAGACACTCCCTCACCTGGCCCCAATGGAGAGGTCATCGAGGTTATGGGATGTATGGGGGGAGGGTGGAGGAGGCAGTGTCATGTGGTCTAGCTTCAGGGGCATCAGGTACTTTACAGTATAAATGGGAAAGATGGCCCAAACACAACTTTTATAGAGAGTGTTGGGGTGGGCATGTCGCAATGACAGGGATTAGGGTCTGCATGGTGGTGCCCTTCAGTGGCAGCCATGGGATGCTGGAGGTTTGCCTAGCTCCCCTTTGACCTTAATGTGGCAGAGATGTCAGAGCAGGGATACAGGAGAAGGATATTGGGTGTTACCCAGACCAGAAAGGGCTCAGAGCTTGTTCCTGTAACAGATGAGGTCAGGGCTGCCTCCTTCCCTTCTCTGACTGTGTCCAGGGACCCACCACAGAGAGGATATGTGGGAATACTCATGCGCGCGTGAGCGTGAGTATATGGGTTGTGGTCTGCTGCTGGCCAGGTGTGCATCCATATTAATTAGGGGTGAATCCCTGGAAAGCAGCCGGATGCTGAGTTTGCCGGGAAATCTGCTTGAGCCAGCTGCTCAGTTCCTGGCCACTGGAAGGAGATTTGGAATGTTAGCTTAAGCAGTGGGACCCTGATTCGGGTCTGTTTGCCAATTTCGGTGGTGTAAATAGTCCCACTGTGGCTGAGCTCACGTTACCAACACGAAGCTGACAGGTGTAGACACTGCTGAGAATTTAACACCGTGGTCCCTTCCCTCATGATGGAGGACTGTAGCCCAGCAATGGAGTGCTCCAAGTTGCACTGCAGGGTGATTAGAAGCTCAGAAGGACCATGCTGCCAGGTTGCTTTGGCGTGTCTGTCTGTCCACCTGTCTGTCCATTCATCGTCTGTCTATCTGTCTGGTGTCATCATTAGTAAGGCATTTTCTGTGATAGTGAGGCAAGGAAACAAGGGGTGGGCTGGCCATTCAGAGGGTAGTGGTGGAAGCTCTGTCATGCACTAGTGCCAGCGGAACAAACTACAGGGTTCCTTGTAGCTCACCAAAGGCCCTCTCTCCTGCTATCTTTAAACTGTGTGATCACAGCTACTAGTAGGGGTATGCAGAACCACGGGATTTCTTAACCGAGGAGACTGAGGCTCAGGGGGATCACATGACTGCTCTCCCGTGGCCTCCAAGCATTGACTGGATACCATATTTTCTGTACCCTTTCCCAGCACAGGGCGTGGAGATCTAAGACTTTCCTCATGTCTGATGCCTGCCTGCTAATGGACCCAGAGCTGGCTCTTTGACATTGATCTGGCATATAAGGAGTCCCTCAGCAAATCCTGCCAAAGGCACCTACCTTGGAAAACGGCTATCACCCTCTGCCTCTCCAAGGCCCAGGCCCTTTGGTGCATGTTGTTGGCTACTCCTACCTACCCGTTTCCTTTTCACCTAGGATGAGATTGCGGACTGTCCCTACCATTTAGCTTTAACCCTCCCTCACCAATTTCTCATGTCTTTCTTCTAACTGCTGCTGGATCATGAAGGCCCCCCTTGCTCTGCCTGGGACCTTTGTCTGGCAGAAAGACAGACACACCAATGTGGGATTGGATACATCAGTGGAGAGTTGAAAGTGAAGAAAAACAGCAGGGAGAGAGACACCATGTGTTAGAGAAACAGCAAAATACAGATGCCCAGAGTTGATCCCCATGTTAGAGAAGAGGTTCAGAGAAGTGTGGTGCTCAACATCATATAGTCAGCGAATTTTCAGGGCTGTGAAATCTATTATGTCTGCTCTTACTGTTGCACCCCCAGGCCTCCCAATTAAAGAAGGGAGGCCAAAGAGGAGGAGACAAGAGGTCAGAGGGGGAGAGAGTGGGTGAGAGGGGCTAGGTATCCACTAGCATCCTTCTATGGTTGAGAAGCAGTGCAATGTGGCTGGAGAAAAGGCATCCGATGAGGAGTCAGCACTGTTTCTGCTAGCGTGTGGCCTTGGGCAAGTCATCTTACTTCCCTGGGCTTCAGATTTTTTATTTTCAAAGGAGAATAAAAATCCCTTGCTGTCTGTCAGGCTGGTCCTGGTGGTGCCAGAAGTAATGATGTGACTATGCAGTTGCTCATCTAGTAAGAGCAACCAGCCACGTCGGCAT
This sequence comes from Lophiomys imhausi, assembly GCA_907164525.1. Taxonomy (NCBI): domain Eukaryota; kingdom Metazoa; phylum Chordata; class Mammalia; order Rodentia; family Muridae; genus Lophiomys; species Lophiomys imhausi. The sequence goes on from CAJQZJ010000834.1 coordinate 1,163,441, forward strand.
CAGGAATCACAGTGAAGACAAGCCAGGCACTGCCCTACCTTTCCACCGACCAAAAGCAACCCAGGGAGAAAGGTTTATCTTATCTTACACTTCCAGGTTCCAGTCCATCATTGTGCTAAGTTCAGGGCAGCAGCTCCAGGTAGGAATTTGGAGGCAGGAAGTGAAGCAGAGGTCATGGAGGAATGCTGCTTGCTGACTTGCTCCCCATTGCTTGTCCAGCCTGTTTTTTTTTTTTAATACCCCAGGACCACCTGCCCAGGGATAGCACTGTCCACAGTGGGCTAGGATTTCCCACATTAATCACTAATCAGAAAATGTCCCCCCCACACCCATAGGTCAGTCTGATAGAGGCAATTCCTCAGCTGAGTTTCCCTCTTTCCTGGTGACTCTAGTTTGTATCGAGCTGGTGAAAAGGAAGCAGCAGAGGTCCTGCCCGGGTCCCTGGGGACTTTTCATTTAGGGCCTACTACAGGTCACTGCAGTAGAGAGGAACCATAACTAAACCAAGTGGGTGGGACTCAAACCAGGAGCCTTAGCCCAGTGCAGGAGTCAGGGAAGGAAGGCTTCCTGGAGGCAGTGGCTCTGGAGCTGAGATAGGAAGATAGTATGAGTTATGTTGGGAGCTAGACTTTGACTGAATGGCAGAGAGATTGTCTAGTATGCACAAGACTCAGGGTTCAACTCCCAGCACAACAGAAGAATAAAAAAAATTCTTTGGGGGTGCCAGTGAGATGGCTCAGTGGATAGAGTGTTTGCTGCCAACCACAAGGACTTTTTGATCCCTAGGATCCCCATGATGGAAGAAGAGAGCCAACTCCTGCATGCTGTTCTTTGACTTTTGCATATGCTATGCTACATCTGCATCTGTACACACACAAACACACAAACACACGCACACACACATGCAGACACACTGACATATATATATACACATGTACACATA
>CAJQZJ010000834.1:1164393-1197499 GCA_907164525.1 Lophiomys imhausi
AGAGACATACATACACAAAGAAACACACATACACTCACATACATACATACAAACACATACACATACTCACACACATACACACACTAACACACACATATGCACACAGAGACACACACAAACACAAACACACATATACATGCTTTCATACACATACACACATACACTAACTCACACATGTACATTCACATATACACTCACATACATACACATACAAACACACACAGATACACATACACTCACACACACACATATATACACATACATACACACACTCAAACACAGACACACATAGAGACACAAATGTACACACAGACATACACATAGACACACATACATACACACACAGCCACACGTGTAAACACACAGCACACAAACACACACACATTCACATACAGATACACACATACATACACAGACACACACACAGATATACAGAGACAAACACTCACACACACACTTACATACACAAATATATATAACTTATAACAGATCCACCCATGTATACACACAGATACCCAGAAACACACACACTCACATATACACATACATACACGCTTGGGCACACAGACACACAGAGACACACACATACATGCAGACACACACTCACACACACACACACACACACACAAACACATACATACATACTTTTACACACACAGGGGTGGGGAGAGAAGGAGTTGGCTATTTTGAGGGCTTGGGTGAGAAAGATGAAGGTGTTCCAAGAACTTGTGTGTAGAAATAGAGAGGAGATGGGATTCACCTTAAACATACATTGAATGCTGTATATTCTCTCACACTCTCTCTCTTCATGTAGCCCAAATTCACTTAGAATTCTAAATCCTTCTTCCTTAGCTTCCTGAATGCAGGGTTGGTGAACCTGGTTCCTTGGCCTGGTTTTAAAGGTGACCTTGAGAGACAGTGTTTAGTTTTTGTGCTCTAAAAACTCTTAGCCTAATTGAAAGTAATAAAAATTTTGCTCGTTTCCTTTCAGAATTTCATAGTTTCAAAACTAGGTTTTATGTTTCCATTTATGATTCATTTCAAGTTAAAGCTTAAAAATTGTTTATTAACTTTTACATTCATGAGTGTTTTGTCTGTATGCATGTCTATGCACCACATGCATGCCTGGTGCCAGTGGAGGCCAGGAGAGGGTGTGGCAACCCCTGGGTTATTACCTGGTATAATCTACCCTGTGGGTGCTGGGAACTAAGCCTGGGCCCTCTGGAAAGCAGCCAGTGCTCTTAGCTGCTGAGCGATCTCATCAGCCCTCTCTACTTTGTTAACTGAGGTGGGGTCTCTCACTGAACCTGGGGCTTATCACTTCTGGTTAGTCCAGCTAGCCGGCCTGCCACAGGGATCCCCTGTCTGCCTTCCATGTTGGGATTGCCAACAGCAGCTGCCATACCTGCCTGGCTTTTAAATATGAGTTCTAGAAATCTGAACTCTGGCCTTCACGCTTTCATGACAGGCACTGTTACGAGGCCCATTTAGATCCTACACAAATCAAACACCAGGTCAATGCAGATGACAAACATTTAGTGTAATCAAGCCACTAGTGCTTGACCAGGGCCACAGAACAGACCTGGGAGCTGAATGTCGACACAACCCCCTACTCCACCCCGAGCCAGAATGTTACAGAGCTTTTAAGCTTTAAATCCACAAACATCTGTACCAAGGTAGTTACATTTTCCACCCATCGGGATTTAGGGATAGGGGACTTCCTTAGGAACATGTCTTTGTGGTACACTCCTGTTCTCATTGGCTGGTTTATTCAACTGTGGTGGGGTGACTTGCCTAGCATTCATGTCTCAATTTGCCAACCAGGATGTCAGTTACCCATGTACATGTCTCTCTCTACCAAGCAGGATGTCAGTTACCCAGGGAGGACTTGGGAACTTAAATTTTACTTGACCCATACTCAAAATGGAAGTTTTATTCAAAAAGGCTTCAGTTTGGTTCCTTTTTATAGCGTCTTATCCACTGAGCCCTGGCCTCAACCTGTTGTTTTCTAGATCTTGTTTTCAGCTGCTTGTTAGTATATAGAAGTACAGTTTAAAGCACTAACCGTGTGTTCTGAGTCTGTTAATCTCAGTTTTCAGTTGTAGCGAGTTTTTTTTTTTGCATGTTTGTTGGAATTTTTTCTATAAACTTATGATTATCTGTGAAGACAATTTTGTCACCCTCTTCAAGAGGACTTATGCCTTTTTTCATGTCTTATTGCATTGGCTATATGTTATTAAATAGAAGAAAACAGAAACCCTTTGTTTTCAGTTTTAGGGAAAAGCAACCAGTCTTTCTCCACTAAGTGTGATATTAGGAACAGAGTTTTAAATGCACTTTATGGAGGCTGGAGACATGGCTAGCTGGTTAAGACCGTGCACTGCTCTTGTGGAGGACTGGGTTTCTGTTCCTAGCATCTGTGTTGTTTGGCTCACAACCACCTGTGACTTCAGCTCTCGGAGATCTGATTCCTCATAAGGCACTGCACTCCCATATACAAGCCTGTGCACATGCACACACACAATTTAAAAATACCCTTTATGGGGTTAAAGTTGTTAATAGGGTTAATATGCTGAGATTAAAACAAATCACATGTAGGCATTAAATGTTTTCAAATGATTTTTCTGTATTTATTGGCTATATGTTTTCATGGTTTCAGCCTGCTAATATAGTGAATCATGGGGGGAGTATTATATTTAAATGTTCTGTTATTATGTACAAACATATTTAGTATTGTTAGCTCTTTTTTTTTGAGCAACTGACTTTGTTGTAATTGTGAGATTACTTTGAGATTAATCTTTGAGATTAATCTTTGCTCTTTCAACATCTTTGACATCACTGTACTTTTTTTGTGGTTCTAGGAACTGAATCCAGGGCCTTGCCCACACTAGACAAATGCTGTGTCTATGAACTATGTTCCCAGATCTCACTATTTTTTTCTTAAAATTTACATGTGTATGTGTGTGTGTGTGCATGTGGACTCATGCAGATAAGTGCATGCCATGGAGCATAAGTGTGCTGCTAAGAGGAGAACATCAGGTGTTGCTCTTCCTTCTACTTTGTGTGAGATAGTCTCTTCTTGTTCACTGTGTGTTCCAGACTGGCTGGTGTGTGAGCTGCTAGAGACTCACCCGTCTCCTGTCTTGTTGCTGGTTTGCTAGGGTTCTTGACATGTACTTCTGGTTTTAGTGGATGCCAAAGAGCTGAGATCCTCATGCTTGTGTGGCAACGAAGCCACCTCCCCAGCTCCACCGCTTTCTTTTGAAAGTGTTTGTGCTATTTTCCATTGTTAAAAAATATATTATTTTATGTGTAAGTGTCTCTGTGTGTGGGTATGTGCACAAGTGTGGAGGTACCCTTGAAGGCCAGAAGAGGGTGCTAAGTTCCTTGGAGTTACAGGTGGTGGTGTTCCTGATATAGCTCAGGTCCTCTGCAAGAGCAGCCAGTGCTCCTAACTGCTGAGCCATCTCTCCAGCCCCTAATTCTATACTTTTAATTTTGTTGCCTCTTGTATGTTTCAGGCATTCAGTCTTACTTTTAAAACCTGGTGTGATGATCTCTGTATTATAAGTAGCATGTTTAGAAACATTTACCTGGGATATAATTATTAACGATCTTGGGTTTAAATTAACCTTCTTGCTTTATCGTTTTAAAAATTATTTACTCTTTGATAATTTCACCTATGTACATAACACATTCTGGTTAGATCTATTGTCTCTTACTCTCCTCTCCCAACTACCAGCCCCCTTTCCTCCCAAAACAAATCTTCCTCATTACCATGTCTTTTTGTTTTGTGATCCACTCACTGAGTTTAACCAGGGTCACCTACAGGTCATGGGTGTGAAGTTATCCATCAATATCCATGGGCAACTGACTAGTGATGACATCACTGAAGACAATGCCTCCCTCTCCCCCAGTACCATTGACTGCCAATAGTTTGCTTGGGAGAGGCCAGTCCCTATGAGCCCCTCTCCTATCCATGACTGAATGCTGATGGGTCCAGTGTTGTGCAGGAACCTGCAGCTGTTGTGAGTTTGTGGGTGCACTGACTATGCCAAGCTCAAAGACAGAATTTCACAGCCCCCCTCCCCATCATTTGGCTCCTACGTACATTCAGTCCCCTTCATGATGCTCCCTAATCCTTGGAAGGCATATAAGGGTGTCTGGCTGTGGGCTAAGCACTCAACAGTCACTCACTCTCATCTCCCTGACCAGTTATGAGTCTCTGCATTAACCACCTTTTCCTGTAAGGGAAAAAAAAAAAGAGCTCTGACTAAGACTGAAGTAAACACTGGCCAATGTGTATAAATGTAAATATTTAGGAGGTAGTGTTACAGCACATCCATTTCATGAAGCAGAAACACCAGGTTCACCTATGATCTCCCCGGCCATGGACTTTTGACCAGGTCCACAACATCAGATGTGAACCCCCTTCTGTGGAGGAGGCCTCAGAGCCAATCAGAATACAGACAGAAAACAAACAAACAAATAACCCACCAAACTGCAACAGAAAAATCCACTTGGTTCTCTCTACACTAGTCATACTACTTGCAGCAGTGAACACACTTTGGCTGGCAGGCTGGCATTTTAACATGAAAGGTCCACAGATAGGTAAGACCATTGATGATTTTCTCTCCTGTTGCTTGCATAATATCTTCTAGCACTATGAAAGCTAGCCAGCAGGGAGGAAGCTTCTAGCTCTGTAGAAATAATTAATTAAATTATTAACCAGTATTTAGGTTATATTTAATTGGTTGGACGGTTGTTAATCCTTAACCTACCATTATAAATGAGCACACAGAGACCTGATGGATTTTAACAAGCCTTGGCCTGAATTGAACAATCTTAGCCCATCTAAGCTAGCTCTTAATTCTATTCCTCAAATATGACTCCATATATACATACGTCCCCTGGGCTGATATTCCCCATGCTATGCCCATGTTCCAGGCCACATAGAATGATGCTATTTTCTCTAACCCATGGCATGTGTCCTTCTTTCTGGTCTTTGTTTGGCTGCTTGTCTTGGAGGCTTCTTATTCCTTCTCTTTCTGGAGTCTTCTATTACCCAATAACCTCTCTGCTTCAGAAGCCCGCGCACCTTAGTCCCACCTATCTCTGTCTTTGCCCAATCTCAGGCCTCAGCATTTATTCAACCAATCAGACACAATGTAAGTAACAGACAGCAAGCAGGACCTATTAATTAACATTTAGAATGCTTAACATCACCCCATCATAGCTCAGTTCCAGTTTGAATTTTCTGTGTCCTGTTTCCAATGTGTAAGATGTCTTCAGCAGTAGAGTTTCACTCTCTAGTTCTTATGGCAAACTAAGAGCAATAACAATAACAATAGCACCAGTTGCTCTGTGGGCCTTTGGGGGCCTTCCTGGCCCAGCAACTCATAATAATCCATGACTTCCAGAGTTGCATTATCTACTCATACAGGTACTTAAATATATATATATACTTTTGGCAGGCAAATTGGTTCAGTGGGCAATGGTGCTTGCTGCCGAGCCTGATGGTATGACTCTATTCCTGGATCCACATAGCGGAGAGAGATAACTGACTTGTACAAATTGTTCTCTGAACTCCACATGTGTACCATGACATGTGTATGCATGTGTGTGTGCATACATGTGCACAGGAGTACACACATGTACAAAGTAAATAAACAAACATAAAATTAAAACTATATTTTAAAACCAGCTTATAAAGTATTATGTTTCCATATGACTTCTTCAAATGCTGTTAGCCTTTCCAAGGATTCAACATGCATCATTAAGTTATTTATTTGTATAAATATTTTAATATATGACTTATAGCACTTATTTATTTAGAATTACTAAATTTATTGATTTATTTATGTGCAAGAATGTTTTTCATGTGTACCACATGTGTATGCTTGGTGCCTCTTAAAGTCAGAAGAAGGCTTTGAATCACTTGAAACTGGAATTATGGATAGCAGTGAGCCCCATATAGGTGCTAGGAATTGAACCTGTGTCCTCTGCAAGAGCAGTAAGTTCTCTTAACCACTGAGCTATCTCTCTAGCCCTACTTAGAGTGTTTATAATGATAAATGCATGTCTGATGGCTTATGGTATCAGCTGTGCTAAGACATGGGGGGAATCCAATGGCTTAGAGACCTGAAGATCCTCCTTCATGGACCTTAACTTCTGTCTATGAGGCAGGAGGATTGTTGGGCCTTGTTGGCTGTCAGCCTAGTTCTAGGTTTAGTGAGAGACTCTGCTTTAAGAGAATATGGCAAAAATCAGTAGAGCAGGAAGCCTGATGTCCTCCTTCTACCTCTGCATGCAGATGGGTGGATGGATGTACCCATGTACCTGCTTGTTCATACATCATGCACACACAGTGCACATATACATCAAACATACATGCATGTGCTCTCTCTCTCTCTCTCACACACACACACACACACACACACACACACACACACACACACAAATAAATGATTAGTTTGGGGAAGACCATCCTTGTTGTAGCATGTAGACTTGATCATGGGAACCGTGGTAGAAACCGCAAATATAAAAATATAAACCGGGGCTGCTGCACTTGGGCTCAATGGTCAGGGTCCTCGCTAAGTCTGTCTTAGGAGATGCAGGGCTCTCAGGGAGAAGGCCCTTCCCTGGTCTGGTCTGCTCTACTCTCCACAGCAGCTTTTCTCTCTCTCTTACCTTTCAGCTTCCTCTCTTCTCAGGTGAATTACTGAGTACTCAGGCTGGCTTCCTCCTGCTTCCTCCCTAGGCCATTGGGTCAGGATGACCTGCTGTGAGCTAAATTGTCTGGACACAGCTTAGTGCTGGGAATGCATTTAGGGCCAGGCTGAGCTGGTTTTTTAATTTAAAACTGTATTTATTTTTTTTTTATTTAAAATTGTGTGTGTGTGTGAGTGCAGGTGCCCTCAGAGGCTGGAAGAGGTTGTCTAATGCCCTGGGAGCTAGAACTACATGTGATTTTGCGCTGCTCACCATGGGCACTGGGAACCAGAACTTGGACTGTTTGCAAGAGTATTATGTGGACATAACTGCTGAGTCATCTTTCCAGCTCCTGGATTTTTTTTTTTTTTTTTTACTGTTTGAAATATGGCTTTATTCAGATTCCAAATGTAAAGGAGCAGGAGTGACAATAACAAACAAGATTTCCCTGTTGAATAATGGTGATGCGGCTGTAGGTATCTTATCTCAGAAACTCAAGAAGGGAAACACGTACTGTCCAGGTCCTGTGTAGCGCAGGCTGGCCTGGATCTCCATATGTGGGTCAGAGCTCTTCAGATTTGCCCTCTGCCGCCTCAGTCTCCCAAGGACTGGGATTGCAGATGTGCACCGTTGCACCAGGCCAATCTGCACTTCCTTTTATTACATTTAAAATTTATTTATTTATTCTCTCTCTCTCTCTCTCTCTCTCTCTCTCTCTCTCTCTCTCTCTCTGTGTGTGTGCCACAGTGCATCTTTGATGGTCAGAGGACCACTTTTAGGAGTCAGTTCTCTTGTTTCAGTGTTTCTGGGGATAAAACTTAGCTCCTCAGGCTTGTACAATAAATGCGTTTACCCACTAAGACATCTCGCCCTGGGCCTGTACTTCTTGAATGAAAAGTAGGTAGTAAGCAAGAAAGCAGTGGCTTTGGTTCCAGGTCTGGGGCTGGATGGCATTTCCTCCAGGATGTGTACGTGCCTATGTGTATGCTGCCTCTACATTCTTTTTGAGAAACTTACAGGAAGATTGGAGGGAAAGGGGGCTGGAGGAGTGCCCCTTGGTGGTCTGGTGAGGCATGGCGGGTGACAGTGGAGCTCGGGAAACCGAGGGAGATGAAACCCAGAGTCACTTGGCTGGTTCACATGGTGGGGCTTGTTGTCATCTTCCTGTGGGACCAGGAGGGACTAGACCTAAGGGGGCTGCCAGCATGTTTCCTGGGTGCGAGGTGAATGGTGGACACATTCCCTGAGAGAAAGAAGAGAACCCAGGAAGCTGAGGGTGAGCCCTGCTGCAGAGGTGATGCTGAGCATGTGGGCAGCAGGTGCTAGCAATGCACACTTTCTGTCTCTCTACCACATTGGTCAGTGGCCATGGCAAGTCAGGGAATGGGTGAGTGTCCCAGGTAGAGACAGGGTGAAGATGAAGAAGAAAGAAAAGGAGTGAATGTGGCTGTTGGGAAGCAGATCATCAAGGACTAAGGAAAGGAGCCCTGTCAGGGACAAACAGTGAAAAGAGCATAAGGTCATGGAGCTGAGACACGAGAGCTCTTTAGCTGAGGTCAATGCCCCAGAAAGTCCAAGTAAGGAAGACGGAAGCATAGTCATAGTTTTCAGCAGTTTAGTGGTCCTTAGTGACCTCTAGATTTTCTAAGTGTTTGGGCTGTGAGGGACTGAGGGGGACACTTTATTTACTTCTTGACAGGTGGTTTTGAGACGTTACTGTTTCCAGCATCCATTGTGTCCCTGGCCATTGCTCTCCATCAGGTCCTAGGTAAAGCACATCAGAGGAAGAGCCTCTTCACGAGAAACCACAGGAGGCACTGGTGTGAGGCACTGCAGATGAGCCTCCAAGAGGGCCACCCAGAGAGTGGGTGGGTGGGTGGGCCACCCGGGATAGAGCCCACTCCTTCTCAGCCCACTCCTGATCCCACAGACTGCACATTTGCTGGCTTTTCTTACAGTTCACTTTTTGTACAGTACATAGCTGTGTACTAAGCCCTTGCCATGACTGGAGGAGCTGTGGACGTATAGCACAGCCTTCTGGGACATTCCTGTACCCTCTTTCTTTGCTTCCTCCACTGTTCCTACTCTGGGGACCTAGAGAAGGGTCGAGTCACGAGACAGGAGGCTGTGTTTATGAATGACTTTGGGAAGTCTCACTTGCTTGTGTCATGAGAGGTAGCTGTCTGTTGAGTTTATCTGATGGAATTTAGGTGTCTATAAGACAGCTAAGGTCCCCTTCATAGGCACAGACATTTCTTTCCTTGGCTGCCAGATGTTATGCAGATGTAGCACTTCAAGTCTCAAGAGCAATGCTGGCTCTGGATAGGTAGAGGAGGCCAGTACAGAAGTTTCCAGGAGAAAATATTCATGCTCAGCCGGGCGTGGTGGCGCACGCCTTTAATCCCAGCACTTGGGAGGCAGAGGCAGGCGGATCATTGTGAGTTCGAGGCCAGCCTGGTCTACAAGGCGAGTCCAGGACAGCCAGAGATACACAGAGAAACCCTGTCTCGAAAAACCTAAAAAAAAAAAAAAAAGAAAATATTCATGCTATGACGGGGGGGCGGGGGGTGTGTGTGGCAGCTGCTGGATGTTTTTCTACCTTGAGCAGAAAGAGTTTTGCTTCTAGGGACGGTGAGAAATAGCATGGCTCTCTGAGGGGCGTCCTGCAGTTAGCGCAGGCAGAGGGAGTGGTACTCTGTATTATGCCTGTGATTAAAGTGTGTAATAGAATAGCACCCAGTGCACAATAAATACCAAGCCGTGTTGACCCTGGCCCTGAGGGTGCTATGACAAGGGAAAACAGGTGATGCTGTGCGTTGGTTTCTGTGTCTTCTCTTCCTGCCTACTCTTCCCTCCTGGTGGGACTGCAGGGCACAGGTGTTGAGCCATGATGGAAGCCAGGGACACCTTTGAAGACCGTTTATTTCCCTCTATGTTGTGTGCAGGTTAGGAAATGGGCAGTGTGATATTAATGGTTCCAGAGTGTTAGGCTGTGTGCTGGTATAATGTTTAGTGGCAGTTTAGATTTCCTGCCTTTCCATCCAGGGAAGACCCAGGCAGGGGTCTCAAAAATAGAAAGTTCACAAAGTTGTTATTTAAGATGAAAGAGGAGAAAGAAAATATGTCACTTATATTCTTAGTAACTAGAGAGACAATCACTTTTAAAGAATTTGTTTTTATTTTTTAATTATGTATGTGTGTTGGGGGGTGGGGGTTGTGCATGTGAATGCAGTGGCCACAGAGGCCAGAAGAGGGCGTTGGATTCCACAGAGCTGGAGTCACATGTGGCTGTGAGTGGCCTGATGTGGGTGCCAGAAGCCAAACTTAGGCCCCCCGCCAAAGCAGTAAGTGCTCTTAGTCGCTGAGCCATCTATCCAATCCAGACAGCCACTTTTAATCCTTAGTTTAAATCCTTCCAGCCATTTTTTTCTCATGTGTGCATGTGCACAGAATAAAAAGTGTAGTATTTATAGTACATATAGACTATATAATACATACTATATATGCATATAAATATCAGCATATTAATATATATGTGGAATATACACTATAGGGGCTCTGGTTATGGCTCATTAGTAAGAGCTCTTGTAGAGGACCCTGGTTCAATTCCCAGTACCCACACAGTGGTGCAAGAGGAGTGACCTGTGACCACGTGAGTCTTGACTTAAATCTCTTCACCTGTCTAATGAATTGGCAGCGTGATTTTCGGTGCACGTCCAAATCATGCCTTTGGGCAATGTGTCCCTCCAAAGCTTTCCTTGCAGAGGGGTTGAGGAGTAGCAGGAGGTCAGGAGATGGCGTGATCTGTCGTAAATATCTGGAGTTCTTTTCTACAGTGTCATTGCCATAGTTCTTGGCAGGCTCCCCAGGGAATGCCCCTCCTCCACCCCTGGTGGGTTCTCAAGGACACACCATGTCCAGTCGTAAATCTTCCACCTGAAAGTCCAGGCTTTTGCTATTCCAAGATCCCTATGCTGCTAAATGCTATTACTAATCCCACCACACCTCTGCCTCCGGAGTGCCGGGATTCAAGGTGTGCACCACCTTGCCCGGCACAAAAGCCCTTTTACTGGGGTCCAGAAAGATGGCTCAGCAGTTAAGAGCCCTGACTTCTCTTGACCTGAGTTCAATCCCCAGCACCCACATGACACCACACAATTATCTGTAACTCCAGTTCCGGGGGATCTGACACTCTTACATAGACATGCATACAGGCAAAACACCAGTGCACATAAAAATAAATAAATCTTAGAAAAAGAAAACTGTTGATAAATTGCCTAGGTTGGCCTTGAACTCACCCTGTAACCTGGAAAGAACTTGAACTGGTGATCCTCCTGCCTGTCATTCTGAGTAGCTAGGTTTCCAGGCCTGGACCAATGTCAGTGGAAAAGAAAATAGCTAGCCGCTCGTGGCGCAGCTCGCCTTTAATCCCAGCACTCAGGAAGCAGAGGCAGGCGAATCTTTGTGAGCTCAAGGCCAGCCTGGTCTACAAAGCGAGTCCAGGACAGCCAGGGCTTGTTGTACACAGAAACCCTGTCTCAAAAAAAACAAAAAGAAAAGAAAAAAGAAAAAAAGAAGGAAGGAAGGAAGGAAGGAAGGAAGGAAGGAAAGGAAGGAAGGAAGGAAGGAAGGAAGGAAGAAAGAAAGAAAGAAAGAAAGAAAGAAAGAAAGAAAAAAAGAAAGAAAGAAAGCTAAACCATTTACTATGTACTGACAAGGGTCTCTCAACTGATGTGCTAATTGACAGTTCCATCCTGGATGAGGGAGGAAACCCTTTTCCTCTTGTTCTTGGGCAGGACTAGGTAGCATCATTTCCCAAGGAGGGGCCTTTTCCTCCTGAGTTGTACGTGTACCGAAACTGTCCAAGTCTGTACCTGCTGGAGTGTTCCTGAGTTAGTAAAATGGGCCAAACTCAGTCGCTGGCTGAGGTGGGGAAGTAATGCGGTGAGCTCTCTTTGCTACTCTGTTGGAGTAGTCTCAGTACTTTGGAGCCCAGTTGTGATCACGTGAGCCTCTTTCTGGTCAGATGAGTTGTGCCAATGGGGTACCAGAGGTGTGGGGCTGGGAGATGAGGTGGCTGGGGGTGGAGCAACGGCAGATTCCACCAGTCCTGTCTCCAGGAGCTGTAACAAAAGCAAATATTTGGAGGCTGGGATTGCTTAGCTCTCTCCTTGGAATCATCAGACTCTCGGAGGCTTGGATTAATTTGAAGAAATTTACTAGCAGAGTTTGTGGCAGATAAAACAGTTTGCTTATTTCACACTTGTATGGCCACCTGCTAGGAATTGTTTGTTCAGTTTCGAATTCTTTAATTAAAATCAACATAAAACAGATTGAAAACATCCCAAGAAGGGGATGCTTGGTTTGCTGGAGGATATTGCAGAAAGATGGAGCAAAGTGGTTAAAAAAAAAAACAAAACCGCTTTTCCACCAAACAAGTCGGCAGGTAGAAAAGTGCAGGTCGATTGCGTTAGTGATTGCACATGCGTGTATGTGCTGCAGTCGCTGCCTGGAAGCGCTGGGACCAACCGCAAGACCTCTTCCAGCCTTAGGAATTTTTTTGATGGCCAAGGGTTGGGGTGGCTTATGCTTCAACACCTTGAGAAAGGTGGAGTTCTCATCTTCTTTTCCAATAAATGCCATCGGTTACTCTTCGTCCAACATTGTAATCAGCATGCAGTCTTTGCCCTCTAGAAGCTCAGAATCCAGTAAGCCAGACAGTGAGGCAGCGGCCACAGCCTGGGTGGCCATAATACTGCAGGGAGGGAACCGAGTTATCAGATGTGCGAGACAGAGGATCAGCGGAAAGAGGGAGGGGCTCTGTTCAGACTTCCAAGATACAACTTCTACCTTAGCTGAAATCTGATGAGCAGATGGAAATTGTTCACGTCGAAAGAAAGGGAAGAAAGGGAGCCGATGAGAGGAGGGACTAGAGAAGGCAATGCGTGGATATATATGAGCAAAGTATCATATATATATCATAATAAAACCCATCATTTTGTATTTACATTTAAAATTTTAATTTATCTTTATGTGCATGGGTGCATTGCTGTGTGCTGTGCCTACAGAGGCTGGAAGAGGGAGTCAAATCCCTTGGAGCTGGAGTTACAAGTGGTTGATTGTACTGAACTTGGGTCCCCTGGAAGAGCAAAAAGCACTCTTAATCGCTGAGCCATCTCTCCATCTCTTTTTTAAAAATAAATGTTTATCAATCCTTCATTCTTGATATGCTAGCTTGCTATAGCAAAAAGGCCCTTTGCTGTAAGGGCAGACCGAATCAACTGTGTTGGTTAAGATAGTGAGAGGCTTATCTGTCTTGAGGCATTTCACCCATTTTGGCCTCGACTCAGTAATTGGTCCCCTGGACCTGACCATCATCTTCCCTCAGGCCCTACTGTCTTCTGGGAAGGTGGAAGCAGAGGTGGCTGCCCTTGTGGGAACAACTCAGCACATTCAGCTGCCTCTGCTCTCTCCTTCCCTTCATTAAGCCCTGCTCTTTTAGGCTTGGCTCTTACTGAGACTACAGACATGGTTGGGCACAGGAGCTGCCTGTTGGAGGTCTTGGGTGTGGTAAGCTGTAGGAGGCCAGCCACAATGGCTGTGCTCAGGGCTTTGAACTCCTGATTTTGAATCATATTTGGTTCTGCAAACCTACCTGCTTAAAGTACTGGAAAAGGTATTGGACTCAGAATTGGTGACCTGGGATTGGCTCTGATTTTGGTCTTTGGTAGTCTTGGTTTCTGGAACACGTTTCTGGGGCTCTCTGGGCCTCAGTTTCCTCATTGTTGGTGAGTCTCAACCTGTAGAGCCACCAAGGCCGTCCCAGTGTGGTCAGTACTGGGAACCCTCACCTCTCCTTGCGCAGGCATCTGGACCCATCCTGGAAACAGCAGCCGAAATGCTATATCCTCCTCCCAGGACCTAGGCAGACCTCTGTGGAAGCCCCCCTCCCCCGGGGCTTGGTGGGATGAAAACCTTCTGTCGCTTCTTTGTATCTTTTTTTTTTTTTTTTAAGATTTTATTTATTTATTATGTATAGTGTTCTGTCTGCATGTATGCCTGCATGCCAGAAGAGGGCACCAGATTCCATTATTTATGGTTGTGAGCCACCATGTGGTTTCTGGGACTTGAACTCAGGACCTGTGGAAGAGCAGTCAGTGCTCTTAACCTCTGAGCCATCTCTCCAGCCTACTTCTTTGTATCTTGAAGCCCCTAGCCCTGTGGAGCTGGCAAGTGACAGGTAAGATCGTTGGCCATGTGAATGTGGTCAACTTTTTTTTTGTAATGTAACTTAATTTTTAAAATTATTTTTCTTTTTCTTTTTTTTTTTTTTTTGGTTTTTCGAGACAGGGTTTCTCTGTTTAACAGCTCTGGCTGTCCTGAACTCGCTTTGTAGACCAGGCTGGCCTCGAACTCGCAAAGATCCGCCTGTCTCTGCCTCCCAAGTGCTGGGATTAAAGGCGTGCGCCATCACCACCCGGCTTTAAAATTATTTTTAATGTTTATTTATTAATTCAAGTTACATCTTGATCACAGTCCCCTTCCTCCTCCCCTCCCAGTCCCATCTTCCCACCCGTTACTCCCTCTCCCACCTCTCCTTCTCCTCCAGTGTGAGGGGCCTCCACATATCAGCCCCCTTCAGTTCATCAGTCACATGAGGGCTAAGAGCTTCTTCCTCTTGCTCTGGGGCCAGACATGGCAGCTCAGCTAGAGTAGTAAAATGTCTCACTAACAGGTAGCAAAGTCCATGACTGAGACTGCCCTCCCCCACTGCTAGGGGATCTATATGAAGACAAAGTTGCCATTCCTCTGTATTTGTATAGGGAGGGTCTAGTTCTTTTTTTTTTTTTTTTTTTTTTAAAGAGGGTCTAGTTCTAATCTAAGCTTTTTTCTTTTTTTTTTGTGGTTAGTGTTTTCAGTCTCTGTAAGCCTCTAGGGTCCTAACTTGGTTGGTTCTATTGATCTTCATGTGTTGTTCTTGTCCCCTCTGGGTCTCTCTATTTCTCTTCCTTCTCTTATATAGGACTCCCAGAGCCCCACCAAATGTTTGAGTGTGTGTCTCAGCATCTGTTTTGATCTGCTGCTGGGTAGAATTTCTTGTAGGATAGTTATGCTAGGTTCCTGTTCCTTTGGGTCTGTGGATGGTTATCCTGTACTATGTGGCTAAAATCCAGTTGTAAGTGAATAGATGCCATGTGCATCTTTCTGGGTTTGGGTTAGCTCACTCAGGATGAGCTTTTCTATTTTCATCCATTTGGCAGCAAATTGCATGATTTCCTTGTTTCTGATTCCTGAGTAGTATTCCATTGTGTAAATGTACCACAGTTTTTAATCCATTCTTTGGCTGAAAGGCATTTGGGTTGTTTCCAGTTTCTAGCTATTACAAATAAGGCTGCTGTGAACATAGTTGAGTCAATGTCCTTGTGGTTTGGTGAAGAATCTTTTGGATATATGCCCAGGAGTGGTATGGCTGGGTCTTGAGATAGAGCTATTGCCAATTTTCTGAGATATCACCAGACTGATTTCCATAGTGGTTGTACAAGCTTGCACTCCCACCAACAGTGGAGGAGTGTTCCCCTTTCTCCACAACCTCGCCTACATGTGCTGTCATTTGAGTTTTTGATCTTAGCCATCCAGACAGGTGTGAGATAGAATCTCAGAGTCGTTTTGAGTTGCATTTCTCTGATAACTAAGGATGCTGAGCATTTCTTCAAGTGCCTCTTGGCCATGCGGTCAACCTCTTACATCCATGAAGAGTCACTGCTCCTGCCAAGTCGCTGCTCTTCTGAGTTCCTGCCATTCCTTCCTTCTGATGACTCTCTTTCACTGTCCCTGCAGCAAGCTTGAGCAGGCTTCAGCCTGTCCTCCAGCCCATGCGGACGCCACAGCTGGTGTTCACAGCCACATTTCTGGCCTTAAGTGTCAGTGGTACACAGTGTTTGGAATTCCCCTCCCTCTGTTCCATTTGAGCCCTAATCTGTGGTGACCTTTGTGAAACATGGACCACAGAAACACACTGGATTGGTCGTAGATTGGCAGTTGGAGCCTTTGGTTAGAGACATTCTGTTGCTGCTGTTCAGAGGCTGGGGTCTGTCCCCCGCCCTCAGCCCTGAAAACTCCCTGAAGCCATCTGAGCTCCAGTTTCCACATCTAGAAAAGGGGGATGAAGCTGTCAGCTCTTCCATGAGCAGCTCTTTTTGCTAGACTGAACACTAACTATCACAACCATCAGTCACGTGCTGGGCACTCCAGAAGGTCCCTATGGAGCTGATATGAATGCCCTAGAGCACATCTGCCTGTAAGGTCCCATGCCTCATCTCTGGATGCTTACCTGTTACGTCAGAGGCTGCTGTAAGGAGCTTCATGATTCGTGTAGAAGATGTGGAGAGCTGGAGGGACCCACCTTTTTCACCTTGCTTCAGAAAGAGCAGACAGATTAAGAGAAAGCACTTTGGACTGTGGAGTCCAGGAGAGCAGGGTTGAATATCAGTGTGGCTCTTCCACTCCCTTCCCTCCCTTCTTCTTGCCTCCCCTTTCTTCCTCCTTCCCTCTTCATCTGTCTCTCCCTTCCAGGTTTTGAGGCTAGCCTCGAACTTGTGATCCTCTGCCTTTGACTTCCGGAGTGCTGAGATTGCAGGTATGCATCATCTTGTGCGTCCAGATCTGCTATTTATTTTTGTTCTTGTAATTTGTATTTGTGTGTGTGTGTATGTGCATGAGCCTGTGGGCACAAGCACGTAGTCATGAGTGTGTACATGTTCGCATGCATGTTCATGTGTGAATTTGGATATATGCACGTCACAGTTCATGAGTAGGGCTTGGAGGACAAACTCGGGTTTTGGTTCCTGCTTTCCAGCTTGTTTGAGACAGGAGCAAGGGATACACTTGCCTCTACCTCCCATCCTGCCACAGGGACACTGGGATTGCACGTGTGTGTGCTACTGTGTCCAGTTCTTATGTGGATTCTGAACTCAGGTCCCCATGCTGTGTGACAAGCATTTCAGTGGCTAAGCCATCTCAGGAGCCTTGTCACTTGTGCTGTGCAATGTAAAGCGAGACACTCAGCGGCTCCAACCTTAGTTCCCTTCTGTGCAGAATGAGTTAAGATGGAAGACTAAATGAGAAAGGAGTACTAAGAAGCTTAGAGTGAACATCAAGCACGTAGGCCACACCGCTGTATAAACTGATCAGCTCAGCTCCTAGAATATTCTCAAAAGTGAAACTTCATCCTCTTGATTTTTCTTTGTTTTTGTTTGCTTGTCATAAATGACCTCTCATGGAAGCAGAGAGGGCATGGTCACCTGGAGAGGAAACTGAGATACCCACTCTCATGTGATATCAGAGGCCACACTGTGAGCAACTATACAGTAGATCCTAACTCCAGGCCCATTTGACATGGGGCCTGGCTCACTTCTAGCCCCTTGGCCTTCCGATCCAGCCCCCTGCCTCCCTAACGCTTTTGTGTCTGGCTGGGACCCCATAATGTTGGACAGCCATCCTGAGCCCTCAATCCTAGCCATAACCCTGGCTCCTGGTTCCCCATTTCTGCTCCCCAGTGTCCGCACCTTGGCCAAGGGGCTCACTCAGGAGCCTGTCTCTTTGTGGTGTTGATTAGAGGACTCTTCCCACAACATCAAAGCTTCAATTAACGCGGGCGGCTCGCAACCCTCTTGCAAAACTCTGATAAGAATAGAATTTTCTCTTGGAAAATGGATTTTTATTTAGTTGTGTGTAGTGTTGGTTAAATGACCTACTCTATACACCAGTGCTGAGATTCTGGGGACAATTAGGGGGCTCGTCAGGAAGTGGTTATCTGAAGGAAACAGGCCCAGGCTGTTTAGCTGTCTAATATCCTGATGGGGTGGGGGCAGAGGTAAATTAAAAACAGGCTTCCCCTCTTCTCCAGATGTGGGAATGGGGTGCTGGGCTGAGATGGGGCTCTCTGGGAGGTGTATGTGGCTGGATGGTAACTTCCAGTCCTGTGTCTAGATGACTGCTCTCATTCTCTCTCTTCCTCTGCATGTCTGTCTATCTGTCTGTCTGTCTCCCTGTGTGTGTATAAATGCATGTAGGTACTGTCCAGAGTATAGTCTGGCTTGGGAAGGATAGGATTCAACCATAGATCATAGCTGGGACCCTGCCTGACTAAGGAAGTAAGGCTCCTTACTTCTTTAATTTTTTTTTTAGATTTATTAATTTTATTTTATGTGTGAGTGTTTTGCATGATATCTGACTGTATCACATGCATGCCTGATCCCCATGGAGGTCAAAGGAGGGCACTGGATCTCTTGGAACTGCAGGTATGGGTGCCTGTGAACCACCATGTGGGTGCTGGCCATCGAACCTATGTACTCTGTAAATTCAGCAAGTGCTCTTAGCTGCTAAGCCGAGTCCTCTCCTTACTTCTTGGAGGAGAACTCTTCATCTTGGTCTCTTCAGAACGAATGAGTGGAATAATCAGGAATACCCAGGTCCTCAATCCTGTTACTTCTGGGAAGGAAAAGAAACAGCCCTTCCCCAGCTTTCCTTTCCACCCCTCTCCCAGATCACCACCAAGGAT
Source organism: Lophiomys imhausi (assembly GCA_907164525.1). NCBI lineage: Eukaryota > Metazoa > Chordata > Mammalia > Rodentia > Muridae > Lophiomys > Lophiomys imhausi. Next base: position 1,182,665 of record CAJQZJ010000834.1, read on the forward strand.
TCCGGAACAGGATCCTGGAGAAGCCACTCAGTAGGCATCTGGATATAATCCTTTCTTGGGTCTGGACATTTTGTTCATAAGTCAAACCCTTGGGTCCATATTATATTCCATCCAGCTAAGAAAGTTTGACCTATTCTCTAACCACAACATACATATTCTTTTTTTTTTTTTTTTGTTTTTTTTTTTTTCGAGACAGGGTTTCTCTGTTTAACAGCTCTGGCTGTCCTGGACTCGCTTTGTAGACCAGGCTGGCCTCGAACTAGCAAAGATCCGCCTGCCTCTGCCTCCCAAGTGCTGGGATTAAAGGCGTGCGCCACCACCGCCCGGCTCATACATATTCTTTAAGTGTGAAATGAAGCAGATACATTTGAGAAAGGTATTGGGGGACTTAGAATCAGGGGACCGGACAGGTTGGAAGCGGGGTCTGGGCTGGAGGAGTGGAGACTGACCGGGAAGGCAAAAGGACAAGAGTTGGAAGAAGGGCAGCTTGCAGGCCGGCCTGTCCCTGGAGCAGGGGAGGCCTGGTGTGGCATGCTTATATTGATTCAATTATTCCCTGCAATGTAATTCTCTGCATTTGTGTGATAGCAACAAACACAGTTGAAAGACATACAAAAATAAACGATCTGAAAGTTAATATGGCTGAATGGGCATCTATGAACTCAAGGAGCGAGGTTTTGTTTTACATTGTAAAATCAATAATGTGCAGAACAATGTCCTAACTTCCCCGGGGGACCCCAGCAAACCCGCCCGTATCGATCGTCATGCAAATTAATTGAATTCATGAAATCCACATTGCTGGGTAATTGATGCTTCTTATAATTACCTCCGAGTTATGAGCTTTTAGGGGATTGCATTGATTCCTGGGCAGTGGGGCAGGGATAGGGGCAGCTTCCTGGAATTGAAGGGCAGCGCTGCCCAGGTGGCCAGTGGGCAGGTTGGGGATGACTGAGGAGTCAAGGAAGGGCATTTGCCTGTTGGTGGTGGAGGTAGGGAGGGGCACAATTTTGAATTCAGTTAGCTAACCCAGCCTGGGAGACACTGGAGTAGGTATGCCCAGGCATTTGAAAGGAGGAGGACTGCCAGCACCGTACGGGGCTCCCCAAATGTCAAGGCTGCTCAAGAGTTAGTGACCGCAAACAATCTGGTATTTACAAACAATGCATCCTCAGATTACACCCCCAAAATTACTTAAGAAAAGCGTACTATTACTGTTTCCTTTGGTTGTTGAGGACACAAAGTTTAGGAAGTTGTTCAAGGACACACAGGGACAGGGCTGGATTCCTTTGTCAAATCCTCAATTGGCTTCAGCAGTCAACCCCTGTAGATCACTCATGGTGTCTGTGTATTGACCCCTGTGAGCGTTTTTTTGTTTTTGTTTTTTTAAGATAGAGGCTGGAGTGGATGCCATCCATGTCTGTGGATTTGGCAACTGGGTGCTCTAGGGCATTTTTCATATGAGTTTCCCAAAAGTCTCATGCCAAGGGGAACACTGAGACACGATAACCTTATTTAGCAGAGGAGAAAGTCTGACAAAAAAGTTAGGACTCTTGTGGAAGATCGGATGGTTGTGTGGTATATCAGTGGTGGAGACATGATGGGGATGGATGGAGCTCTTCTCTGAGCCAGGTGAGCCTCAGGCTTCCTTCTTTTGTGTACTTCAAACTGTCTTGTGTGGATCAGAAAAACCCAACTGAGCATCAGATAGCAGGTTCTGGGATAGAGTGGGTGTGAATGGTCCTTCTCTGTGTCTTCCTTTTCTGGGCTCAGTGTTTTCATCTGGAGGAGCTGAGTTTGGTGACCAGGGATGGAGTCAGGCCTGAGGGATGCTATTGCACAGGTGCTCAAGCTGGTCCAGAGTACGGAGTACCTCAATAAAGTGTTTTTCCAGGATGCTTCCCAGAAAGGAGCTGCATGACTCCTGCTCCCTTCTTTTGCTCCCGTGGGTTTGGTGGAAGATGAGAACTGACTCTTCCAGCCGTCATCCCCTTTCCCTGGCTCTCTGCTGGTACAGTCAAAGCCGAAGTCCAGAGAGACCAGTTTCCTGATTATTGGAGTCTAGCCTGGCATAGCCAATGCACCCTGAGTTGCACATTCCATTCAGGGAACCCAGGCTGGCTCCCTGTCCTTGTCAGGGCTGTCTGGACTGGCCAGGTGGCATTCACAGCACTGAGAATTGGGGCTCTGAGTTCAAGGTCATGGCTGGAACTGGCTGGGCAGTATGGGTCTGCCTGGAACTGGAGCTTGCACTAGGATGTTGAGGATCTGAGGCAGGGAGGCTGTGGTCACATGCGCCTCACTGTGCACTAACTAGATAGTGGTGTAACTCTTTATCTCCTGCAACATTGATACTAGGAGGGACCAGATGCTGCATGGGAATTGCATGAGCAGAGGGGACAGAGTGTGGGACACACTCAGGACTCCTTGTAGTGCCACAGCCTCCTTGCTAGCTCCAGCCCATGGTGTCAAAGCTCCAGGATCTGCTAAGGTGTGTTTCTTAGCACTGGTCATAGGACTAATAGGAGGAGACCGAGGAGGCTCTCAGGCCCCATTGAAGCCCCCAAGTGGCCAGTTGGGGGTGAATTTTTTTTTTTGTCTGTATCCCGGAGTCAAGATTGCAAGACTCCAAATGACCTTGAAACTTCTCTTTATGAGTTCATGAGAGGACTCCATGATTCCTGAGTGCTGAGAGGGATCTTACAGGCTCATCCAACCCATCCTCATCAAATAAGGCACAAAGAGGATAAAAAAAAACTTGTCCATGGTCACATGATTAGTAGGTATTATAGTTGCCTCTTCAGTCCAGGGCTTTTGACTTATCACAGGCCTCTCTCTATGACACCAAAATAATGTTCTAATCACTGAGCAGTCACTTCCCATCTGGGCATCTCTGAGGTGGTCACAGGGTGGTGCTAGAGGAGTTCATTGAGGAGGTTCTACACCCCACATCCTCCCATATTTACCCCAAGATCCCTAAGATTCCTTCTCTGCTAGCCACTGGGCCCCTGAACTCTGAAGGGCACACATTTCAAGACCTGGCTACATTTCCTCACCATCCTTCATCTCAGGAGAGCAGCCCAGCCTCCCTTAGCATCCTCCAGGGTGGAGCTGGTGCTAGGATAGTCCATGTAAGTGAAGTTAATGAATGCATCAGGAATGGGTATAATTAGAATGGAGAAGTAATTGCAGGATGGTTGGCATTCCCTTCTCTTGTTTCTCTGCAGGAGAGGAATTTTCTCTGTCCATGTTGAAACTCAAGAAAGGCATAGGCTAAGGTCTGGCTCAGTCCCTGGAGCAAAGAACACTCTCAGATCATCCACTTATCCTGACTTTTGTCAACCCATCCCATCCAGTCCTCTGTCTATTCATCATCTATCCATGTGCCTACATCCATCCATCTGTCTGTCCATTCATCCATCCATCCATCCATCCATCCATCCATCTATTCATCCCTCATTCATTAATTTATACAACTATTCTCATCCATTCCTCCATCCAGTTTCTACCCACCACCAATCAATCATCCATCCGTCTGTCCTACATTCACCCATTCATCCACCCCTCATTCATTAATTCATCCATCTAACCCGTCCATTTCCCTATCCAGTTTTCTACCCACCATCGGTCCTCCATCATCCATCCATCCATCCTCATTTGCTCACTCATGTATCCATCCACCCATCCATTCATTCTCCTCTCCATCCACCTGATGTGTCTGTATCAGTTTCTTTTCTCATTGCCATGACACAATGTCTGACAAGCAATTTAAGAAGGGAAGGATTTACTCTGTCTTAGAGTTCAAGCAGATGCATTCCATCATGGCAGGGAAGACGTGGTGGCAGAGTACCATTGGCTGGCCATATTCGTCTATAGTGGGGAAACGGAATGATGAACACTTTTTTGTTCATTCTACTTTCCCCTTTTTATTTTAATTCATTTATTATTTAAAATTATGTGTGTGTGTGTGTGTGTGTGTGTGTGTGTGTGTAGGTATGTGCATATTAGTGCAGATGCCTGGGGAGGCCAGAAGACAGTGTGGGATCCCCAGAGCTGGATTTGCAGGTGCTTGTGAGAGCTGCCTGCCATGAGAGCTGGGAACCGAACTCATGTCTTCTGTAAGGGCAGTACATACTCCTAACTGTGAATCATCTCTACAGCCTGACTTTCTCCCTTGTATTCAGTCTGGAACTCCAGCCCATGGAATGGTGCCACTCACCTTTAGAGTGTGCTTCTCCACCTCAATTAATGTAAGCTAATAACCTTTCACTGGCATCCCAGTCTTGTCTCCTGGGTGAGTCTAGATTCTGTGGGATTGACAGTCAATGTAATCATCACACTGTCCTTTCTTTCTTATGCATTCACTTGTGTGAGAGGTTTCCTATTGAGTACAGAGCTGCAGAATGCTGGAGGGAGCGAGGCAGCAGATGTGCAGAAAAGAGGGCAGATTGCTGCCTATGTAAGATTTTTTTTTTTTTTGAGATTCCCAAAAAGTAATTCCTGTGGAGACTTCAGGAAGTGCATGAATGCTGTGGTGGCCACAGTCATTTAGGAAGAAGGAACATCAGTTGAGAAAGTGCCCCCACCAGTATGGCAGGGCTATGGTGCACTTTCTTTATTGATGATTAATATGGGAGGGTCCAGCTCACTGTGGGCAGTGCCATCCCTGGGCTAGTAGTCCTGGGGGTGGTAAGAAAGCAGGGTGACTAAGCCATAGGGAGCGAGCCAGTAAGCAGTGTTCCCCTGCAGCCCCTGTATCCACTCCTGCCTCCAGGATCCTGACTTGAGTTCCTGCCCTCATTTCCTTGGATGATGTACTACACACTTGTGAGCTGAAATAAACCCTTTCCACCCTAAGCTGCTTCTGGTAGTGACATTTTATCATGGCAGTAGAAGCTCTGATGAAGACCGTCTATGAAAGGAGTCTGAACTCTGACTTAAAGTCTGTGCTATGGGGCTGGAGAGGTGATCAGCAGAAAAGACCATGACTTGCTCTTGTAAAGGACTTGAGTTTGGGTCTGGAGAGATGGCTCAGTGGTTAAGAGCACTGGCTGCTCTTCCAGAGGTCATGAGTTCAATTCCCAGCAACCACATGGTGGCTCACAACCATCCATAATGAAATCTGGTGCCCTCTTCTGGCCTGCAGATACACCTGCAGACAGAACACTGTATACATAATAAATAAATCTTTTTAAAAAAAAAAAAAAAAAAAGGACTTGAGTTTGGTTCCCAGCACTGACACTGGGCAGCTTGCAACTGCCTGCGACTCCAGCTCTGGGGACCTGGTGCCCCTGGCCTCCAAGACGCCTGTGTCACATGTAGAGAACCCTTGACATAGACCCTGACACACACACACAATTAAAAACAATAAACATACATCTTAAAAAATTCTGCACCTTTTGTGGAGCCTTTTGTACTGTAGACCCGTGTGAGAGCATCGGCATTGCCTAGTCGTGGGGAACGTCCAGGGAGGCCTAAGAGGCTGGTGCCCCTGATCTCCTCTAATGTTCACAGCCACTGCAGTGACCCAGCGCTGTTGTTAGCCCTTTGCAAAGATGAGGAGTCTGAGGCTAGGAGAGGTAGCAGAGTGAGTGTGTCTCAGTGAGTGTCTTGTTTACTTTGGGGGGAAAGGACTTTTTTTTGAGGTACAGTACATTGTGGCAGAAAGCATACCTGTAAGAGTGGGGGCTGAGACTGTTCACCTCCTTATATCTTCACAAAACAGGAAGCAGGACTGGACAGGAAATAGAATCTGGCATCAAACCTCTTGGTCCACCCCCAGTGGCTCACTTCCTCCAGTGAGATTCCACTCTCATAAAGGTTGCATATTGTCTCAAAATAGCATCACCTGCTGGAGACCCAGCGTTAAGACGCCTGAGCCTGTGGGAGCCTCATGGAAATCAAGATTGTGAGGAACCCAGGATTGTTACCAGAATGGAAACAGTGAAAGCCAAGATTAACTCCATAAACAAGTTGGAAGATTTAGAAGAATGTTATGGTACAGAAATGGCTGATGTCCTTTTTTTTTTCTTTCTTCTCCCCAAGTACAGAGAATCAAACTCAGGCCCTCTAACACACTAGGCAAGCATTTTACCATTGAGCTGCGTCTCCCCCCTTCCTCGCCCCTTTCCTTCACTCCCTTCCCTTGTCATCTCCTCTCATTCCCCTTCTCTCCTTCCTTCTTCTCCTACCCTTCACTCCTTCCCTTTTCTTTCTCCTGCCTATCTCTGCCTCCCTTTCTTCTTTCACCTCCTTTCTTCTCTTTACACTTGAACTCTGAGCCCACCATCTGTGGGTCACATACGAGTATGAAGGCAATGAAAACAGGAGCAAGGTCTGTGCTCCTGGCTACAGTGGCTGGGGGCCGAGAGCACTGCACAGAGGCGCAACTTTGTCCTTTTGCTGTGGCCTTTTTCCCTTTGATATTTATGTAACAAGGCTCTGCAAACCATGTGGACACTACCCCACAGAGCAGGTTATACATTCCACTTTACAGTTGAGAAACTGAAGCAGAGATATTATGGGTAAGAGTTTGAGTCCAGGTGAGCAGAAGCCACCTCACACTGTCTTTTACCTTGGTCTGCCTCCCTAGTTTTACACAGCTAGACCCCTCTGTGCTGAACACTGTCCAGGCTCAGCTCTCTCAAGCCCAGGCCCATACGACCACTGCTGTGGGCAGTTTTGGCTCCAGGTCCCATCCCCAGCCTCAAATTAGCTAGCCATTGGTGTGTAGCAAACAATCACAGCACAGTCTTTCAGCACAGCCACCGATATCTATCAACAGGGGCTATCTAGCCGGCTCAGCTGTGGCTGGGCAGCTCCTGAGTGGTTGTGGTAAAGATGTTGGCCAGGGCTGTAGGTTGCTCTGCACGCGTGACTATGACGGTCTGCAAGATCTGCTTCCAAGGTGATCTTTCCTTGGTTATATGTTGGCCCTGGCAGTGGTAGGAGGGCCCCAGTTTGCTGCAACACAGACCTCTGGGATGCCTGTCTCCATACCATGGCTTCTCTTAAAGGGCAGGAGTCCAGGAGAGGGAGCTGCAATGTTGGTTTTTAAAAATTAATTATTGTTCATAGTGCTAGGAACAGGATTAAACCCAGGGCCTCTTGCATGCCACCAAATATCCTATTGTTGAGCTATATATATATTTCCAGTCTTTGGAATGTCTCAAAGTTTCTAGGATTAGATGCCACCCTCTCACTTCTACCACATGTTTTTTATTATAAGTAAGCCACCAAGACTGGTCACATTCAATTGGAGAACTAAGTTTCACTAAAAATATTTTAGTTACTGTGTATTCTAACTGACATATAATAGTTGTACAAGCTTATGGGGTGAACATGATGCTTAGATGTGTGAATATTGGACAGTGGTCAAGGTGAGTAGCAGCCCCATTGCCCCAGACATTGATCAATTTTAGGGGAGGGAACATTAAAAAACATCTAGATATTTTGAAATATATAAGTAATCAAGGGATAGTTGTAGGCATAAGGTTATTGTGTAATTCAAATACTGATTTCTGTACCCCACCTTCATATCTGGTTCAAGTCCTTGTTCTGAAGAATTCATGTCTCAGTGTTATATAATCACTGCTCCCCCAATTGTCTCTTGATATGCCCATAAAGCATCTTACAGCCAATCACTGAGCAGGAGAGAGAATAAGGCGGGACTTCCTGCCCTCCAGGGGAGGAGGAGTTAAGGAGTGGGAGGAGGGGAATTCAAGAGGAGGCAGAGGCAGAAGAGATTCAAACGAAGCAGTAGCCACAAAGTGCAAGTATCTCTGAGATTTATGCTGGGCGGGAGGTGAGGGGGGAAGCCAGATTAGCATAGTGGGTTAAGAATAGAGTAATTACTGCTCAGTTTTTGTATTGTGAAGCATGGTTAACAAATAATAAAAAGAGTCTCAATTATTTAGATGTTAGCTGGGTTAAGAGGTAAACAGTGAAACTAAACAATTATATAAAGTTACACTAACAGTTAGTGGTGCATGCCAGGGATCCCAGCACTTAGGAGGCTGAGGCCACAAGTTTGAGGCCAGCCTGGACTACGTAGTATGATAGCCTTGGCTAGGGAATGAGACCTGGCCTCTGAAACAAGCACATAGTAAACAATAAATAAACAAACTGCAGGTACAATGTGAAAATGCCACCCTTTCAAATATTTTATTGGAAAAGATAAGCCCAAAAGCCTTTGACTGGATACCACCCACACCTCTGCCAAGTGCTTTTGGGGAAGGCTCCTCTTGGCTGTAGTTCTGAGTCATCCACGTGGGCCTGCAGCTCAGTCTGCTATCACCCAATCTCTGCTATTGTCCAGGCCTCTGTGAAGCTGAAACCCCAGTTTCCAGCTCATTTCTGCTTCCTATTATTGTAGGTCAGTATTTTCTGCTTATTCTACTTTTGACAGGGTCTCCCCATGTAACTCTGACTGGCCTGAGCTCATCTATTTATTCTTTATAATTATAGACATTTACTGAGTGCTCCTTACTGGACCAATCAAGGCACAGGTTACCACCATCCTCAAACAGTTCTGTGAAAATGAAGGGATGGAGGTGCAGAAGACAAGGGGCCTGTCCAAGGTCACGGAGCAGGTCAGCAGCAGATCCTGGTTTCAGACAGGCTTTTCCTCTCCTGTCTGCTGCTGGACTACCTTCCCCAAACTCCCCCTGACCCCAGTCTGTCCTGGTCTCCAGAGCCTGGGTTATCATAGTCCCCAGGGCAAGATTGGTTTTCCTCATTGACCATGAGTGTCCCTTGTATCGTTGTCACTTTGTCGTTCTTTGTGTCTGCACCTCAGCTTCCCCATCAGTCCATAAATGTTGGAAGTTACATGCCTAATTGTTGCCATATTCCTTCCTCAAAGTGCCTACACATCATCACTCACTGGGGGCACCAACAAATGTAAATTTTCCTCAGTCAAGCTGCTGAGGGTCTGGGGCTCAGTGTCCCCTGCTGGGGCTGGTGGCTGCAGGAATACATCCATGGGGTCTCAGGCAAGGATCAGGTCTGGGCTGTGTCCCTCCGCCAAGTGCTGACCCCCTGCCCCTCCTCACTTCAACCGTGCCAACCGAGCTGGCTCCTCCTGTGTTCCTCCTTCACTGTCAAAACTCCCCACTCTTTCTTCCTTAAATTGATTCTCAGTAAAAACCTCTGTTCTGACTCCTGGACTTCTTTAGGTTTTCCTGGAATCTTTTGTCTCTTTCCCCTCCTCCAGCTCATCTAAACCATTCTCTTGGGTCTGTCTGTCACCCACCCCTCCTGGTAGAGGGACTTGTTGCAGAGGTGCAGCCCTCATCCTCTCTATCTCCCCCTCACCCATCTCCCTGGCTCTGTCTCCAAGGTTACTGCTGCTCCTGCCTCCTTTCCTGCCTCCCTTCCACCTTCCTCAGCCATTGCTTCAGGCAGGGTGGAAGGACTGGGGGCTGTCTGGGGAGATGGAGCCTCCCCTTTTCCCCTGGTCCCATGATCTCCCCTCCCTCTAAAGCTCCTTTCTCCCCACCCTGGACTGTAACTTGTCCTCTAGTCCCCATCTCTTTGTCTCTCCCGTTCTTCTCACTCTTCATCTCCCCCCCCTTCTTTCTTTATCTGCAAGTCTCTCTCCATTTCACCCCTCCAATTTCTCTGGGCTTGCCTTGTATCTTTTTCTCTTTGTGATCTTCCAGTTTGAATTCCCGTTTCTCCTTCAGAAACCAGAGACAAAGATTCATTCTCAGGTTTCCCTGCCCCGCCCTTCCCGACATGCCCACGCTTTGGTGGTTTGGTGCTGGCCGGCTTTCTTCAGCCTACCAACAAGTCCCAAGTTCAGAGTCCAAAGCAAGACTCAGTTCTGTTCATGAGCGAGCGTGAGGTGCTGGAGAGAAGAGAGAGCAGGGTACTGGGCTAGCGTGTGCACCCCACTTTCCAAAGACATCAAAGACCTAAGGATGTCCCTGTGACAGATGAGGCCGGTGTAAGCAGGCAAGGACTGAGAGATGAGCTGTCTGTCGGTGGAGGTTTCCTGCAGCTGTCCAGCAGGCCAGCTGTCCAGTGTGTCACACCAGGCAAAGCATCTGTGGACGCCAGAACAGGGCTTAGCCTACAGCAGGTACACAATATGGGTGTGTCCCTTTTCTGACTGTGCTGGGAGGGAAGTGTGCAGATAGATCATCTGGCCTCCTTGACAGACAGCATTAGGTAATATTCTAGGCAACAAAAAGTGTCTTCCAGGAACCTTTGGAGGACATTTTTCCAGACAGATTATTAAATATTTTTCTTTCAGGGATTATTTAACTATTCCCTCTGTTGAAAAAAAAAATCATTTTTCTTTCAAGCATTGATGTCTGTACTTAAACACAGTAGGTGGATCCCATTGCTCAGCCCGGCCATTACGGCTTTAATGCAGCTGGTCTCAACCTGTGGGTCGTGACCCCTTTGGCAAACCTCTGTGCAAAATTACAGCTATGAAATAGCAATGAAAATAATTTTATGGTTGGGGGTTACCACAACACGAGGAACTGTATTAAAGGGCCAGAGCATTAGCAAGGCTGAGAACCACTGGCTTTAATGCATCTTTGTGTCTCTAGAGTAGTATAGTGATGCTCCAGAGGTCTCTAAAAATGAGAACTTGTGTGCATTTGGGCCTCCTCATCACCTTCCTTTTGCTTCACTGTTTCTAGAGTTTTCTCTCTGTATGTCTCTAGATTAGAAACCTGGGAGACTGAGTTTTATGGTGGGTATCAGGGTCTCGTAGCAACAGGAACAAAGAAGCTTCAGGATGGCCTTCTCACCCACCCTGGTCTGCTGACCCCATCGAATCCCTTCTGGTTCTAGAGAGGGGCGCTCCCGAGCTCCTATCCCATTCTCAGGATGAGACAAGGAACCACGACGGGGGTTGGATATAGCTTAGAAACCTGGATATGGAGGAGGGTGATCCATGCCATTCTGTTGATCTCATCTACTTTACAAGTACTTGGGCACACATATGTACTGTATCAGCCCTGGGCCATCCCTTAGCTACTGATGCTGTCTGACTTTTCATCACAATTGTCATTTCTCTTTCCATTCCTCCCTGCCCCTTTCTTTCTTCAGGGTTTCATGTAGCCCAGGCTAGCCTTGAACTTACTATGTAGCCAAGGATAACTTTAGATTCCTGACCTTCCTGCCTCTACCTCCCAAGTGCTGGGGTTCCAGGCATGTGCCACGATGCCTGGTTTATGGAGTGCTTGTGGTCGAGCCATGTGCAGGGCTTTGTGAATGTACAAGCATGTCTGTGTCCAGCTTGTACCACTGCTTTTTAAAAAGGGACGCAGAGCACACATTCTCCAGGGAGCCTCCCCAGTTCATCCCATTCATTCATTCAACACGTGTCCACAGACTCAGTCCTACCACGTGCCGTCAGAGTCTACCTTTACAAAGAAGACCGTAAACTTCATGTGACACTTATGTGGGAGAGACAGAGAACCAGGTGCTGTGGGCGACTGCTCCATCGTTAGCGTCAGGGACGCTATTCTCACGAGAGAGGCTCCTTCTGCATGGGGAGTTCTAGTTCACTTGCGCTGCCGCTAGCCACTGCTGTGACATTGGGTATGTGTCAGCCAGTTTTCCTCATCTGGGCAAGGTGTCCCTTTCTATTCTAAGATGATTATGTCTCCACTTCACAGCAAATTTACCTTCAGACAGGTTTACAAACAGAAATTATATTTCCAGATGGGCATTAGAAAAGGAGGGAATTTCAGTTAAGCATAAGGAAAAGGAAGAAGTTGGGTGACAGCTCAGTCAGTGAAATGCTTGCTGTGTCAACATGAGGACTTGAGTTCAGATCTCAGCACTCACATACAAACCAGCTGCAGGGCTGCAGCTGTGTCTTAGCACGAGGAGGGAGACGCGAGGATATCTGGAACTTGGTGGTTACCTGGTCTAGCCAGACACACAAACTCCAGATTCAGTGAGAGCCCATGCCTCAGAAAAGCAAAATGGAGTGTGATTGAGGAAGTCTTCAGGTTTGATCTTTGACCTGCATGCGCATGTGCACACTCACATACACACACATATAAATACATAAATGTACAGATATACACATACACAATATGCACCCACACATATATACACATTTACACACATACGCACACATTACACACACAACACATACCATACACACACACAACATATACCATATACACACACACAACATACACCATACACATACACACACATATACACAACACATACCATACATACACACCACACACCACGTACCATACACACGCACACCAAACACGCACACACACACACACCACACATTCACACGACACACCCTATATTCATACACCACATATACCACACACACACAGGGAACCTCAGAATCCTGGGACTTTGGGGCCACACCATCTCCAAGGGCAGAGGGACCCTCTGTGGATGCCCGGGCGCGTCCGTGTCTTGGGCAGCCTTCTGTGGTCGCTGGATGTCCCTCTCCCTGGCAGGCCAGCCTCATAGGACAAGTGCAGCCGCCCAAAAGCCCTGGGATAGGGTTGACTCCGCCCGGAGGCTGGGGAAGCAGTTCAGCGAGCGGCCGATAGATGGCGGCACTGCACCGCTCCTAGCCCGCACTGCAGAGGCTTGCAGGACCCGCTGCCCGCAACTGGGCAAGTGTGTGTTCCCGGGCCCAGGGAGGGTTTGTCTTTTGTTATTCAAAGCTCTGGGCGGTAGGAGCTATGGCTTTGGCCTGGTTCCATTGAAGGTGTGGCTCTTGTGGCCGCCATCCAGAGCGACAGGTAAATCACTGCTCATTGACAGAGGCCGGCTCAGACTGGAGTTCCTGCCTTGCTCTCCAAAACCCCCAGGGTTATTTGCTGTTTCAGAGCAGAGCAATGCGGGAGCAGGACCTGAGACCCTGGCTAATCCTGTGGGGGAAGGACAGAGGCAGAAGGGACTGAGATGGTTAGGATGTGAGGCGCCATTCTCACTATCTGGCTGCCAGGCCTAGTTAGTTGTACTACTTGCTTGCTGGGGTGCTTTGGGTAAGTTCCTCAACCTCTCTGAGTTTTCCCAACTGTAAAAAGAGCGCAATGAGGATAATGGAAGGCTTGATTATCGTTCTTTTATTGACAGCTCTGACCCCACCTCTGGGTATTAGGCCAGTGAGAAGTATTTCTTAGTTCTTAGCACTCCCTGGCTCGTGCCCCCCTCGGGCTCTCATCACCCACACTTTTGTCTTTTGTTTTAGACAGAGTCCCATGCAATCTGGGCTGGTCTCAAACTTACTTTGTAACAAAAGATGACCTTGGATTATTTATCCTCCTTCCTCTATCTCCTCCCTCCCACAACTGCTAGAATTACAGGTATGCTGGTATTACAGGCTTAAACCACAGCTGGTTTATGCCATTTGGTGATGGAACCCAGGGCTTCATGTGTTGTGGTCAAGCCCCAATCCCCATCACAGTACTTTTTTGGGGGTGGGGTGGGGTGGGGTGGGGCAGGTGTGGGCACACTCTCTCTGAAGTGGTAGCTCTTATTAATGGGTAAACTGGGGCTAAGAAGATAGAGCACGTCACTCAGAGCCACACTGTAGAGCTGGGATCCAAAAAGGTGTCCCAGCCCTGGATGGCACCTCTCAGGCCTCCTGCTGTAGGATTGGCTGCTTGTTTCTGCTCAGATGCTTGTGCCCCCTCCCTATGGCTCCCACCCCAGCGCAATGTCCTATGTGCTTTGGAGCCTGTGGGATAAAGGGCAAGCCATCCTCAGCTGCCCTGGGGTGGATGTCCCCTGCACTGGGCAGGAGAGGAAGGAGGCTGGTGTCAATGCCATTGGTGCTCCCTCCCTCCATGGCTGACTTGTTAGGCCAAAGGCACTGGGACCCTAACAGCGCCTGTCAGACACCAATGAGTTGATGAGGTAGAAACTGGTTATTAAGTGTAATAACAGTGGTTTGGTTTTTCCACGGTTCTGCCCATAAGTGCCTAAGTGACAGCTGGCTTGTGCCATCATGCTGCCTTTTAAGTGGCCTGACGATGGGACATTGGGAGCGGGTGGAGCTCTTCTAAGGGCTCCTGGAAGGGCATCGGAGCCTCTTCTGGGGGCTTTCTGGTCTCAGTGGGACACCAACCCTGATTCCTGGGACTCAGCTAGGTGGGAACTCTGGAAGTTTGGGAGGACATCTGTGCTTTTTGGGATCTATTGCTTGTGATCCCAGGGCCACAGTTGAAGTTCTTTGGGCTGTTCCATCTTCACAGTGGAGGACCAAATGGAGTTAATTTATTTGCTTAATTAAAAATGTGAAGCTGTTACATCCTAGGTACAAACTTACTGTCAGATGAGGAAAATGTGGCATACGCAATGGACAATCGTGCAGCCTTTAGAAGGTAGGAGATGCTGTCATTTGCAAAAGTGGGAGTGAAACTGGAAGACAGTAGAAGGTTAAATTAAGCCAGTTCCAAGACAAGGGCTGGATGATCTCATGAGCTAATGTGTTTGTGAGTATGTGCATGCACATGTGTGTGCACCCATATGCATGTGTGTGTGCCTGACTGTGACACTGGGGATGGAACCCAGAACCTCGCACATGCCCTGCTAGCCCTCTACATTCCTGTTTTACATGAGGTGTCTAAAGAGTCAGACTAAGAGAAGTGGAGAGAGCACTTGGTAGCCTCAGGGTTTGGAGCAGGTTGCCACGGGTAGAGAGAGGGGAAATGAGTTGTTACTCAGTGAGAATATAGGTTTTGAATAAGTTCTAGAGATGGCTCTTCAACAGTTCTGAATGCTAATAGTGGGTGCTGCGAACTTTGTAAGAGGCTAGCCCTTACTTAGATGTTCTTATCACACACACACACACACACACACACACACACACACACACACACACAC
>CAJQZJ010000834.1:1197509-1213860 GCA_907164525.1 Lophiomys imhausi
ACACACACACACACACACACACACACACACACACACACACACACACAGAGCATAAGCAAAGGTGTGTGTGTGGGGGGGTGTGTGAGATCTAATTCTGATTTTGGGATGGTCTCCTGGGTGTTCGCATATGGCCAAGCTCATCCGACTGTACCGTTAAATATGTGCAGGGTTTTTTTGCATATCAATTATACCTCAATAAAGCTGTTAAAACAAAGAAACTCACTGCAGGACACATTTTGTGTGGCTCACGCGGTGCTTTACGTTTAAATGGCAGCATTTAAAGTTCTAGGATTTCCAACAGAGATCCACATGTCTGGCCTTTCGTCAAGCAACAGTAAGAGCTGGTAACTTGGTGCGCGTGGCCATGTGGAGCTACCGGCTGCACTAAACCTCCTGTTGCAGAGTTTATGTTCTCTAGCTTCCCTTAGTCTACATCAGTGCTACCGTCCCTGTCACAGAGGCCACTGCCTGGCCCTGCCCCTGCCTGGAGTCCACTGAGGGCCTGTCCCATATGTGCTGACATGCTATTTCTGTTGGAAATTATGGCCAAAAAGCAGAGTTTTTGGAGCAAGGAGCCCAGACCAAGCATGCAGAGACCGGATTCCTCTTCAGCCTTGTTTCCAGCTTTAAATGGTAGATTTGGATGCTAGGAGGCCCCTGACTGTTCTTCAGGCCAGCTCCCCACTTGATGCTCAGGCTGGAAGGGGGTTGTCCCCTCCCTGATCTCATCAGTTCTCAGTTTGATCCTACAAGTAGCTTAGGCCATTCTGAGTACACGTGTATGTATCTGTATACGTGTGTGAGAATAGGTGTGAGTGTGTGTGGGTATATGCATATATGTACATGTGTAAATGTATATGTAGATACATGTAAGCATGTGTATTAATATCCACGAGTATATATATGTGTGTGCTTATGTCATCACTAGCCATGCATGCCCTCTGCCTCAGTTTCTCCATCTAGAAAAGAATCCATTGGACTATGGAAAATTTTGAGTTTGAGATAGTTAGGCCCCCTGCAGGGGAAGTGACAGGGGCAAACCACACAGCCACCCCGAGCCAACTCTTCTTGCTCTTCGACACAGAAAGCTTGCTCTGGGAACTGGAAGCCCTACACAAATGAACAATTAGTGCTATCAGTTCTTTGTGTCTAAACAGCAGAAGATATTTCCCCCTCCCTGTGCCAAGGGGATGGCAGGAGAATGAAGTGGAGCGATGTTCGTGGCAGTGCCTTGGAAGGAGCTTGCTCCCGCTGCAAGGGAATCTCACATTGTGATTATTAATATAGTTTCACCAAATGGTCTTGGCGGAAAGCCTGATGATGTAGCAGCTGCCGAGGCTCTGAGCTCTCCAGTGTGGGGTCTTCCAGGCTCTACCCACTTCTTCCTTTCCAGCTGCTTGCCTTCCTCTGTCCCTTGGCATTCAGCCCATCATTCTCCTCTGCAGTCTTCCTTAGTTTGAGTCCCGTTCTACTTGTCCCACAAGTGGTCCTCACTTTCTGGGCATAAACTGTCATTTGGAGGGGTTTAATATTTCAGCTGATGGGGAAATCATTTGTGAGTTCCTACCATTGCCAGGTGCTGTGGGGGAACTGGTGTTGCAGTGAGGGATTGAATGGATGAAGCCCTTGGTCTAGGCAGGGTGGTGGCTGTGGGCCTCACAGGGAAGAGGGGATGGAAGCAAACAGATGAATACACACGCAGGTAAATTCATAACGAAAACCAAACAGAAGAGATTCTCCAGGCGGATGGGGTGTGGTCACAGAGGGTGGTCAGTTCTGGAATGGAGGAGCTGGTGTGTGAACTGAGGTCTGAGAGATGCGGAAGAGGTGAATTCAATGTGGAGAAAATAAGGCTGTCTTATCCAGGCTTCTTAATCAACCAAAGAGAACAGAGAGGAGCTGGATCTTACCCACGGTTTGTACAGCTTCTACAGTTCTGTTCTCTGGGCTCCCAAGCTGGGACTTGGTCACTTGCAGCCCTTAGATGGGTTGACCCTTGGGTCACTTGACCCTTATGAAGTGTCAGCTCCTAGAGGGTGAGACTGGGCTCCATCGAACCGCTCGCTCCTGACAATCATCTCTCTGCATCCCAGCTAGCCTTCTCCTTGTGTCCTGAGACAGCTGTGAGCGTGCTCCAAGGCAGCCTTCCAGAGATACAAGGGGCAGGGCAGAAACAGAAATAACAAGCAAAGTGGTCTGGTGGTTCTTGTCATTAGTTGCTGAGCGCAATAAACCCAGTGGAATCCCAGTCTTACAATGACCTCGTTTAATTAATGCTAAATGACTGTGGGACCCGTATGGATTTATACATTAGATCCACATTAACACCAAATCGTTTGATCACGAATCACTGTTAAAATAATGAACATAGGCACATTACAACCAGATGATAAGGATGCAGCGGGCTTCTGCCAGCCTGGGAGTTGAAGCACCTCCCAGGTCCTCCCCTGCCATGCAAGTTCCCCCCCCTCCCGCCCAGAAGTACCTTATGGAGCTGTGTGTGCACTGGGCATTTGGGGCTGGGGAGGGGGGTGGGGCACCACTTCCGGCTGGAGTTTGCAGGACAGGTGAGGCAGTGAGTGTACATTTGCCAATGAAGCACATTTTAGCAAGGGCCTACCAAGTTCCGGGTTTTATAAATATTTAACCTATCCAGCCACCAAGGGGAGGGATAAGAACCTTAAGGTGAGAGTAGTGGCGCTCACTATGATCCCAGAATTTAGCAGGTGGAGGCAGGGGCATTGGAAGTTCAAGGACAACCTTGGCTTTGTGAGACCCTGTCTCTAAAAGCAACAAGAGGGCTGGAGAGATGGCTCAGAGGTTAAGAGCACTGGCTGTTCTTCCAAAGGTTCTGAGTTCAATTTCCAGCAACCACATGGTGGCTCTTGACCATCTACAATGAGATCTGGTGCCCTGTTCTGGAGTTCAAGCATACATGCAGGCAGAATACTGTATACATAATAAATAAGTTCATCTTTAAAAAGTTAACCTAAAATTAAAAGCAACAACAACAAAACCCACACACACACAAAAAAAAAACAAAAACAAAAACCAAAACCCTTCAAAGTCTTTGTGTTTGTTTTCCCCACAGAGCAGTGCAGCTTGGGGCAGAGAAGCTTCTTTTTGTAGTAGGTGACAGTAATGCAGAGACTCACAATGGGTCAAAGTGCTGAGAATAAGCGAGTGTTAAATGATCAGTCCTGGGCTGGAGAGATGGCTCAGCGGTTAAGAGCACTGGCTGCTCTTCCAGAGGTCATGAGTTCAATTCCCAGCAACCACATGGTGGCTCACAACCATCCATAATGAAATCTGGTGCCCTCTTCTGGCCTGCAGATGTACCTGCAGACAGAACACTGTATACATAATAAATAAATCTTTAAAAAAAAAAAAAAAAAAAAGAAAAAAAAAATAAATGATCAGTCCTAAATGGGATATATCATCCCCTCCCAGGTCCAGGGAACGTTGCAGAATGGCTGTGGATGGGAATGAGCGTGAAGGCATAAGAACTAAGGAAGGGCTGGGTGGTATACTCAGACATGACATGGCCCTTGCATTCTGGAACTCTCAACAGCTTTGATTATCTGCACAAGACTCGCAGAAGAACTGGCCTGTCAGCATCCTGTCATGGAGGGGGTTAGGTTCAAAAAGCCTCTTCAGTCCCTGAAGATCTATAATCAGTTAATTGTTGCTGGAGGAAGGAGAGACCTGAAAGTAGAACAGGGACTATTTGAGAAACCAAGACTGAGCATCGTATAAAGGAGTCCCTAGGAATACAGACCAGATTCTGGAGGGTCTGGAATGTTGACCCAAGAACTTTGCATGTAAAGTTACTTATGGCAAATGTCTGGTATTGATATTCTTGCTCTTCTCTGTCTCACTGGTAGAGACAGAACGTTTCTGTCCTTGCCAAATGTGTATACATTGATGCTACAGGTAATAAAAGTGGGACCTCTGGGACATGGTCAGGTAGTGAGGGCGGAGTCCTTTTATGACATTTGTGATTTTATGACAGAGACTGGAGATATCCTCTTCTGCCTTGATCCACGAAATAGAGCTTCAGCAGGTGTTGAATGTGCCAGGACTTTATCTAGAACTTTCCAGGCTCTGGAACTGTTGGGATCTTTCTCAACATAGTTAGCCGGCGCTCAGAGATCTATTTGCCCCCTTTGGGTCCAGGTTTCTCTCAGTTTGGAACTGAGGCTAGGGGAGGTTCTATGACCTGCCCAGGGCCATCTTGTATTGAGCAGCAGGCTGAGGGGACCCACTGACCCTTGTGCAGGAAGGATCATGATGAATCAGGAAGCAGCAGCATCTTAGAGCAGTGTCTGAGGACAGATGGGAAAACTGGGATCAGGCTGAGGAAAGAGGCGGCACTCTCAGGGACTGTCTGCATGGTGAGACCCTGCCTACAAATCTTAAGGACTCTTTTCCTGCTGGAATGTGACCTTGCATAGGAATGTCAGCGCTTCTGTTCCTTTCAATTCCTCCCTTTTGGAATGGGGTTGCCTGTCCAGCGTCTGCCCTGCCACCTCACGTTGGAAACAAAGTTTCTCTGGTCTGCAGATGGAGAGGCATCTCACCCTGGGGTGATTTCCCTGTACAGTCTCAGCCTTGGCTAATGTCATTAGCATAATTTAGATGATGATTTCTGGGGCCTTTTCAGTTGATGACATATTCCCTTTTCTTCTCTCTCTCTCTCTCTCTTGGTCATTGTGACCAAAATATCTGATAGAAATGACCTAAAAGGAAGAAGGGTCTATTTTAGTCCAGGGATTCAGAGTGTAGGTCCACCATGGGGAAAGAGCAGAGTACTTCCTCTTTGTGGCTGAGAAACCGAGAAAAAGGGAATATGGAAGGGCCAGGCAGATGTAGCCCCCAAGGACAAGCCCCCTGCCCCCATGAACTACTTCCTCCAGCTAGGACCACCTTTTAATTTCTGATCTCCTTGTATTGCTACCACATTATGACTACATCAGGAGATTAATCCATTTGTCAGGTTGGAGTACCCAGGACCTAACTGTCGAGAAACGCTGGGACCAATTTACCATGAAGTTTCCTTTCCTGAGCATTTCTTCATCCATTCAAACTGATGATCAAAATTCACTCAGACATTTCAGACTCAGAATTAGACATTTGTGAATGTTGGGATGGGGTGAATGAACTCCGGAAGCAGGAAGAATATAGACTTAGAGGGGCTGGAGGACTAAGTGCAGTGGGCTGAGTACTGTCCCCAAGAATTTATGTGTACTTGGAAGCTCAGAATGACTTTATTTGGGGACATGGTCTGCAGATGTGACAAGTTAGGAACTCCAGGATGAAATGGGGGTGGAGCTCTAAATCCAATAATTTTGTTCTTATAAGAAGAGAGGACAGAGAGACGTCAAAGAAGGCCATGGGATGGAGGCAGAGATCAGAATCACACTGCCTCTTATGTGTTGAACTATGTCCCAGCCCTTAGGAATGCAGAGGCAGGCGGAGCTCTGTGAGTTCGGGGCCACCACACTTAGCCAACTTCTGTGGTTTTAAGTCAGTCAGGCTTATGGTACTTTCTTATATATGCCTTAAGAAACCAACACAACATTCTTTCAATTAATAGAAACCTTTAACTTTGGTACTGACACAGCTATTGCTTTGTGTTACAGTCTCTGTTATTCGGGTTGTGTTCATGAAGCCCCTCCCATCCCAAGCTCATGGAGGTCTTTATTGGTTTCATTATGTTGGATCTGTCATTTTACCTTTCAACTAGGTCTTTAATCAATCTGAAATTCACCTTTCACTTTATTGTTTTGTTCTAGAGACAAGGTCTCTTTGAGTAGTTGAGGCTGACCTTGAGCGTGAAGTCCCTGAGTAGTCGAGGCTGACCTTGAGCGTGAAGCCATCTCTTAGAGAGCTGGGATTCTATGCCCAGCTTTGGAATTAATTCACTTTTGTGTGAGGTAGAATTTTAACACTTTCTGTGTGTGTGAATCATAACTAAATATATAATCCTTTTCCCACTAATTCAGGTCCTGTCTTTATCATATATCTAGTTCTCATGTATACACAGACCTGTATATAAAATCTCAGCACTGTTCCATTAGGTTGATATGTCTGTGCTTTTAAAAATTTTTATTATTTTATTATTTTATGTATGTTGTCTTTTGCCTGCAGTGTGTGCTTGTACACCATGTGGTGCCTGATGGCAGCAGAGGCCAGAAGAGGGCACTGGGTATCCTGGAATTGGAGTCATAGATGGTTGTGAGCCTCTATGTGAGTGCTGGGAATTGAACCCTGGTCCTCTGCAAGAGCAGCAAGTCCTCTTAATCACCGAGCCATCTCTCCAGCCCAGTCTTTTCCTGAGTTAGTACATGCAATTCTATGGCTCTAAAGTGCATCCTAGAATCAGATACAGCAAAGCATCATACACTGTTCCTCTTTTTAAAAAAGAAAACTTAGGTTTTCCTAGATGTTAAAACTTCCTTTTTCTATGTATCAATTTTGGAACCTGCCTTTTAATTTCCTAAAAATTATCTGCAAGGATTTTGAGAAACTTTAACTGAATTCAGAGGTGGGTGAAATTTTCTTCAGTTTCTTGAGAATCGGTGAGAAGGCCTGGAGGCTTGCTCAAACACAGCCTCTGAATCTACACAGGCTGAGAGAAAGAAATGCAGAGGAGCAGTTTTCTCTGTGACTGTCTCATCAGCAGGTCACGCTGTCACTTTATGAGGATCATGGTGACAGGTGACAATATTTGGTTGGCCATCAGTGATTTTAGTGGCCGCTAAGACAGTGATTGGATCAATGAAGTTGTTAGTAATTGCGAAAAGTGATGTTTTAATTTAGTACATTTATTTGTGTGTGTGTGTGTGTGTGTGATGCATGTCCACATGCATATATAGAAATCAACTATAGGTGTTTCCTACCGTGTTTGGCTTTTTAAAAGTGGATTCTGAGCCTTGGACTCAGGTCCTTATGCCACACAGCAAGTGCTTTACCAACTGACCCATCACCCCAGCCTTCTTTCTTGATTTCCACATTGTTTCATTTTATTATCCCTTTCTTTGGGATTATTTTATGAATTATCGAGTAAAATATTAGTCTATTTTTTCCTTTTTTTTTGGACAAATACGGCTGAAGTCATTCATTTTCCTTAAGTTTTGTGTTAGCTGTGTCCCTAAGGTCTTGACATGTGGTATTTTTATTGTCATTCAGTTCTAAGTATTTTATAATTTTCCTGATACTTGCTTCTTTGACACAAGTGTTATTAAGTAGTTTCTATGACTTTGGTATTAATAAGACCCTGTCTTTTTGTTATAGAATCTTATTTTTATTACAGTTTTTAGAGAGAGTTAAATAATCATTCTTTGTGAGCCACTAGAGAGGAAATTTGTTTGAATGATCCAGGTGAGCTAAAAAGTAATCTAGACTGTGCACTGCTGGAACAATGTACTATATTTTAGCCAAAGATTATCAACTGTGATACTAAATCTGTCTTTGCTCAACTTTGTCTTCTTGATCTGTTTCTGAGAGGAGCATGTTCAATTCTCAAATTACATTTTTTTTTAGGTTTTTTTTTTTTTTTTTTTTTGAGACAGGGTTTCTCTGTGTATCAGACCTGACTGTCCTGGATTCACTTTGTAGACCAGGCTGGCGTGGAACTCACAGAGATCCACCTGCCTCTGCTTCCCCGAGTGCTGGGATTAAAGATGTGCACCACCACGTCTGGCTCAAATTACATTTTTTCTTTCTCTTTGCTCCATAGTACCAAAAGCTATTGCTTTATTGCCTTTTTGTTTGTTTGTTTGAGACAAGGTCTCACTATGTATTCCTGGCTGGACTAGAACTCACTGTGTATAGATCAGCTGCTTCCTCAGTACTGGGTATGTGCCACCATGCCCAGTCTTCTTTGTAGCCTTTGAGGCTTTATTATTAAACACACATATATTCGTGGTACTATGCATTACTGTTACATTGTTAGAGTTTGAATCTGAAATGTTCCACACAGGCTCATGTTTTAAGAACATGTATCCAAATGCCTGGCAGTGGTGGCGTATCCCTTTATCTCAGCACTCGAGAGGCAGAGGCAGGTGGATCTCTGTGAGTTCAAGGCCAGCCTGGTCTACAGAGTGAGTTCCAGGACAGTCAGAGCTACACAGAGAAACCCTGTCTTGAAAAACAAAAACAAACAAACAAAACAACAGCAACAAAAAGGCACACGTCCAAGCTGGCAGCACTGGCATGGGAACCTTGGGGATCTGAGGTCTGGCTGGCAGAAGTGGGTTACAGGAAGTGGGCCTTTGAAGGTCATAGCTTGACCTCTGGGGCTGGCTATTCTTTCCTTCCTGGTCTGACATGATAAGAACTGTTGGGGTAGTGTTAAGCATTCTAAGTATGAATTAATTGGTCCTGCTTGTTGTCTGTTTCTTACATTGACTCTGATTGGTTAAATAAAATGCCAAGGCCTGAGATTGGGCAAAGACAGAGAAAGGTGGGACTTCCTGGGATTAGGACAGGAAGCCTACAGTTTAGACAGAAGAATTCATTCCAGCCAGCAGCAGGAAGAAGAGACATTCCAGCCAGGAGCAGGAAGAAGAAGACACTCGCCATGGGTTAGAAAAAAGAACCTCATTCCACATGGCCAGGAACACGGCATATTGTGGAAAATGGCAGTCCAAGGAGACATATATATATATATATATATATATATATATATATATATATATATGGTCATATTTGGGTAATAGAATTAAGAGCTAGCTTAGATGGGCTAGGATTGCTCAATTCAGGCCAAGGCTTGTTAAAATCCACGTGGTGTTTGTGTGCTCATTTATAATGGCTGCATAAAGATTAACAACCGCCAAAACAATTAACAATAATCTAAATACTGGTAAACAATTTAACTGATTATTTCTACAAATGACACCTAACATAATTTAATTTTTTTTTTTTTTTTACAAAGAACAGTGTCCACCTCATACTTCTGCTATCAGGAACGAATACTTTCCTCATTACGGTGGACTGGAATCTTCCCAGACCATGAGCCAGAATAAATCCATCATCGCCCAAGTTGTTTTTGTCAGATATTTGGTCAATGATGTAAAAGTGGCTGGGCTGATGTAATTGTTCTTTACAGCTCTGAACTCCTTTGTTCTCTGTAGTTTGCTTTTTGGACTAGAATTCTACTTGGTTTGAAAATAAAACTGTGGCTTAACTTTGTATGTGTTCTCTCTCACCTTTGACCATTTAAGTTCAGATTCTCTTCAGTCACATCCCAAACAAGATGGCATTATTTCTTGAAATGTCCTGAAGAAGCCTGGGTTTGATGTACCTTCAGTATGGTAGATATTTGTTTATTTGTAATAATGCAAATTCAGGCTCATGGAAGCTCTACAGAGTCCTTTGGGAGCTTGAGGCCTTCCACAGTCCCTTGATTCTGTTTGCCCCTCATGCTCATGGTTTAAAAGAAAGGGGAAAGAAAGGAAAGTAGGCAGGGTAGCTCTCGTTTCTTTAAGAGCACTTTCTGGAAGTTGAGTACCACCTACATCCCTTGATTATGACCTAGGCCTAGGCTATGCCTGGAAGGAGAGCTATTCTTTATTCCCAGAAGCCAGGCATCCAACTGAAAATCGTTTCTATGGAAAAATGGAAGAGGGAATAGCACTGACAATTTCTCCATCTGTGCCATACTATCCCCTTATTTTTCAACCTTTCTATAGATTATATTTTCATGGAAAAGTTTATTGACATAGTTATAGATTTCCATGCACGGTAATACACAACATAGAGAGATCCTGTGTGTGCTTTAGTGAGTTTCCCTAATGGGAACATTTGGCAAAGCTTCTAGTGTAATATCGTAATTGAGATGCTGATGCTGCTACAACACACCAAACCCATTATCTACTCAGACTTTTTTATTTCTTCCTTATACTCATGCATGTGTGTGTGTGTGCATGTTGCGTTTGTGTAGCTAGCACCGCAGTGAAGACGCGGAACAACAGTTCTGTGTATACAAGTATTCATGCTGCTCTCTTGCAACAACCACACCCACTTCCATCTTCTCCCTTCCCCTATCCCTAACTCCTGGCAAATACTGATGATCTCTTGCTTAAAGATGCTTATTTTAAAATCTTTCTTTCTCTCTCTCTCTCTCTCTCTCTCTCTGTGTGTGTGTGTATGTGTGTATGTGTGTGTGTGTGTGTGTGTGTGTGTGCACATGCCTAACTGTGTGAGTTTATGTGCACTGCATGCATGTAGCTGCTGTAGAGGTCGGAAGAGGGCATCAGATCTCCTGCAACTGGAGTCACAGGCGGCTGTGAGTTGCCGTGTGTGTGTGTGCTGGGAACCAGACCCAGGTCTTCTGCAAGAGTTATAAGCATCCTTTATCCCTGAACTACATCTCCAGACCCCCCCCCCCACCCAGTCACTTCAAAGTTATATAAATGATGTCATGTGATAAGTAACATGCGAGAGTGACTTGTTTTTCATTTAATAGAAGTCCCTAAGGAGTAGTGCCCAGTTGTAAAGACACACGCAGGCTTGTGTCTTTACCCACATCGGATGAGTTCAGCCAGTATTTCTTTGAATATTCTTCTAGTCTCATTCTCTTCCCTCCCCTCATTCCCACAGTTCTCATCACGTGAATGCTGGGTTCTGTTCGTTATTTATTTTTTATTTTTTAAAGATTTATTTATTTATTATGTATACAGTGTTCTGTCTGCAGGTATATCTACAGACCAGAAGAGGGCACCAGGTTTCATTATGGATGGTTGTGAGCCACCATGTGGTTGCTGGGAATTGAACTCATGACCTCTTGAAGAGCAGCCAGTGCTCTTAACCGCTGAGCCATCTCTCCAGCCCCCCTGTTCGTTATTTTTTAAACCCATTTTCTTCTGTTGCTCAGGTGGCCAAAATCTGTTCATCTGTCCTCACTCACACCCACTGATATTGTCCTTTATTATCTCCACTCTACGGCTGAATGCATCCAACCATTAAAAGTTTCTATTATGATGTTTTCAAGTTCTCTAATGTCCATTATAGACTCTATTTAAGGGCTGTATGTATGTGTATATACACACACATATGCAACTTTAGTCTGTATTAAGACTATTTTCTCCGTTCGTTTCAAGAGAACTTGTAACCCATCACTGAAGCATATTTTAAGGTAGCTTTTTAAAAAATGATCTGCAGATAATCCCAACGGCTGATTCATCTCAGTGGGTGTTGTTGATTGCCTTTCCTCATTTGCATTCTGATTTTTCTTGATTTGGGGTATTCTAGGTGATTTTAAAACTGTATCTTGGACATTCTATGTATCACGTTAGAGAACTTGGGTCTTAGCTGAGCTTTGGGTTCCAATGGCGGTCACTCTGTTCTGTGCACAGGCATCTGGACTGTGTCTTCAGTGACAGTTGATTTCAAAGTCTTTCCGATGTTGCTCGATCCATGTGGTTTGCAGGATGCTGCTGGGGTCTGGTTAGCTTCTACTCATGTTGCCTAAAGGGTAGAGGCTGGATTGCTAGGTGTCTCTTGGGGAAGGAAGGGTGAGGGAAGGTGGCTGTCTTAGCATTACCATTGCTGTGACGAAACACCGTGACTAAAGAGCAAATTGAGGAGGAAAGGGTTTATTTGCCTTATACTTCCACATGGCTGTTCATTACCAAAGGAAGTCAGGACAGGAGTTCAAATAGGGAAGGGTTCTGCAGGCAGGAGCTGATGCAGAGGCCATGGAGGAGTTCTGCTCACTGGCTTGCTCCCCATGGCTTGCTCTGCCTGCTTTCTTAAAGAACCCAGGACCACCAGTCCAGGGATGGCACCCCCCACAATGGGCTGGGACTTACCTCATTGATCACTAATTGAGAACATGCCTTACAGCTGGATCTCATGGAGGTATTTTCTCAGCTGAGGCTCTTTCCTCTCTGATGACTCTAGCTTGTGTCAAGTTGACACACAAAACCAGCTAGTACAGTGCCTATTTTTCCAAGTGATGTGCTGTTGGTCTGCCCATCCACCGTCCCCACTGTGGTGCTGTGTTTTCTAGATGTCTCTGTCTGGGAGAGGAATGAGCCACATCTTCTCTAGTGCTAGGCTGGGAGTTGTTTTCATCTGTTGTTCTGTTGGGTACCAGTGTGGTCTATTACCTGTTCCTCTAGTCTGGGTCGCAAAACCATTTTCTTAACACAGTTCAGAGTTTTTTTTTCAGGTGGCTTCAAGCATCATTCTCAGGGCTTGTAGTTGCAATTAATTGAGAGAGGCAAGGACTCAGTTCTGATCCATCTTGACAAGCTTGAATTATAGATATTTGAATTTGAATATGTCATTTCTAGAAAACACATTGTTTGATATTTCTTTTAAAGAAGATTCAGTGTATATATGATTCTCTGTCTCGCTGTAGATACAGGTCTCATGTAGCCCAGGATAGCGTCATGCTCATTGCCTTCCTGCTTCAGCATCCTAAGCACTGGGATTATATGTGTGCACTGTGACATTTGTTTCCCTTTCTTTTTTTTTTTTTTTTTTTTTGGTTTTTCGAGACAGGGTTTCTCTGTGTAGCCCTGGCTGTCCTGGACTCACTTTGTAGACCAGGCTGGCCTCGAACTCACAAAGATCCGCCTGCCTCTGCCTCCCAAGTGCTGGGATTAAAGGCGTGCGCCACCACCGCCCGGCTCCCTTTCTTTATTATAGCTTTCACTCATATTAATACTACTTTGTGCTATCTTACTTTATATATTGTAACTTTTTTTCATTTCTTTATGATGGTTATTAATTAAAATGAGTTTTATTTTCTTGCTTCTGGAGATGTTCCATTCTTCACATGAGAGAGTCACACATCTCATCCTGTTTCTATGAGGTTTGCAGTACAAGCCTGTGAGGGTATTTTCGAGCCTCATTGCTACCAGGCATAGTCCTGATGGATATGAGTAAAAAAAAAAAAAAAAGTCTGTCCCTGATGTCATGGCAGCTTTAATGCCCATCCTGTGGTCCCACTGGTTTTTCCCTCTGCCATGGTATTGAAATAGGGCTGTGTCTCTAGCTCAGCAGTGGAGCAAAAAGTTACAAGAGAAACACATCTGCCTTAGCTGGCTTACAGCCAACATCTGGATGAGAAATAAACCATTGTTGTTTCAAGCCACTGAGGCAGGGGAGCTCATTACTGTAGTGTAACATTGCACATGCTGAATAGCCAAAAGCAATTCACTTTATTTAGGATTTTTCTGGGCAGTGCCCTATTAAGATTTCTAATTATATTCATGTTTCTTGTTAAGTTCTTACATCTCTCTCTTGCCCTAAAAAAGATATGGGCCTCTTTCTTACCTTCATGACAGTGTCACCTTGTCCCATCAAGTTAGAATTGCTTGAAAATCTTAGTTCTAGTCGGTTGTGGACAAGCATTTGTTTTTGACTCTCACTTTCTTCTTGTTTACTCCTATATTTTCCAGCATGCCCCTTATTTTATTTATTTTCTTACCTGTATATGCTGTGAATTTTTCAAAGAGAATATTATAAGCTGGGAGTATTGCTCATTGGTAAAGTACTTGCAGAGAATGTATAAGTTCTTGGCTTCCATCCCCAGCATCACACACACATACATACACACACAGACACACACACACACATACACACAGACACACAGACACAGACATACAGACACACACACACACACAGACACACATAAATAAATAAATAAGTAAAAAAATCACAATATACTCAAAGAGAATGTGTTATACTATGTTGTGATTGGGCCTGGTATTTAAATATAGGCTCCTTTAGGGTAGAGTTAAAGATTTAGAGGGTGTTTTCTCTTCTAAACACTGAATTAACACTTTATTACATTATGAATGTGTGTGTGTGTACCTTTTTTTCCTCTGAGCTAGCTTGCTGGCCCACAAAGTGATTTAAAATTCTTGTTCTGCCTAGTTCTCTAGTTTAATTTTTATCAGTTGCGATTTCTTCTATTTTTTCCAACAGGGCTTCAGCTCCTCAGCTGTCTCCCTATGAATGATTACTGCCTGGAGGAGTCAGCCATCTTTACTGTTACAGCCTCCATTCCTGTGGTGGTTCCAATGAGAATGGCCCCCATAAGCTCATATGTTTCCATTTTTGGTCCCCAGTTGGTGGAACTGTTTGGGAAGGATTAGGAGGTATGGGCTTGGTGGAGGAGGTGTGTCACTGGGGGTAGGTTTGAGGTTTCAAAATACCTTGCCCCCCACTTCTCTCTCTTTCTCTCTCTTGGTGGTTCTTTATGTCTCCCCCCCCCCGAAAACAACAGCCCCTCACATATTACCCTTTTGCAGGATGTATTCATTTCTATATGTGTATGTGAACTGTTTGGGAAGGATTAGGAGGCATGGCCTTGGTGGAAGAGGTGTGCCCCTGGAGTTGGGTTTGAGGTTTCAAAAGACCATGCTCTCTTTCTCCTCTGCCTCCAACATGTGGCTCAGATGTGAATTCTCAGATTCTGCTCCAGCACCATGCCTGCCTGCTTTCTACCTGTGCCATGATGGTCATGGACTCACCCTCTGAAACTGTAAGCCCCCAATCGATTCTTCCTTCTGTAAGATGCCTTGGTCATGGAGTCTGTACAACAATAGAGAAGTAAATAAGACAGTCCCTCAGGGTGAATGGAGGGCATAGAGGGTGGGGGTTGATTAAGTCAATCTCACCCTGTGGAACTGACATCTTTCAGTCACCACCCATGAGCCACCATCATTCTCTTCTTTCAGCCTTCAGGGATGTTGCCGTAAGTTTTTCTCCTAATCTTTCTGGGGTTCATATGTGCTGAGTTGCACATATGTTCTGACAGGTCTGCTGTGCCCACTGTCAGCTGTTTCTCCCCTGCCTGGGGCCCCACTACACTTGGGTGGAACTCTGCTGATGCTGCTTGTTTAGGACTTGAGCTACTTTCTGTGGCCTAAGCCAATGACAGGGTTAGCAAAGACCCATCCCTGTGTCCTCTCTTTCCATCTTTTACTTTGCTTCTTATTCTTGCCTCACATTCATTATCAGGCTTGGGTTTGGGGAGGGAGCTGTTACTATCTGTTTACCCACCTTTTTGCAAGTAGGAATAATCCTGTGACTTTCTTTCCCGTCTCCTCTTGATGTAACTTTCAAATGGCTCCTTGCTTCAAGTGAGATTGTCTTTTGCAGCTGTGGGCAGCATCTGGAGTTTCTGAGCCCAGAGTGCCCCAAGTGGAGGAGTCTGTCAGCTGGGGCTGTGTGAAGTTAGCTAGGCCAGGTCACTTCTGGGGACCAGTGCAAGAGATGGGAGCAGGAGGCATCCTTTCCTTCATATGTCTGGTGACTGAACGTCGAGTGAGGGGACCTCAGGAACACTGGTGGATTAGGCATGGGAGGAAGTGACATTCAGAAGGACTGGGCCTGGGTTCCACCTGCTCTGATCAGCCCTTAGTATGGAGAGAATCATAGAAGCAGCTTCAGAAATGCCAAGAAGCCAAGAAGGAGACTCTTAAGTCCCTAAAAACAGGTGACACACACAGTTAGGAGTTTCCTTCTGTTGATCTTTACTTCTTCATCCACTCACTCATTCGCTTGGTCATCCCACTGGGCTTCATTGTAGGTAACTGGAAGATTGCTGCAGAGAGGAGCCATGAAGGCCCTGCCTGGTGGATCTAACAGTCTGATGGGTGAGGACAGAAACACACAGTATTTGGAAGCCTCTATTTCTCAGGAGAGGTTGGCAAGAATACTGGAGGGAAACAGGGACCAAGAGGAGAAGGGTGGGCTGGGTGAGGGCAGGGAATACAGGTGTTTAAATTTGAACACAGACCCATGGATCCCTTATATCCTGAGACAGAAGCATTTAGCTCAGACTATGAGAAACAAAACTAGAGGTGTGCTGGGTACCCGGAAGCCTCAGGTTCTGGCTCCTTTCCAGGGACTGTGATGTGAGGTCAAGGATGCTTCTAACTGGCATTAGACCTTCATACTCTGGTCCACTTCTTTCTAGGACTAGCCAAGTTGGAGCCTTCAGACAGGGCATTACAGCTCCCAATCTGGAGAAGATAGGCTTCAGAGGACAGGGGTCAGCCCTGGGCTCTAGTCCCCAAGTGTTTCATCATGTGACCTTGAGGAGCCTCTTCTTTATCTGTAAACTAGATGGGTCCTGTTATAACCCCACCCCCAGCAATGGGATTCCAAAGTAGAACAAGAACCCTGTCTTCCCCCTAGTCCTTTTCTTTTCTTTTTAAAGATTTATTTATTATGTATACAGTGTTCTGTCTGCAGGTATATCTGCAGACCAGAAGAGGGCACCAGATTTCATTATGGATGGTTGTGAGCCACCATGTGGTTGCTGGGAATTGAACTCATGACCTCTGGAAGAGCAGCCAGTGCTCTTAACCGCTGAGCCATCTCT
>CAJQZJ010000834.1:1224410-1236061 GCA_907164525.1 Lophiomys imhausi
GAGAGAGAGAGAGAGAGAGAGAGAGAGAGAGAGAGAGAGAGAGAGCCCCTGGCTGCAGATTCCCCCCCTCCCCTGCAAGAGCTGGCTCTACATATCCTCTTCCTTTCAGATTCGATGAGCCATTCCCTCCTCATCCTGTGAGATCCCCACTTGTTCGAGATGGCTTTTTATCCCAGGTTTCTTAGTAGTGATCACTCTTAACCATCGGAGGCCAGGACTCATTGGATTCTGCTGTTGCTTGTACATACTTCAGGGGACTGGTAGGCATAGCTGGAGGGTTCTATCCTGGGAAAGCAAGGCTATCCCTCACCACAGACCACCAGAAATACTCTTGTCTCTTTGAGGATTTTCCTGAGGGGGCCACCTCTCTCTCCTTCTATCCCTCCCCTGATTTAGGAACCCCTAACATTGACTATGCAAGATGAATGGCCAAGGAATGCCAGGAGCCAGCAGCCCTGCCTCTGGCTCTGATTTTTAAGAAGGGGAGGGGGGAAAAAAGGAAAAAGTGAACATGAGTAATGGGCCTGGGATGAGGCATGCGAGATAACACTGAATAATAACGCGTCAGAAACTACAAGATGTATTTTTTTATTTCCCAGTGGAGTTTCCATTGCACTAATCCATCACTGTAGAGCAGGCAAGATTATGCGTCCCAGAAAAAAACTCTGGGAGATAAATGTGAGTAAATTAGGGTTTATTATATTATTTGGGGTGATATAATTTCCAAGCAGGCCCTTATTAAATTACTTCCTCTGGTGCTGACACGTCCTGCCTTACGGTCTCTGCACCTTCACTCCGCAGTTGCCTGTCTGTGGCTGCTTTGTATTCTAATGTAAGCAATGGGGGTGGGAACGGGTGCCTTAGAAAGAGCTGGAAGGAGGCGCTGAGTCACAGCTGGCCTTTGGGATGAGCTATTTCTTTTCCAGCCTTTCTGGGATCACAGACCTGCACAATGCCAAGGCTAGAAAACAATAGGAAGTAGGTTGATTTACACCTATATGGATAGGGAAACTGAGGTCCAAAGGAGAAAAGTGACTTGCCTCGCTGTTCTTTGGAACAGACAGGAGAGGCACAGTGGGACTGACATTTTGTGTGCTTGCATCCATGCCATTCTGTGCGCTCTGTGTGGACACCCTCTGTTGGGCAGTCTTCTTGGCTTCAGGTTATCCAATAGCAGAGAGAAGCCTGTGGGGTTGTACGGTTGTAGCTATCTAATGTGAGATCTGACCAGCAACCCAGAGTTAACTATGAGTGAAGCCCTGTGCTCAAGCCCTGACTTGATCACGGAAGTCTGTGTGAGTTTATGTAAGTGGTTTACCTTTCTGAACCTTTATAGTAGTTATGCTATCTTTGTAGTGGGAAGGTTTGAGACACATTGATGACTCCCAGATTGTGGTTTTTGTTTGCTTTAGCAATATACCACTCCCTACTCCCCCCCCCCCTTCTCCTCTCTTCATGCTCTTTCTCCCTCTCCTCCACCTCTCCCCACCCCTACCAGAATCTTATAATATAGCCCAGGTCTGGAATTTATGTGTTGACTGGCCTGGCTTAAAACTGGTAGAACCCTACACCTCAGTCTCTCAGATGCATTAGATCTCATTAAATAAACATATATTTGAGGAGTTACTCTGGTTAAAAGGGGGTCTGGGGCTACAGTTGAGTGGGGGGATCTGGGGAGCGGTCCCTCATTGGCTTCTCCTTAGGCTTCATCCTTTTTTCTCTACCCAGTTTGAAGCGACAAGCAAAAACCCTGCTTAAACCTCTGTCCTGATTTGTCCCATGATGCGCTCCTTGCATTTTCATTAAGAGCTTCCCAATCTTCAAGGATGAGCTGTAGATGGTTACCCGGCCCTGCTAAGCAAGGTTTGTGAGATCCACAGTCTTGTTCTCTCTCTTGGTCTCAAGGCATGTAGGTCAATGGGGCTCAGCCCAGTGGGTGACTCTGTGGCTTGAGTTAAATGATTCTTATGCAGTATGCATGTGTGTGTGTGTGTGTGTGTGTTTGTGTATCTGTGTCAGTATGTGTGTATACATTTTTGTAACTGGGTGTCCGTGCATGTGGACACTAGAGGTTGACATCTGGTATCTTCCGTAGTCATTCTCTGTAATGCTACTACCACCCAATAATATCTGGGGTCTTCTCTAGTTCTTCTCTGCCTTGTGTGTATGTTTGTGCTGTGTGCATGTGTGTGCATGCACACGCTGAGGGGATGCACTGGCCCACATGGATGTGAATGAAGTCCAGAGGTGGACATCAGGATATCTTTCCTGCGTTGCTTCTCCACCTTTTGGAGAGAGGGTCTTTTATTGGTGCTCACTGTTTCAGCTGGACTGGCTGCCTGATCAGCCCCTGCATTCTCCAGCTTTGTTTCTCAGCACGGGGGGCTATAGACATGTGCTGAGGCCAGCTTTCACATGAATTTTGAGGACTCAGATTCTCACGTTTGTGCGCCAGTGTCCTACTGACTGGACTACCTCCCATCCTTGGTTATTCTTATTTTTTTTTCATCCTTTCTAGTATGATTCATCATCTTCAAAATGCAATACTTTGACCTCATGAATTAGTGGATCTTGAATGAGAAAATACCAATGGAGCCAGGAGCATAGTATTCAACACACTATAATATAAGCTGTAACCACTATTTTCCTTGTGAATTCTACCACCTGGGCTTTTTTTTTGTGTGTGTGCATGTGGGTGAGGCATATATTCCAGTATACTGTCCATTCTTCCTGAGCAGGTGCATGCTGCCTTGTCTTATAAGATGCGAAAGGCTCTGGGGGTGATGGTGAGTCCACAGAGAGTAGTCATTTGGGTTATTGAGCACTTGACAAGAGCTGTGGAGGGAGATTTTACTTGGGTACATTTTAGCACAATGATAAAGGAAAGAAGGAAAATAACAACATCATCCACAGAAGCCACAGCACCTCTTCAGGAGGCTGTGAAGGTTGGAAGTGAGGCATGGCCAGGAGCATCCTAGAGGCTGAACTCAACATGTTAGACTGAGTTCTTCTCTGGAGGTTTTGGAGGAAAATCTTCACTTTAAAACTCGACCACAGTGTTGGATGCTACAGGGGCACAGCCCTTTACTGGTTGTTGGTAGGGGTCACTTTCAGCTTCCACAGGCCACACTCAGGTCCTGTCCATGTGTTCCCCACCCCATTCCCTTTCCTCATCATAATAGGCCCTTAGTTTCTTTAGTCTTTCTGTTTTGAGACAGGGTCTGGTTAATATCAAGCATGCTGGTCTTGGACTTCAGTCCCTCGATTTCAGCCTCCCTGGAGCTGAGACAACAGGCATGTGCCATGACATTAATTAATCAGTGATGCTGAGGGTGGAAATCAAGGACTCTCAGGCATTAGAATTACATCCTATCCTAGAAGCTCTGCTTTGAAAGGGCTTAGTGGTTTGATCAGGGCCAACGTCACCTGATGTGGGACCTGCAAAACTCCTTACAGAAGTTCCTAGATTTGTGTTTTATTGGATCTAGGGATAGGGAATCTTGGAAGCCAGTTTGGAAGTCTGCCTACTGTTGAAAGTGCTCTTTAGCATGGGGACTGAGGGGTCAATAGGACTTGGAGGGTGAAGCAGAGCCCTTCAGGTAGAGGATCAAGGATAGGCAAAGGGTCGTTATAGGAAGGCAGAAGGTGGTATGGAGCCGTTGGACTGGATGGACACTGAGTGAAAGGATGGTACTATGTGTGGTGGGGTAGGACTGTTAGGTGTGGTAGGCATCCATTAAGTAGGGCACCAAAGGTGTTCAAGGACAGCAGTAGGCACTTGGGATGGCACAAGAGGAGAGGAATCAGTGTACCCTGGGAAGTGCTTTCCCAGGGTACTTGCCTGAGCCTTTTTTTTATCCCTTTGCTCAGTAGGACATCTGGGCTGGCTCTGGGGGAGTGCAAGACCGTAATTCTGAGGGAATGGGGAGGTAGAAGAAAGTACAAAACTGTTTGATCAGAGTCTGACCCCTGGAAAAGAGCTAAGTGTCTCTTTGCTGGCAGCTGCAGCAAAAGGTGCAATCATTAGAAGGTGGCATTTTGCATTAAAATTGTCCCCATCAGCCAGTGACATTTTCTAGTTCCTTCTGGTCAGGAGACCTTTTAGTGCCACGGATTCAAATGACTCAGGCATCAGAATTTCTCTCTCAGAGGGAGAGAAATATGTTCCAATCACCCTGGGGTGGCTCTGTGCATGAGCCAAGGTTAAAAAAGCAGGTGAACCAGGGAGTGCAGCAGGGACCCAGGGCTGAGCACGGCCCCACAGACAAAGCAATGGCACACAACTCAGTTTTGTGCAATGGAGCTGGGTTTTGTTTTTGTGAGGCTGGGTAATGGGACCAGTACTCACTTGCTTTGTGATCACATTCATCACTGTGGAGAGAAGATTTATGAAGAGAGAGAGAAAGAGAGAGAGAGAGAGAGAGAGAGAGAGAGCACTAAGGAGAGAAACGAGCAGGTGTGAACAAGATTGTGTGTACACGTGTGTAGGGAGACTCCTATGTGGGTTCGTTTACATGTGCTGCGTGTGTGGATGGAAGGTTTTTATTGTTAGTTGTCTGGAGGACAGTGACAGTTGACTCCCAACTATTACCTGCCTATCCCTGGGGCCATCGTTATTCAGGTAAGGGGTACCAGGTATGCTCAGCTGCTAAGCCTAAAAGCTAAGGGTCCTTTGGTGTATGTATGTGTAGGTGGGCAGTATATACACATGTGCATGCAGGTGCTGGTGGACATATGTGCACAGGCATGGGGTTAGAGGTGGATATTAAGTGTCTTGATTGATAGCTCTCTACCTTGTTCTTTTTGAGACAGTGTCTCTCACTGAACCTGGAGCTCACTGGTGTGGCTAAGCTGGCTGGCCTTTGAACTCCAGGGATCCCCCACTCCCAGTGCCAGGGTTAAGGACTGGTGCTGCCATGCCCAGTGCTTTCTATGGGTGTTATGATTACGTGATTATAAAGTCAGGTCCTTATGCTTGTGTGTCAAGCTCTTACTGACCTAGCCATCTCCACACCCTCCTGAGTCCTTCTTCCTCATGTCTAAGTGTAAATGCCTTCCCTTCAGATAGGCCTTCTCTGAGCACTTGGGTCTAAATATGTTCCTGGTCCCCTCCAGGCTTTCCTCTATGGAATATTTTTCCTATGGGGTACCATCCTACTATGTATTTGTGTATAAGAACATTGTCCTAATACAACCTGCACAGAACTATGCCCAGGTAACAGCACATTGTTCTCATTCACTTCTCTACATAGTAGGCACTCAGTACATGCTTTGTAAGCTAACTGATGAATGGCCTGTGTCCTTATGCTGTCCTAGGAGTGACAGAGATTGAGGAGGAGCAGGGGTGTTGCTTCCGTGCTGGGATCATGGTACAAAATTTGGCTTAGTGGGGCATGAGCTCCTTGTCCCAGGAAATAGAGTCTGAAGGATCATGGCTATTGGCCCACACCTGGTAGTGGGTTGCCAGCCAGCACCATGCTGTGGGTTACAAGGATCCTCAGGGATGGGCCCTATTGGCCTTGTTCTCTTGTGATACATTCTCTCATGCCTCCTTACCTGTTTGTGCATGTGCCCTTACTGTAAGCTGCCTGGCTCTTCTTTCTCCTTGTTTAACCCCCTGTCAGCCAATATTCTGCCATATTCAGAGAAAAGACTTAAGAATGAGTGAGAGATCCCTAGGATGAGCATTCAGGGCAGCCTGGGCCACTTGAGGTAAGGAAGCCTGTTTCAGGGTAGGCTGGGCTGATGGGCTGCATGTGTGTATGGTACTGTGGGAACCCAGAGTCAGAGCCATGGCTCCCTGTCTGGGTCTGTTACTTCCTAAACACATAACCTTGGGTGGGAATGTCAAGTTAATCAAAACCTCATGTCTCTCAGATTCAGACTGCCCATTTTTCAGAAGAGAATACTGAGGCTTAGGTCACAGAGTTAGCCAGTGCTAGGATTTGAACCTCAGTTCTATGTAGCTGTGAAACCTGTGGCCTCAGATTCTGGCCCATGTAGCTTTCCATGTCCTGCCAGAGCCAGTTCTAAAGGTCAGGTGCAGATCTGAAGAGATAAAGGCTGGCCACATAGTTGAGGATTTGGCATGCTCAAGTGTATGGCTGTGGTGCGGGACCCAGGCTGCTGGCTTCCCACTGGCACAGCTCCCCTGCTCCCCCTTCCCCTGGCTCTTGCCAGGCTGCCCCTGGGGGACAGGTACAGGCTTGTGCCCTCTCTGCCTGCTTCTGCTACTGCTAAACTTTACACTGGGCTCTGTCATTAGCCCAACAACAAGCTCCCTGTTTGACTTAGCCCTGTCCAAATTTGCTTGGCGCGAGCAGGCACCCATGGTAAGTAAACGGTTTTCTGTTGATATTTGAGCACTAATGAAGAGGCAGCGAGCAAGGCCCATTAATAACTGAGGAGGAGGTGATTGTGTTTGCAGAAGGCCTGTGTACAGCGTGCCAGTCTGTCCAGGGCCTGCCCCGCCTGCTTATTGATTTCCCAATAAGCTCTACTTATTGTGTGGGGGTGGGGTGGCAGGGCCTCCTCCATGTAGTCCTAAGGTGGGGTCTGCTTTCCCCCAGGAAAGCCTGGGTCTCAGGTGAGGCCTTAGGGTTTCATTTGTCACTCGTTCAGTTGCTATATGTGGGTAGAGCATTTAGCATGTATTATATGTAGGTCATTACCAATAGCCAGAATTTGCCATGATCCTCCTGGGGAGGGTGCCTCTTGGGACCTGTGGAAAATGGGCTCAGTGTCTGTTTGGATTTCCTTTTTTTTTTTTTTTAAGTACAGGGGATTGAATACAGAGCCTCAGTCATATTAGAAAACTGCTCCATCACTGACCTGTGATCTTAAGCCTTTTTTTTTTTACTTGATTAATTAATTAATTTTTTAAAAAATTTGAGATAAGGTTTTACTGAGCTGCCCGGGCTTCAACTCTCTCTGCAGCTCAGGCTAAACTTGAACTTCTGCTGGAGCCTCCTAAGCAGCTGGGGTAACAGGCCTGCACCTCTAAGCCCGGCTTGGACTTTCGACCATATACTGGGTGATTCTGGCCAGAACTCTCTGTCCCCATCTGGAGAGGACCTGTGATGGAAGGGCCCTCTCTCTGGGGTTGTACTTCCTTCCTGTGTCATCCTCAGCTCTGAGGTCCTGCAGACTCAGCATGGGAGCTTTTGGTTTTCTGCTAGAAGGAAACTTGCAGGGCAGAGTCAGGGCCCATTTACACTTCTTATTAGGATTATTGTGGATCTTGAGCTCTACTGAGAGGTGCCATCCCAGATCTGAGTCTGGGGCTCAGTGTGAGGATGTGGTGGGTACTTGGACACCTAACCTGAGACTGATTCAGGGGTAATTTTTAGCTTCTCTTGTAGAGGACTGAGGTTGACTAGAGGACTAGCTTGTCTCATAAGGTGGGCCAGGCCCTGGGCAGGCTGACGTGCTGTACACAGGTTTTCTACAAACTAAAATACTCTGACAGTCATGGATCCAGGGAAGGGAAGGAGAAAGGAGGGAGACAGAAGGCTAGGGGTACTTCTTAGAGAAGGTGGGATGTGTGTAGACTCTTAAGGCTGCTTAGAAGCTAGAGGAGCATAATGTTTGCTCCACTGGCAAAGAAAGCAAGAGTAGTCTGCCACTGGCTGCAGTCCTGTGCAGAGACCCAGCTTTGTCTCCTAGATGTGGCAGGGTGGGTTATTTTTTGGGTGAGGACTTTGTCAGAAAGGTCTTTTTGGTGGGCCTGGAGTCTACTGTTTAGGGCTGGGATCAAGGGCCTTGGGGACAGCATCTTCATGTACCTGTACCTGTGTCCTTCTATCTAGCTGTCTCTATATGTCTATGTCTAAATGTCATTTATCAATATCTATAGGTCTATGCCTATGTCTATATTTTTATCTCTAAATGTGTGTGTTTACATGTGTGTAAGTACATATGTGTGGGAGTGCTGGTACATATGTGGGTGTGTGCTCATGTGGAGGCATGTTGGTAACCAACAAGGTCAATGTTGGGTGTCCTCCTTGATCATTCTCCACCTTATTCATTGAGGCAGGATCTCTTAATTGACCCCAGAGTTTACTGATACTAACTAGCCACCTTGCTTTAGGGAATCCTCTGAGGGTTGGAGTTGTAAGTGTGTTGCTATGTGGGTTTGGTTGATCTAAACTCCAATCATGATTTCACGGCAACTGCTTTGTTCATTAAGCCATCACTGCAGCTCCATCATTGATGAGGTATTGGTGTCCACAGATCTTCCCCCATTGAACATCATAGGAAAAAGACAAAGGGAAGCATGACATGGGATCTAGGAGGCTCTGACTCTTACCCTAGCTTTGCTGTTAACTGTTACTT
The DNA here is from genome assembly GCA_907164525.1 of Lophiomys imhausi. Lineage (NCBI taxonomy): Eukaryota > Metazoa > Chordata > Mammalia > Rodentia > Muridae > Lophiomys > Lophiomys imhausi. Next base: position 1,232,745 of record CAJQZJ010000834.1, read on the forward strand.
TCTTTCATGGAGTCCCCATGTCCTGTCTGCAGAAAAGAGCTGATGATATCTGCATCAACATGTTCTTTGGGTTGGGGGAGAAGAGAATATACAGAGAGCTAAAGAAAAGCAATACAGTTCTGAGATCCCATCAATGCACCAAGAAACACAACCCAAACAGCTGAATCAAGCTTTGGTCCCCAACTAGAGACATATACATCTCACAGATGTTGGACAGCTTTATATTGACATCTTGTTACAACCTCGGGGTCAAGGGCAAGGAGTTAGATAATAGAGAGCAAAATCAGGAACTGGGGCCCTGATTGTAATATTGGGGACAAAGAGTGTGAGAGAAGGGTCAAGCTGGACTCCTGAGTCAGGGCTAAGGGAGTCAACCTTGGGCAGTCTTTCTTTCTTTCTTTCTTTCTTTCTTTCTTTCTTTCTTTCTTTCTTTTTTATGTTTACTTATTACTTCAGGTTACATCTCCATCACAGTGCCCTCTTTCCACCCCTCCCAGTCCCACCCTCCCACCCTCTACCCCCTATCCCTTCCAACCCACTCATCTGGAGTGGAGTGTCCCTACATATTAGTCCTCCACTCCAGTTCAGCAGTCATATGAGGGTCAAGAGCCTCCTCATACACTGGGGGCCTACAAGGCAGCACCACTAGGGCAAAGTTTCTCATGGACAGGTAAAAAAGTCTATGTTCCTGTTCCCTTTGGTGCATTGGTTGTAGCATAGTTATGCTGTACTATATGGCTAAAATCCAATTATAAGTGAATAGTGCCATGTGCATTCCTTTGAGCCTGGGTTAGTTCACTCAGGATGAGCTTCTCTAGTTCTATCCATTTGGCTGCAAATTGCATGATTTCATTGTTTCTGGTGGCTGAGTAGTATTCCATTGTGTAGATGTACCACAGTTTTTTTTTTTTTTTATCCATTCCTCGGTTGAGGGCCATCTGGGTTGTTCCCAGTTTCTAGCTATTACAAATAAGGCTGCTATGAACACAGATGAGGACATGTCCTTGTGGTTTGGTGAGGAATCATTTGGATGTATACCCACATCCAAATGTGGTATGGCTGTGTCTTGAGGTAGAGCTATTTCAAGTTTTCTAAGATATCGCCAGACTAATTTTTCCACAGTGGTTGTACAAGTTTGCACTCCCACCAGCAATGGAGGAGTGTTCCCCTTTGTCCACACCCTTACCAGCATGTGCTGTCATTTGAGTTTTTGATCTTAGCCATTCTGACAGGTGTGAGATGGAATCTCAGAGGCATCTTGAGCTGCATTTCTCTGATGATTAAGGATGCTGAGCATTTCTTCAAGTGTCTCTCAGCCATTAGGGCTTCCTCCTTTGTGAATTCTCTGTTTAGCTCTGTTCCCCATTTTTTGATTGGATTATTTGGTTTCTTGGCATTTAATTTCTTGAGTTCTTTGAAAATTTTGGATATTAGCCCTCTGTCAGATGTGGGGTTGGTGAAGATCTTTTCCCAATCTGTAGGCTGCCGTTTTGCTGGAATGGCAGTATCCTTTGCCTTACAGAAGCTTTTCAGTTTCATGAGGTCCCATTTATTGACTGTTGGTCTCAGGTCCTGAGCTGTGGTGTTCTGTTGCACTGTTCTTTCTCTTGGGACACAGAGGCCCCTGACTTGGCTTCTGGCTTAAGGGCCCTCCCTCTCTTAGAGCCTCTCTAGCTCTTCTACTCAAGGGACAATCCACAGTCTTCTTGGTGGGCCTCAAGGCATGGGGATCTAGTCCACTGGATTTTCTATCTCAGATTTTGTTCAAGTTCCAAAATTACTCTTTTCTCCAGTCCAATTTTAAGTTCTAGGACACCCTGAATCTGAGAGTTGAAATCTCATGTCAGTGGGAAAGCAGGATCCTGGTAGTGTGAGCTCCTTTCTACCATTCTCATTGCTACAATGTCTTGTGTCATGTACCCTTTCACTGAGAGGTATAAATAACCAGCCTCAACTTCCCCATAGATTCCAGTCTCTCACTCCTGAGACTAGCATAGATACATGAAGGTGATTCAGCTATGCATCTGGACCCTGTTCCTGAAACAGGCACATGTCCCTCTCCTAGTGACCTCATGGTCTATATCAGCAGCAGAAAAGGATCTTTATCAGGAAGGAGAAATGACATTCGGTGACACCATGAGTGGTGTCCTTTTCAAGGCAGCAGCTTCCAGCTCTGCCTGTACTTCAGCACCACATAGAGATCGCAGAAGATGCCAGGAACCCGACATAGACCAAGTGAGTCAAAGATTCCAGGTAGAGCCCAGGGTATCTTTGGTCTGAAGCTGCCTGAATGATGCAGATGAACAGTGAGGGCTGAGGACCGATGATCTAGAGATGGGTCATCTTCTGGGCATCATCTCTGAGGTCACTTCCCTAATCCCGCTGGTAAGGTGCAGAATCTGAAGACTTCTTTGATATCAAGAAGGGAAACATGAGCAAACCCTATGGTCCAAGTGCCTGAGCCAGGACCAAGAGGAAGAGGTAGATAGTTCTGGGGAGGAAGAAGAAACCCAAATCTCAGAGTGATGAGAAGCTTAGCTACCAGCTGAGGGTGACTTGCTATAGAGAAGTTGAGAGCAGGCCTCTGTTCTGTGTGCTTGGCTGTCTGATGAGAAGATTTATTTCTGATAATGCATTGGCCTTTTTTATTCCAACTTTAAGAGCAGAATTAGGGGGACCACTTGAGGAAATCTCCTATAACATGCTGCACCTCAAGTGTGGGGCTCTGCCTCACTGCAGATCCCTCAGCTTGTGCTTGAGGTTCTGTTTCTGTTGAGATGTGTACATGTGGGACTTGGGAAATAAGGTGGAGGCAAAGGCAGGAGGAACTTCAGATATCATCAAAAAGCCACAGGGACATGGGGACAATCACTCTGAAACTAAGTTACAGTTGGGCTGGAGAGATGGCTCAGCGGTTAAGAGCACTGGCTGCTCTTCCAGAGGTCATGAGTTCAATTCCCAGCAACCACATGGTAGCTCACAACCATCCATAATGAAATCTGGTGCCCTCTTCTGGCCTGCAGATATACCTGCAGACAGAACACTGTATACATAATAAATAAATCTTTAAAAAAAAAAAAGAATTAGATGGTGTGAGCAAACTGGCATTGCAAAATTATCAACTGGAAATTTTTTTTAAATGCCTCAGGCTTGGGGTTTGGCTTAGGGGTAGAACACTTGCCTAGGTATACAAGGTCCTAGGTTCAACATCCAGTGTTGTCTCCTCCCCGCCAAAGAAGCCTCTGTTGACATCTAATTCTTCTTCTTCTTCTTCTTCTTCTTCTTCTTCTTCTTCTTCTTCTTCTTCTTCTTCTTCT
>CAJQZJ010000834.1:1264557-1287885 GCA_907164525.1 Lophiomys imhausi
ACAGCAGTCTGTCTGCAGTTGGTGCAAGGGGTTTTTTCATGCCAAGAGAAAGGCTTGCCACTAATTCAACCATCTTACAGTGGAGGTTCTTCGATGCTTATCTTCTACTTGGAGTAGAATAGGGGGTGCTGTCAGGCGCTGATATGTCTCGATATCAAAAAAAATCTTGATTTAAGATAACATCTTTGAATGCCATATTCTGCAGATCTCTAGGGGTTTTTGAAGATGCCCTATCCATCTCTTGTATTTATATAAGCAAATGTTGCTTGTCTCTTAGCAACTTGATTACTGGGTAGTTTAGAGAATATCTGTGATAGACTGTCATAGTAGCTAACAGAGTGACATGTTTGCATGACTAGGAGTTTGTTTTAACTATCCTAGACCATTTTAGACGGTTGGTATCAAGAGGTCAGAGCTGAAGATTGATGCTGGAATTCATGGAGAGAAAATGGGAACTGTCCAGGCAGTCATTGGTATGTTCTTTCTTAGTTTTGGAAGCTGCAGGCTCTGCACTTCCTATATAAGCAAATATATTTATCCCTCTCAGGTCTCTGAGGTGGTTGAAGAATAGACAGCTAGAGTCTCATAGTTAAATTTTGAGTTGTTTAGGAATCAAGAGGGTGTTATAGATCTAAGAAGATACTCTTAAAAGTGTGTTGCAAGTTAATATGAATGTTGAGTCAGATATAGACCTTTAAACTCATGGAGATGGTTAGATAGTAGAATGTTAAAGTCAGGGGCCAAATATGTATCAACTGGACATTGGGAAGGTATACTGGGCCATTTAACTCTCAATAATGTGGCATATTTATATCTGTTGTTTTGTATAATACTGTTATAAGAGAAGGAACCATCTGTTGGACTGAAAGGGGAAACTTCTGGGGGGAAGAGGGTGGAAGGGCGGGATAGGGAGGGGTTTGTGACTGAGATGTAACTTGAAGAAAAAAAAATAAAGTATTTATAAAAAAAAAAAAAAAAAAGCCCTTCCATACAGCAAGCCCCAGACTCTCAGAAATCCCAGCCTGTCCTGCCAACAAAGGTTGTTTGTGAATAAAATGGAAGCTATATAGCTATATTTGCAGTCAGAGAACAGTGGGGCAAAGGAGATGTGGCCTAGGGTGTAGGGTAGGAGGAAAGAAGTCCTCCTTGGACTGAGCCACTTGCTGGACATCACAGGGCCCTGGCAGACTAGGCCAGTCTTCTCCATCCATACCTGATCATAGAACCTCTTCAAACCCAAGCCCTGTGGACAGCTAATTCCAGGGGTGTGCAAACAGCTTGCAGATGAATTTGAATTCTTTTTCACTGACCCCTCCCCACTCCTACCAACTAACTTTTGCTTGAAGTGCTTGACCCAGCCCCGCTCACCTGATGAACTGTGGCCTCCAGAGGACTGGGTTCTCCAGGCCTTGTGTGGGGTGAGGGAGGGCAAAGGACAGAAGAGGGCAGTTTTGTCACTGAGAGCTCTACTCTGGGCCTTTCCCAGCCGCAGGCCCCCAAAATCCCAGAAGGCTCAGCTTCTTTACAACCCTGCTTAGAAGCCAGCTGCCGGCCTCTCCCTTCTGGTGCCTCCAGCTCAGCCTGGGGCTGCCTCCCGGCTTGCAGGCCCCCTTGGATGTGCCACTTTCATTTCTAAACAGACAGGAAAATAAGCAATTGATTTCTGGATATTACATAAGCCGGGGCAAAGGAAGCTTTAATAAGGAAGAGAGCAGAGGGAGGAGTCTGAAGATCTTACGTTAAAAACTACAAAAAGCCCATCATTATCAACTCAGATGGAGGCAGCTACAAGCCTGCTATGACCAGAGGGATGGCTCAGGTGGCCCCAGGTCCTTAAGAAGACTGGCCTAGTCACCCAGCCCCAGTCCTACAAGGGGCTGAATCCAGGAAGGGATCCTCTTTCCTCCTACCCTGCTCCTCAGGCCACACCTCCTTTTCACCACTGTTCTCTAGCTCTGAGTCCAACTCCCATTTGATTCTCATACAACTCTTGTAGGCAGGACAGGGTGGGACTTCAGGGAGTCTGGGACACACTGGTGGGAGGGTGGAACTCAGTTATAGTGAGTAAAGTCAAGATATAGGAAACTGTGTTGAGGATGAGCTGCTGACACACAGGCCAAGGGCTGGCTCAGCCTCCCAGCACAAGGACAGTGTTTGGTCCATTGAGGAGTGATAGATTGGAAGCTCCATGCTCTGAGGTGTACCTGGGACCACATGGTTGGTCTTATACACACCCTACATGAGAAAACAGATTTGGAGGAGTAGCTTGACCTTCCCCAGCACCACTTTGGAATCCTTGTCTCCTGGTTTGATGTCCTTGACTGTTCCGTGCTTTCGCTATTGTCCTATCCACCTAATCCATTTCATGTGGGGTAAATAGTCCAGCTATGTGTGTGTGTGTGGGGGGGAACGAGAGAGAGAGAGAGAGAGAGAGAGAGAGAGAGAGAGAGAGAGAGAGAGTGAGTCAAGGTGATTGAGGACATAAATGGTAGAGAAGGTTGCCTGGATGTGGAAGTGTTCTCCAAGGCTTGTCCTCATGCAATGGTAGTGAGGAGTGAGACCTTTAAGAGGTGACTGGGTCATGAGAGCTTCACCCTTCTGACTGAACTAACATCATCACCATGTGAATGAGTTCATTATGGAAGCAAGTTTGGGACTCCCTTGTCCTTTCTGTCTCCTACTCTCTGACAGTTCTGCCCTTTCCACGAGATGAGTTCTCTCTCTCTCTCTCTCTCTGTGTGGTTGTCACCAAGTGCTGGTGCCCTGCTGTAGGACCTCCCAGTCTCTAGGACCGGGAGAGATCATTTTACATTCTTTACAAAGATACCAGTCTGTGTGCCTTTTGTCATAGTAGCAGAATATGGATCAACAAGAGTTACAGGCTTGGCTGGTTAGGAAGGAATTATGACTCCTAGCACACATTTGGCCTCAGGTGGACCTCTGGGGTTTTGAAGAGTCACATTTACCTCTGTGGGCCACTTGGGGACTGGGATAGCCTCTGCTCCCCCCTTTCTTAAGCCTACTCAGCTCCGGAAGCTAAAGAGTGCAGATAGCCAGTCCTTGCAGCCCACATAGCTCCTAAATGGGTATCCCTCAAGCAGAAACCTCAAGGAGCGCAGGAGGGAGGAAGGGTGATCCTTCCTCTCTGGCCCATTCCTGGCTGCATCAGGTCCTCTGCTGGGTTGAGTTTGGATCTAGCAATGGAGAGACTTTCTTTCTCCCTGTCCCCTAGCGAGGACAGGAGGTGTCCATCCTGTCTCTGATGGCATTGCTCTGCCCACAGTAACTTACTAAAGCCTCACCAGGCTTTTGGCTTCTTTTTAATGGAATATCTGGAAAGGTGGCAGAGCGGGGAGGACTGGATGGTATGGGCAGAGTGTCTTAGGGGCTGTTGGTGACGGATGAAAGGACAAGACTGAAGAGAAGGAGGAAGCTATGGCCCAGATGGAAGTGGTGAGCTACAGCACACTTGAAACCCAGGGAGTAGAGGAGATAAAGGTGGGGTCTCTGTCAGGGCCCAAAGAGGGGCATGGGCTTAGACCACAGCAGCTGGAAGCAGGCCAGACTGGACTGATTTCTGGGTTAGGATATGTTACTAAGCCCCTGCTTGTTGGCTAGTTCACTAAGACCAACACCTCTATAGTCTTGACCAGGTTGTAAGGGGTAAGGGGAGGTGAGTCATGCCCCAGTTTTGCGTGTGTGTTACAAGGTGTGTGCTGTTGAGGGGGACTTTTGCTTTCCAAGCTCCTGCCCACCTGTGCTTCTTCCTGAAGCAGGGGTCAAGGCACCACACAGAGCTGGGCTTCATGTTGACTTAAGAGTCAATGCGTCCTGTAACTCGACATCACTTTGGGAGGGGGGCCTTTCTTCCTCTGCCCAGGGTTTTCAAAGGCTTTCACGCTGCCATTGGCCTGAAGCAGATCCTCAAGCCAGTTGCGTGCTGTTTGTAGACAAGGTAGGTCTCACCATTTGCCGTTGTGGAAGTGCTGGTGCTTAGACCCAGACACACTGGGATCAAATCCCAGCTCTCTGTTTAGAAACAAGGATAGGGCAACTGTGAGTCAGGGCTCCCTGGAGTGTATGTGTGGGGGTGTGGGTGTGGGTGTCGGAGCCCAGCAGGGACATGCTCTGGCTGTAGGGTAATTCTATCAGGGCATGGGGATGGTATAGGGAGGTAACCTTGTGAGGCTGTGATACCTGAGGTGAAAGCATTAAGGCTCATGCAGATCCGTACTGCCAGCCATCCGTACTGCCAGCCTTCTGGTCTCACTCTGGACTCCAGCCCAGCATTTCTGCATTCCTCACACAACCTAGGAGATGAAAGAACACACAAACTGCCAACCCTCTGGCCCCTGGGCCTCTGAACTAAGGAAATGGCTGAATAATGAATGAGGCCAGTGTACTTCAGAGAGGTGGCCCTGGGGACTGTGTGGGGAGTGGGGAGGTATGGACAGATGGGGAGGGGGGCAGACTTGACATGTGGAGAGACAGATAGATACCAGAGGCACAGATAAAGTCTGTGGCTGTGGCTTCAGTGGCGGGTCACAGATACTGACTTCAAGGCGAAAGTAGCCTGAGAATTCACAAGGAATACACAGCAAGCTCTTGGTCCTATCTGACCTCCTGGCTTTGTTTGTATTCTGCCCTACTTTTGGTCCCTCCCAGGAAAAGCTTGCGGTAGACTTGATTGCCTGCTAGAGTAAGGCTGCATGTGTGGACACTGCATGAGTGGGGGACAGGACATGCAAGGCTAGCCAGGGTGGGGCTGTGTACAGGGGGGCTGTGAAGTTCAGCAGATGTGGAGGCAGATGTCTTCAGAAGGAGTTGAGGTTCCTTGGCACAGCACTGCCAGACCCTTGCATGCTGCAGATGATAAAGAGCTGTCTTCTCTTGGAATTGTCCTTTTCAATTAGGAGGGCTCCTGGGATGGTTACTTTCTATTGTAGACTTCAGTAGATTGTGAATCCCCTAGGGCACTCATGAGCCACACCTCCAGCTGTGTCTATGGGACATTTCCAGAGAGGGTCAGCTGAGGGTATGGGAGACACACCCTGAACACTGGCCCATCCCATCTCATAGGGTGGAGCTCCTTCTGCAGTCTCCTTTCTCTGCTTCCTGGTCTGTGGGGACATGAAGTGTCTCAACCACAAATTCCTCTTGACGTGAACTCCTTCACCCTGCAGAGATGGACAACTCTCAAACAGGGAGCCAAAAATCAACTTTTCTTAGGTTGTTTCTTGTCAACCACGTGGCTGAAGTGACTAATTCATCACCCACTGGTATGCCTAGGGGATCCCTGCCGTCACTATTGTCCTCGTATTGCAGGTCCTAGAGCAGTGGTTTGTAACCGAACTTTTAAATTATTATTTAACACTTATTTATTACTAAATTCACTTATAACAAACACCAACAATTTCTTAACTATTAATCCTATAAATTCCTACAACCCCTTTAACCTATCCACTAAACCTATTGATAATCATAACAACTACTTTCATAACCTTTTAGAATGATACAGTCTCTGGGGCAGGTCCTCAGTCGTCAGGAAACCAGTCTCGGGGGTAGACTCTTTAACGCACTTAGCAGTCCTTTTTCTGGATCTCTCAGACGCAGGTTCGTCAGGGTAAATTGGCTATCGAAGTCTCACTTTAAATAAGGCTTGAGGCTTTCTTCTCTCTGGGAGACCTCAGCGTCTGTAGGCCACCTTACTTCCTTCGTATCAGCAACTCTGCCGTTCTGCCTCAGTCTTTAAAGCTGGCCACAGTTCCGTTCAGGCCACTGTTCAGACAGGTCAAACCCCTCTAGGCAAAAGCTGAGCCACAGGGTTTAGTCCTTGGCCTTTTGCTGTCTTGCCGAGGCTTTCTCTGCTCACCAGCTTCCTTCTGCCTCAGGGAGATCTGGCCATTGGTCTACCAGAACTTTCTCCAGCAGGACTCTCGGAGCTCTCTCATATCGGGGGCCCTTAGCACGCAGCTCTCTGGGCTCATCCACTTGTCCTTAAATAGGATCACTCCTTGTTCCACCTGCTTCAGCTTAATTTGGGCTCTGCCCACTTAGCAGTTGAAAGCAATGCCAGGTCATAAAGTCTTTCCTTGTTTCACCTGGCTTCAACCTTGTTTTTCAGTCCAAAGAGACTCCCCTCATTTCACCTGACTTCATCCATAAGCTGATAAGCTAATTGCTCACAGCAGTTGATCTTCATGCCCCGAAATAAGAGACTGTATCAGAAACTTAGGTATTCACTAAATCTAACTTATATTAACCTATCAGCCCCTTCAGTGGTTCCCAACCTTCCTAATGCTGGGACCCTTTAATATACAGTTCCTCCTGTTGTGGTGACCCCCAACCATAAAATTATTTTGTTGCTACCTCATAACTGTCTATAGTAGAGAGAAGCCTGTTGTGGACTGGAGTTACCCTGGTAGGTCAGGCAGCTGTTCCAAATTCCTGTGGCTGAGTTTACATTCCAAGGCCCTTTTCATGCCAAACTGGCCCCTGGGGAGTGTATTTTCAGGACATTTTGGTTAGGTTCACTTTTCAATTGTCTCCACACCCTGGCTTCCACTCCTTTAAGCCCTGTCACCTAAGCAGCTGCTAGAGTCTGTTTTGAACGGGAAGGGGAGACAGAGGTGGGGGGTGGGGGGACTGCCACGTGGAGTCCCCTTTCTGGGAGATCCTGTTTCCTTTTCTGTGCAAAGCCACGAGGAGGCAGGGGACGTTGTTCTGAATTTGTGGTTGCCAGCACCTGCCTCCCAAACCTTTCTCTCTGATCTAGCTGCCAGAGCTTTCCCGGGGTCTTGTTTTCTGTGCCAAAGCAAGATATCACAGGAGGAAGTTGGAGGCCTCATCCACTGCCTCTCTGCGCAGATGCATGTGAGTTCCATCTCTGAGCCTTGATGGGCCTGGCCACCTCTCCTGCCCACCTCTCCTCCAGGTAGCAATCGACCCACCCTGGCTAGTTTCAATAAAGACCAGCCTTGATCAAAGCCTCTTTGCTGAAGAAATAAAAGCTGTGTGTGCACTGTGTTTCTTGCTTCCAAGGCATCTGTAGAACTCACGCAAAGAACTGGAGTCAGGAGCCTCAGTACTGGCCCCGAGAAAGAAGATTCACCCCAAAAGTCTTCAGCTTTGGGGAGGGCCCTTCTGGATCGTGAGAGGGCTGGGGACATCTTGGGAGGTCCCTCAGTGCACATGCCACATGGCAGGGAAAGGATGGAGGATACTAAGAACAGGTTTTAAATATTTATTTTAATTATGTCTGTGTGAGTATGTGTGTGTGTAGGTATGTGCACTTGAGCGCAGGTGCCCCTGGTACTGGAGTTCCAGGTAGTTGTGAGCTGCCAAATGTGAGTGCCAGGAACCAAACTCCGGTCCTCTGCAGCGTTGGTGCTTAGCCATAGAGCCACCTCTCCAGCCCAGAAGGATGCAAAGGTGAGTGAAAGCTTGAGACCATGCTGTCTGGACTCAGAGCATCACCCCACTCTCCTGCCTAGCGAGGCCCCAGGCACTCCAATGGCTGGCTCCTCCCAGGCCAATGCTCTCCCTTCCATTGCTGGCGCCCAGGCAGTAGGCACAGCCCAGACTTCTGAGCAGAGCCGCAGCAGCAGCAACTGGTCCGCCAGGGCAGCACAGTCCCTTCACCCCAGATGCACGTATCACCGCATCTCACAGCAAATTTCCTTGTCGCTCATGTTTTATTGGTATAAGTGCCTTAAAAGCAGATCAGAGATTCAAGTAATTTGCTCATTAGTAAAAGGAAATTAGCCATTTGAGATCTGTTCTAATAAAATTAGCTTGGTGACAAACGCTTTGTTGCCATGTTTATTAGATTGCCATACTCCCTGCATTTTAAAGGCCAGAGCGGCTCTTCAGGGTATTTCCTCGTTTCTCTTTCTCTCTTTGTTCTTCCTCTCAGGCCCATGGAGATATTTTTTTCCTCTTTTCAAGGCTAATTGAGAAGTTCTGACTCAAATCTGGGTTCCGATTCTCACCATGCCATGGCCACAGGCTACCCTGTCCCACTCTGCACCCACTTCCCCAGGTAGCTACTCAGTCCACCAGGGTCCCAGGACCATCCTTTCAGGTTTTCTATGTCACTGGCTGTCATCTGCTGCCACAACAGAATCCTACAGACTGGGTCATTTTAATGCACAGAAATTTATCGGCTCACAGTTTTGGAGACTGGGGTGTGCTGTCCAAAATGGAGGCGACAGATTCTGGAGAGGACTTTCTTCATGTGTCCCAAAGTGGCAGAAGGACAATGGTGGAGGGGAGTGAACCTACTCTTTAATACTGGGCCCACTCCTTCTAGAACATGGTTAATCCTTTCTGAAGAACAACCCCACATGACCTAAACATCTTTTATTTTTCTTTCTTAAATTTATTTGCTTTTTATTTTATTTTTAAAATTTGTGTGTGTGTGTATGTGTGTATATATGTGTGACTATATGTGTGTGTATGTATCTGTGCATGTATGTGTATGTGTGTGTATATGCATGTACGTATATGTGTGTTTGTGTGTGTATATGTATACATGTGTGTATATATGGGTGTGGTGTGTGTATATGTGTGTGTATGTGTGCTGTGAGTATAGACTTGCATACTATGGTGGGCATGCCGAGGTCAGAAGATAACAGGAAACTGGTTCTTCCTTCAATTCTTGGTGGCGGGGTCACTTTTGTTTCTGCCATCTTGCTCAAGGCTATCTGGTTTACAAGCTTCTGGCTGATTCTCCTGCCTCTACCTCCCATCATAGGAGTGCTAGGATTAGATACGCCTGCCATTGTATCCTTTTCGTTTATTTATTTTTAGCATAGGCTCTGGGAAATGAACTCAGGTTGTCAGGTCTGTGCAGCCAGGGCTTTTATCCACTGAACCAACTTACCAGCCCCTAACCCCATCTTACAGTCCCTTCTTTTTCATAAGGTTGTCATAAGGTTAACTCAATTTCAACATGAATGGGACAAACCAAATGTTTTAACTTTGTCTTTAATTTTGTTTCCTGTTGTCCTGCGTGTGTGTGTGTGTGTGTGTGTGTGTGTGTGTGTGTGTGTGTGTGTGACAGTATGGCAAAAGCAACTTACGGGAGAACGAAGGGCTTATTTGACTCACAGTTCCAGGTTATACCTAATCGCTGTGGAGATGTCATGGAGGCTAGAACCTGGAACAATCAGTAACATCACAGCCACAGCTCAGAGATGTCATGGGGGCTAGAACCTGGGACAATCAGTAACATCACAGCCACAGCTCAGAGAGCAGCAAATTAATGTAAACATGCTAGTGCTCAGCTTGCTTTTTGTTTACTGTTCTACAACCCAGGCTCCCTGCTTAGGGACTGGTGCTACCCAAAATGGGTAGATTTTCCTAATATAATATTTTTCTCTCTCTCTGTCACACACACACTCACACACATGCTAAAATAAATAAAAATGTAAAAAGATAAGTTCAAGGTGAACTCAAGGCCAGTCTGGATTATGTAAGACCCTATTTGCTACCCCCTTCAAACAAGATGGAGTACTACTTCACATGGCATGTTGGGAAAGTGCCACATTTGGGTGGTGAGCCAGAATAGCCTGGGCATGGAGTGATGGTTCAGAAACCTTAATGAACAGCTATGATCAGCCTCTTGGGGAGGCTGATCAGATGTGCAAACCTCCTTGGAGGCTGGATGCTTGTTGCAGAGGACCACAATGATCCAGTAGAACCTTGGTGCTTTCCAAAACCCTCTCAACCTTTGCTGGCCGTCAGTCTCCGGCCCAGCCTCTTCCCGCCCTGCCCTTCCAGGATCCCCAGTACAAATCACTGGCTTAGAACAGCAGTGACTATTTGTCCCACAGGGTATGACTTTAGAGAGTAGAATGTTAGAAACACTGCATTCCCAGTAAGTTGCTCATCAGCAAGGAAATACAAGGGGAGTTGCGGTTATTTAATTTGGAACTTGCTAGTGACAGGCTGGGCTTGAGGGCCGAATGCTGCCTCTTCTGCCTTTGGGCAGCACACCTGAAGACCTTTCCCCCAATTTTCATCCTCCCCTGGACAGGGGCCACCACATCGTCCTCCAGGCCCTAGATCCACGGATGTGACTTTCTCTTCTGCCAGGGTTCTGCTTCTCCAAAGCCATCCTGCCTTATGGGTCTCCCATATCTTCCCAACACTTGCAGGCCTGCTTGTGTCTGGATTATCCCTCCTGCCTTGGGCCACTCTTCTGAACTTCTAATCTGTTTTCTTGTTTGTGTTGTCGTAACCCACTGAGTCCAGTTAGTGCTGCCCATATGCTCGTGGGCATGGTGCTGTCGTCCATTGAGACATGGGGAACCTTCTAAAAACTAAATAAAGACTAAAAATTTAAAAAGAGGAAAATGTTTTTTTTTTTTTTGGTGGGGGAACATGTAGGAAGAGTGAATGAGTGATGTTACAAAGGGTTATATAATAATGGGTACCCACAAACATGGATAGCGGCTGCTTCAATGCAGACATACATTCTTTGGTTTATTGTATATAGAGTAATTTGAGTAATGTTTCTACTTTATGGACCACACTGTTGGCAAATACAATTCATGCCCTGGAGTGTATTTTCTTTCTTTCTTTGTTTTTTTTTTTTTTTTTTTGGTTTTTCGAGACAGGGTTTCTCTGAATATCTCTGGCTGTCCTGGACTCGCTTTGTAGACCAGGCTGGCCTCGAACTCACAAAGATCCGCCTGCCTCTGCCTCCCAAGTGCTGGGATTAAAGGCGTGCGCCACCACCGCCCGGCTCTTTCTTTGTTTTATAGACAGGGTTTCTCTGTGTGGCCCTGGTCGTCCTGGAACTTGCTCTGTAGACCAGGCTGACCTCAAACTCCTGGAGATCTGCCTGCCTCTGCCTGCCTCTACCTCCCGAGGGCTCAGAATTTTTAAAGGAGGAAATTGGGTCTTAGGAAGGCTAGACTTCTCACAGGTAGAAACACAAAAGCCAGGGAAAATGGCCCAGTAGCTTCCACTGGAGTCCAGGGGTGGTGTGGGGCAAAGTGAATGAGACTGAGGTCTCCTCAGGGCTCCACTGAGCCTTCATTCTTGGAGGGAGGAGACCTGCCAGAATCGATTAAGCACCCTCTGAAAGGCTGTGTGGGACCTCCCTGACTAGTAAATGTTTGGGGCCTAGATCTCTGGGCCTATGTGGCAGATGAATACTTTCTCTGCTTTAAAATGCTCTGGGCTTTGAGGCACCCAGTGGCTTGAGGTGGGGGACTTTTATGATAGCCATCCTAGTCCTTTATGGTGCTGGGCTTCAGGTATGGAACCCATGTGATGATGGATCACAGCACCCTCCCCCTCCAATAGAGGAGTGTGGGGGTGACTATTTGGAGAGCCAATGTCCCAGTGAGAGAGGGAAAGGCATAGACTTTGGAGCCAGCCACATTAGCAGCCACCAGCTGTGTGGCTTCAGGCAAATTGATCAGCCTGCTTGGGCATGGGAGTCCTAACCTGGTTCTCTCTTTCAGAAGTGGTATGAGGGTGAATGGAATCATGAATGGAGGAGGAAATACCCCAGCCATGGCTCAGCCTGGCTTCCAGCTAGGCACTGGAAACAGTCACTGGGCTTGGAACCCAGTGGTTTAGAGTTATACAGTTTGAATTTAAAATGTCCCTCACAAGCTCATGTATTTGAACACTTGGTCCACAGCTGGTGGTAGTGTTTGGGGGGCCTAACTGGAGGAAGTAGGTTACTGTGGAGGGTGGGCCTATGAAGGATGTATGCTGATGCTGTATCTAGTTCATCTCTACTTCCTGGTCTAGTAAGTCTGACTGTGGGGGCAGGATACAACCCAGTGCACAGTAGGCACACTTTCTATTCTTCATACCTGTAGCTCACAGGGGCTCTCCCCACACATCAACAGCTGAGTGGAGTGGTACCAGGAATGTCACAGCTGGAAACTCTATATCTTTCACACCTTTAAAAATCCCTGGCCTTTCCTCCTGGATCTTCCCTTACAGTAGACTTGTGCAACTGTTGTCATTATTTCTCAGGTCTGAGGCTCTGCCTGTTCCCCATCTGTAGTCTTTCTATTTGCTCCGCAGATTGGACAATTTCTATTGATTTTTCTCCAGTTTGATGTTTCTTCTGACATCTCAGATCTACTGTAGAACCCCATCAGATGGATTTTCCTATTTTTTCAACCCTAGAATTTCATTTGATTCTGTTTTAATTATTCAAAATTTTTGCTTTATGTGTATAGGTATATTGCCTGCATGCATGTATGTGTACCACATATGTGCATGATGCCCTCAGAAGCCAGAAGAGAGCACTATATCCCCTGGAACTGGAGTTACAAACTGTTGTGAGCTGCCATGTGGGTGCTGGAAATCAGGATCCTCTAGAAGAACAGCCAGTGTTCTTAACCAAGGAGCCATTCTCTAACCCCTTGGTTCTGTTTTTAATGTTCCCTGATTCTAGATTTGTTGAGTCATGTCTTCATACGGTCCTCTAATTCCTTAATCACCACTTCCTTTAATTGTCTAAACATAGGTGTAACATAGTTTTTGTAGTCTTTGCTGAATCCCATGCCTGGGCGGCTTGGAGATGGTTTCTATTGGCTGTGTTTTGAGTCACTATCTTATTGCTTTCTCTGTTGTAATTTCTTCATTGGCGATTAGACATTTTAGATGATGTACTGTACAGCCTCTCGATTCTGATGGTTCCTCCTCAAGGCTTGTTGCTGCTGACTTTTTCTTCCTATGATGTATTTGGACTTCTTTGCAAGGAAACTTTTCCCCCAGGGGTGCTGATGCTCCGTCTCAACTCCATCCAACTACATTCTTTTTCTTTTCCAGCCTGGATCCTAAAGTTTATTTCTGTGTCTGTAAGCTTGATAGTGGGAGTATATACGAACACCTGGAGGCATAGGCTCCCTCCCACGTGCACCAAAGCACATTCGAAGCTCAAGTGTGACTGACTGCTTTTCCTGTTGTGATGACAAAACAGATGTGGGGGTGGGGGAGGGGGAAGGAGGAAAGGGTTTATTTTGGCTTATGGTTTGAGAGTCTGTCATGGTTGGTAAGGCATGGGGGCAGGAGCATGAGACAGCTGGTTGAGTGGCATCCACAGTCGGGAAGCAGGGAGATAAAATGCTGGTGGACAGCTTTTTATTCAATCCAGAGCTGCAGCTCATGCGATGGCGCCACCCACATTCAGATTGGATCTTCTCTTCTCAGTTAGACCTTCCTGGAAACATCCCTCACAGACTCGTCGGGAGGTAAGCTTTCTTGATGCTTCTCAATCCAGTCATGCTGACAACGAAGACATAGAATCACAAGTCATTTTCTGGTCTTCTTTGCCCTTCTTGCCTGTGAGCCCAGGCACCGGCAAGGGTGGCTTCTCTAGCCCCTTTGCGACTCTCTCACTTCTAGGAGCTCCTAGATTAAGTTCTGACTGTTTTCCCCCTCTGTTGTTTGTCCCACAGAACTATGAGCCTGTGTGTTCAGCTTACTTCTCTTTAGAGTCAAGTGACAAAAAATACACAGTCTATCAAGTGTCTCAAAAGCTTCTTGAAGGCTTTGTTGGGCTAACCTCTTTCCTGGGACAAACAGCTCTGGAGACTTGTATGTTTATCATGAGCCCTGGCTGCTTCTCTTCATGTTCTCTCTATTCCAGAGCAGAGGGCCACAGGCCACACTTTGGGCCAGCCAAGAGTTTCCATGACTTAGAGTAGAATCCTCTTCACTGGGTCATCTGTTTACCTCTCAGCCTTACCTGGTTCAGGTCACTGCTAGAGAAAGAGGGCGCAGTTTCAGTCTGGGACCTCTGAAACTGTGACCCTCTGTGGCTTGTCTCATCTTTGAATAAACACATCTGTCCAGGTGGAGAAGAGATCCTGAGGAACCCTTGGTTCTCACTGCTCCCCAGGACCTTGTAGTCTTGGCAGCGGCAGGCTTTGCTCTCCTAATGTATTTTTCTAAAACATGGATTCAGGGCTGGGTGTGATGGCATATGTTTATACTCCCAGCACTGAGGAGGTAGAGGCAGGAGGATCACCATAAGCTGGAGGTCAACTTGGTCTCTCCATAGCAGATTCCAAAACAACAACAACTTAACAACACCCTCAAACGTGTGGATTTAACTT
Organism: Lophiomys imhausi; assembly: GCA_907164525.1. Taxonomy (NCBI): domain Eukaryota; kingdom Metazoa; phylum Chordata; class Mammalia; order Rodentia; family Muridae; genus Lophiomys; species Lophiomys imhausi. The sequence continues at coordinate 1,278,654 of CAJQZJ010000834.1, forward strand.
CTCATGGTCTTACCAGCTTGGCATTTGTTTTTAGACATCTGAACTTTTCAGCCTGGCCTTCAAAAGCCATGGTGATCTAGACCCCACTGGCTTGGCTTGCATCTCTCCCTACCCATGGTGCTTTGGCCTGCCAGGGCCATTTGCTGCTCTTTGGACATGCTCTGCCTTTTCACACTGTAGTGGCACCTGTGCATGTCTGTTCCTTGTACCTTTAGCACGCGTCCTTTAGGAAATCCTTCCTGTGCAGTCCATCTTGCTTCTCCCCTTGGTTTTATACACAGAGGTGTTGTCCCCTCCTCAATGACACCCTGCTTTCACTAGTGCTGTCCCCACATGGGCTTCTTCTGCTCATCTGACAGGGTTTAGGGAAGTGGCCATAGCTGCCTGTCTTGTCCTAAAGGCTGACTCAGTGTTTGGTACATAGTAGGCTCCTCATAAGTGTGTGTTGAATGTCAGATGGACTTTTCTGTAACCTTTCCTGATGGTACTATGTGGGTTTTGAAGTCTTTGGAGTACAATTTATAAGCTGATTATGTTCAAATGAGAGATTTATGTGACAATATTCAATTAAATTTGATTCTGGAAATCATTTTGGGTGGATTTTAACTTACTTAATATTCATTTTCAATGGCACAGGTTGCCCCACCCCCAAGTTTGGCTCTAGGTTGCTTTATTTAGTTTAGTTTGGCCATTTCTTGTAAATATCTTTTGAGGGTAAAGAAACAGCCCTCCCCTTGATCTCACCTTTGTCCTTGGCAATCAAGGGTCCTAGTTGTCATCACTGCCTTGCTTTCCTAGACAGCAGCTGTTTGTGTGCATTCGTGTGTGTGTGTGTGTGTGTGTGTGTGTGTGTGTGTGTCTATGCATGTGCATGCATGCATGTGTAAATGCCTGTGTGTGTGAGTGCATGCATGGGTGTCCCTGTATGCCTCTCTGTGTGTGTGTGTGTGTGTACATGCTCAGGGGGAGGGGATATTCTCTGCTGGTATGGGTTCCGCTTGTTATTTTATTATTCCTTCTTTTTAATAACCAGATTACTGATGCCAGCAAGTATTAGAGATTAATCTTGACAGTTCCTCTCTGAGCCATAGCAATCCTTTCGACAGGCCCCTTCTTTGATAGAACCGCACTGTGAAACCGGACTCAGGTGAACTCTGTTCCTATTTAGCATCTGTGACTTCTGCCTGTCTGCTGACACCTGTCCCATCTGGTAGCAGAGAATGATGAATATTGCCCTCCCCCAAACCCGTGGTCCCTGGAGAGAAACGGTGATGTTGCTGATGACCATACCTACAGCACTTGGTGAGTTGGACTGGGGATTTGTGAGGACTCTGGTATACAATTCAGGTATTTCTCTAAACTTCTGAATAGGCCAAAACTCTAAGAAGCTCCTGGAAGAGGAAGCTTGTCTCTGGGTGTACATGCAAGTTAAGCAAACGAAACCCTGACTGGTTCCTCAGAGTCTCTAGAGGGGTAGACAGTGCCCAGTGTACCCACAGAGCCCTTTCCCCAGCACTTTGAACCTTGTCCCGTCTCTATGCACGGTAACTCCATCCGATTTGGGCACCATGGACTTAGCACTTACTGTAGACTTAATAAAGAGAAGATCGTTCCTCTTAGGGAGTGAGGACTATTTGCAGAACTGTGGGCAGGAGAAAGAAAACCAACAAAGGTGGAGAAGTACCCCAGGCCTTAGAGAATGGGAGGGGCTTACCATCCAGGCCTGGAAGGTGTGGTGGAGAAACTGCTGTGGCTGAAGGATTTCAACCTTCTGCAGACATCTGAGATGGGATGGTGTGGTGTGGTAGTTAGTTTTAATAGTCAACTTGACACAATCTAGAACCATCTGGGAAGAGAGCCTCAATAAGGCACTGTCTAGATTAGATATGGACAGGTCTATGGGTGATTACCTTGATTACCTGAATTGATAATTCAGCTCACTGTGGGTGTCACCATTCCCTAGATTTGGGTACTGGTCAGTATGAAAAAGGAGAAAGTGAGCTGAACATGAGTAAGCATGCATGGTTTTATGTCCTCTCTGCCCTTGACTGTGGCTATGACCAGCTATTCTAGCTCTCATTGCCTCGAACACTCTGTTACAATGGCCTGTGGCTGGAATTGGGAGCTAAAACAACCACTTTCTTCCCTACATTGCTTTTCATTAGAGAATTTTATCACGGCAACAGAAATGAAACCATGGTTACAGGGCAGGTGGTACAGCCCAGCCTTTTCCATTTTTCCACCTTCCGGCTTCTTTCTTGAGTCTCCTATGCTGAACTCACAGGATGCAGAGAACAAGGGAGCTAGATGTGTACAATCCAAAGAGCTGGGGTTTGTGGGACGGGGCCGCAGGGAAGGGTGCAGAAAGTGGATGGGCCAGCAGGCAAATCATAGGATGCTTGGGGAATGTCCACTGTGGAGAGTGACAGGTGGGTGCTCAGGCCTCTAGCTCCACCTAGGGGTGGGCTGGAAGTGGCAGGTGGGGCCTTGGGATGATTATTTTCCTCATATATGACAATATACCCGACAAAAGCAACCTGAGGAAGGGTTTATTCTGGCTTGTGATTTGGGGGTACATCCATCATGACAGGGAAGGCATGGCAGATGGAACGACATGACAACCACGGTCAGGAAGTTGGGAGTGGTGGATGCTGGTGTCCAGCCCTCTTTCTCTTTTTGGTTCATTCCAGGACCCCAGCATGCAGCATGTGAAGTGATTAGTGTTATCTTTCAACCTCAATTAACTCAATCTAGAAACTTCCTTACAGATATGCTTAGAGGTTTGTCTCCCAGGTGATTCTAAACCTCAACAAGTTGGCAGTCGGTGTTAACTGTCAGACACACCAATGCAGAACCAGGAAGCCACCTGGTTCACTCATCCAGCCTTCCCCTTGACTGGCCTTTGGGGTCTCCATCTTCGAACCAGAGTAACAGAATCCTCCCTATTTTTGTGGTGCTGGAAATTGTGAGATCTGGTGGTAGGGCATTTCTAGCTGTACGCAGGCTGAGAATGCTCTACCACTGAGCTCCATTCCCAGCCCAACCACCTTTCTCCTTGCTCACACTTACAGGACAGCCAGCCATGCACCAGCTGGTTGCAGATGAGACACCCAACCTCACTCTGCTCTGTCCTGGTCAGTATTGTATGGGAGAAAGAGACAATTAGGGGCTTTTTGTCTTCCTAGAAGTGAGATGTTTTTAGCACAGGGCACAGGTGGAGGGCACATGACTGGGGATACTGAAGTGCTTCATAAATCAATACCTAATGATTCCCATGTCTTCTGGGATTTCAGGTGGGGATTGATTGATGGGCATTTGCAGGGGTGGTATCTGGGTTTGATGTGAGGGGCAGGATGGCCACACCAAGATCCTAAGTTTTGAGTTGCCTGTCTTGGCCACAACAGGCTTTGATGTTGAGTATTTAATTCCTGGAGACATGACAGCCTCAAGACAAACTTCTGTTACAGAGAGATAATGAAGCTTCCCCCACATAGTGGCTTTCTCAGGTCTCGAAGGATATCCACACCAGTGTTACCTGTTGTCTTATGAAACCTTCTAAAAAGTCTATGGGATTCATTTTTGCATTGTTATGGATAGAAGTCAAGGCTTTATGAGCATGCTGAAAAACTGCTCTACCTCTGAGTTAAATCCCAGTAAGGGCATTGTACTGGCTAGTTTTGCATGTCAACTTGACAGAGCTAGAGTCATCACAGAGAAAGGAGCCTTGGCTCAGGAGATGCCGCCATGAGGTCCAGCTGTAAGGCATTTCCTCAATTAGTGATCAATGGGGGAGGGCCCAGCCCATTGTGGGTAGTATCATCCCTGGGCTGGTGGTCTTGGGGTCTATAAAAAGGCAGGCTGAACAAGCCAGGAGAAGCAAGCCAGTAAGTAGCAACCCTCCCCTCTCCATGGCCACTGTATCAGCTCCTGCCTCCAGGTTCCAGCCCTGTTGAGTTCCTGTCCTGGCTTCCTCCAATGATGGACTGTGATCTGGAAGTGTAAGTCAGATTAACCCTTTCCTCCCCAACTTGCTCAGTGGTCATGATGTTTCATCACAGCAATAGAAACCCTGACTGAGACATGCACAGAGACTCAGAGATGCCAGATAACTGACTTCAGGCCACAAGGACAGCAAGCAGAAAAGCTCAGGCCTGTGTCTCCACTCCTTGCCCTTCCATTGGCCAAGCTGGGTTGGTCTTGCAGGACCAACCTGAGGCTCTCTCCTTATATGACTCATATGAGCCTCATATGCCCTCTACACAGAACACTGACGTTTTATTTTGACACTATCCAAATACTGCATGGCTAATTACCCCTGTGTGTCCAGACTGCACTGCTGTGTTTGGAGGATGATGCTTGAGGACCAGCTCAGGATAATTAATGGCATCCATCCTCCTTTCTGCTGCTCAACTGAATCAATTTGGGAGATTTTCATTAGTCTGTTTGGAGGCTTTATCCTCCACAAGGGTGGGAGGCTAATGGGATAGTTGCGTCCCAGGGTTGTCCAGGTCTCCCATAGCACAGTGAGTGGACTCACAGCAGCCCTGCTGTGAGACGTTGGCTCAGCAGACCTCCCCAGTCCTCCAGGGAGCACACAGGGTACCTCACTGCAGCACCTGGATGGAGCAGCCTGGCCTCTCTCTTCTGGCTCGCTCAGGATGAAGTCAAGAATCTTGAGAACTCTGAGGTGAAAGGGACCAGGCTGCGTTCTAATATTTGAATCTTTCTACAGAGGCTTTTCTCTCCTGGACTCTCTCTCAGTTGTTACTCACACTCCTAGCCATGAGCTACCCCAGAGTCCTAAAATTAAGCATATTTTAAGAGCTCAGCTATAGGCTGACATGTGGGTGGTCAGAGTCCCATGGCTGGTCAGCTCTGGCCACGGTCACTTTTGTCCATTTATGCTGCTTCCCTCTGTTAGCTATACAGATAGAGGTGGTGTCTGCATGAGTCCCAGTGGGAAAGGGTCAAGGAATACTGCTGTGTCATGTCTGTCAGCCTAACTTTCTGTGTGGGATCCACTCACTGTGTCTCAGTTAGGTTTTATTGCTGTGAAGAGACACCATGACCAAAGCAACTCTTATAAAGGAAAACATTTAATTGCGGCTGGCTTACAGTTTCAGAGGGTTAGTCCATCATCATCATGGTGGGAAACATGGCAGCATGCAGGCAGGCATGGTGCTGGAGAAGGAGCTGAGAGTTCTACATCTTGGTCCTTAAACAGCAGGAAGAGACTGTCCCTTGAGGCCTAGCTTCAGCACATGAGACCTCAAAGCCCGCCCAACAGTGACACACTTCCTCCAACAAGGCCACACCCACTCCAACAAGGCCACACCTCCTAATAGTGCCACTCCCCATGGGCCAAGCTTTCAAACACATGAGTCCATGGGGGCCATACCTATTCAAACCACCACTCACTGCAAAGGCCCCAAAGGCCAAGGCATTTCTTAGCAGCTCTTTAACTACTGGACAATTTGTCCTTGTAAGTTTCCTATAGATTGGATAGTTCTTACAATATTTCTCCCGTGGTGTGATTTGAAGTTCATTGCTATCCTGACCACACTTCTATTCAATTCCTCTAAAACATGGCACTCAGCAGTGAGCCCAGCTCTCTACAGAGTCAGATGGCATTCTTGGCATCTTTAGCTTGGACCTTTGAGTCGCATGGGAACAGCTCTGCCTTAGTAGCCTGAGCTGGCAGCCAGCTCTACATGGTTAACTTTCCCCCCCTTCTTGAGCTGCTGGAATCTGAACCCAGGGACTTTTGCATACTAGGCAACCGCTCTGCCACTTGACTGCATCCCAAGTCCTTGGATTGTGTGTGTGTGTGTATGTATGTGGTATGTATGTGTGTGTGCTATATAACCAGACTGACTTTGAACTCATGATCAGCCTGTCTTGGCCTCTTTCGAGTGCTGGCTGGGTTATGTGAGTACTAGCGTGACCAGCACAGGGTTAACCCTGACTTTGTAGTGTCTGGAGCTGTAAGTCCTTTTCTCAGGGACCAGATGAGATCTCCTCCCAGGATCACCACCATCCATATCCTGGAGATGCCTGCCAGAGGCCATTGCCGCCCTCCAGCCTGAGCCAAAAGCTGCCTTTTGCTGAGCAGTCATTAAATGTTCTGTTCCGAGGAAAGGAGGGACACCACCTCATGGTTGTGGTCACTTGAGTATCCTGGGAAGACGCAGCAGTCTCCTGTGTCTCCTCTTGTTTTGTCTCTCCTGCTGCCATCAGGACCTGTCCCCTATTCCAGAAGCTCAAGGCCACTCCCTCTACTCCCAGATGTGCTGGAGGGAATCCATCTAGCCTTAGAAAGGCAGACCAGGGGACTAGGAAGCCCCTTACAAGGGGTCAGGCTGTCCACCCTCCATCTCCTGAGGGCATGGGTTGGCCACTCAAGCCAATAATGAGATACCAGGGAGACAGTTTTTACCTGCCTTCAGAGGCTTCTAAGTCCTGTTCAATGGCTCAGGCTGGAAACCAGGCCCCTGCACATTGGATGCCATCTTTTGCTGGCTCCTTATTGTGGTACCATAGGCTTGAGGCAGACAGATGCCTAGGCTCCCTGCTTGCTACTGTGTGTCTGGAAAACTACTCAACCTCTTCCCTCTCAAGCCTCAGCTTTCAGATCTGTAATGTGACATGAACATGAACAAATGTCGTTGTGTGACCTGGAGCTCACAGGAAGCCAGCCATGCGTGTTCTCGTGCCTCAGCACTGTTTTTGACGGAACATTCTATAGGTGGAAAAAAAATCAATACTTTCTAGAGTAAGGAATTTAAGGGTAATGGAGTTGACTTGAGGTGGGGTGGTTGAGGCACAGGTCTCCCAAGGCCACCACTCTCAGCCACCAAGCACTGGGAGCCTGAGAGTTTTCCACAGAAGCTGCTGCCACTGCCGCTGGCACTTCAGGTCCTGCAGGAGCTGTCGACTCAGGTCCCGGCTCCAGCAACACTGTAAGTAAACAGCGATTGTCAGAGTCGATTTAACGTTGATATTTTTATCACATATCAGGGCCCGGTGCCATGGCAAGGAATGACAGAAGCAGAATGCTAAATAATTTCTCTAAATAATGCAAGCTCCCTGGGCTGCCTGGAGGGAGGTGGAGCTGAGGGAGAGGAGGCTTGCTGGTTGGTTTTTGGAATTTGGGTGAGGGACACATTCAGTTCCTTGTCCCCTGGTCCTGCTGCTTGCTGACTGACAGCCTTGTGGGGGCTGGTTCCTGGGGAATGGAGTTGGCTACAGGGCAACTGACTAGAATAAGACAGAGAAAGTAGGGCTCATACTCAATAAGGACTTGTTGATTTGATTGCAAAAGAAGAGGAGAGTTTGAGACAGGGAGGCGAGAGTAAAGGAGGCTGAGACTGAGAGAGCCTGAGGAGCAAGAGAGAGAATGATTGACAGGGGGAAGTGGGACAGGAGGTGGTGAGAGGCACAGAGGCTGTGCAGGTAAGGGGGCTATTCAGAACAGTGGGAGGGGCTTGAGACGGTACCAGGAAGGGAGAGAGGTGGGCGGAGATGAGGTGAGATGCTGGATTGGGGATCCAGAGGGCTTCAGCAGTAGTGCCAGACTAGCTAGTGTCCCCCAGGGCAGACACTGTCATTTGTAAAGTTTTGCTACCGCACTGTCCCTCTTCTGGGACCCCAGCTACCTTCTGGCCAGTTATTCCTCTGAGAGGGCAAAGTGATGACAGTTAAGTTTCTCACAAGTGTGCTAGCACACAAACCTTTTTGTAACAAGGTCTCATGTGTCCAAGCTGCCCTCAAACTTGCTATAGAGTTGAAGATAACCTTGAACTCTTGATCCTTTCCCTGTTTCTTTAAGGTTGGGGTTACAAAGGCATCTGCCATTATGGCCAGTGTAGTGAGATGCTAAGACCAAACCCAGGGCTTTGTGCATGCTAGGTGTATTAAGCAAGTCCTCTACCAACTAAGTTAAATTATCTCTTTTCATCAGAAACCATCCTAGAAGGGATCAGAGAAGAGGATACTTCCCCTGAGGAAGGGCCCCAGGTTAGCTTTCCATAGCTGTGACGAATACCTGAGAAAACCAGCTTAGGAGGTCAAGTTTTATGGCCTCAGAGTTTGTGGTCACTGGTCAGTGCCTTTGCTTATTTTGGGCTGGTGGCAGCTGTATACTGTACCTGAAGGTCTAGTGTGGTACAGAAGGATTGCTCATCTTATGGTAGCCATGCAAGGCAGAGACAAAGAGGGGATGGTATCCCAAAATCTCCTTCAGGGTATGCCCGCAATGATGTAACTTTCTTCTATAGAGCCTGCCTTACTGGAAGTTCCACCACTTCCTGACAGAGCCTAAGGTTGAGGATCAAGCCTTCAATACAAGAGCCTTTGAGGAGCATTAGAAACTATGGCAGAACCCCTCCCCTCCCTGCCTGCTGGGAACTCCAGGCAAGCATGTGCAAACACCTGAATGCTCTAGGAAGGAGAGAACATTTAAGGGCATTGTGTTTCACCAACATGTTTTCCCTTTGGGGGAACAACATCATTAGGCAGACTATCCTGATCACTGATAATTTCAGCACCAAGCAAGTCTGGAGTATATTCAGGGGTCATTGCATGGCCATGGTATGAATAAGGAATAAATTGATCATCTCAGAGTGATGGGGACATGGGGGACACAGGTTAAATGCCCCTGGCCCCACAGCACATCTGTGATAGACTGAGAACCACAAGCCCTTTTTTTTTTTTAATTTTTAATTTTTTTCAGTACCCATCTCTGAAGATGGGGGAGCCTGCGAGTCAACCCCCTCTTTATAAGTGGGGTAAGTGAAGCTGGAAGGTGGCCAGCCGTGGTGTGGCTGTGTTCTTCCAGATAGGTCTGAGTCTTCTAGCCTTCTTACTTTTTACTTCTTCCCTCAACCATTCCTCTATGCCTCCCCCGCTGCTAGCCCTGTAGGCAGAGAATTGACTCCCATGGAAACTTTGCACCTATCCAAGTCCTACCAAAGCTCTCACTTACATGTCTTTGGTTGTCACAGGGGTTGGCTGTGCTGCTGTAACAATCGGCTCCAATCCCTGTGGCTCTGTCTCCCGTGCAGCCCAGGGTGGCTCTTCATGGAAGTTCTGCTTTAGGAACGATGTGGGGAACCTCACTTTCCCTGTGTCATGATGCTGTCATATCAAGAGCACACAGGGACCTTTGCCAAGCTAGAAAGTGGCACAGACCATCTCTACTCACATGTATAAGCCACAATCCAGACAGCCCCCC
>CAJQZJ010000834.1:1296841-1314107 GCA_907164525.1 Lophiomys imhausi
CACACACACACACACACACACACACACACACACACACACACACACACTTAGAAAGAGAAAGGAGAGAGAGAACCCTCCTTCCCTGACACACATGAGTCTTGAGTATCAGCTAACTTAAGGCTCTCTGGGATGATTTCCCATCCCTAAACCCATCTGCATCTGGTCATCTCTCATACTACTGGGAATTCTTTTTGCTGTGAGGAGCCACTGGCTTTCTTGGAATCTCAGCAACCAGGAAGAGGGACATGAGAGGTAGGTAAGTTGTTGCCTGGCTCCTCTTTGGCTTCTGACATGGTTGTAGGTGCCGAGCGGAAGCTGCCCTGGGCACAGAAACAAGACTCACACAGCCTCTGGACAAACCAGAGAACTGACTGTCAGCTCCAGAAGACCGAGGATCGGGTCTGGTGTGTCTAGTGTCCGAGGCTGGGCCTGCTGGTGAATGCCTGTGGGATGAATGAGTGGAGATCTGTCTGGGCTTCAGTGTCCAGCTTTTGCTTTGTGAGTGGACTCTTAAAATGCAAATGCCTTGGCTTGAGGCAGGGACCCCACCATCCTGAGGAAGGGAAAGTAGCCAACCCTGGTCAGATGGATCCAGATTAGACTCAGCTGAGTCAACCAAGAAGTGGGCCACTTCAATTCCTTTACCTGGGGTCAGGACATCTGCCGAGGAGAGTTGAGGAATAGTGTAACAGTGTGAGAGCCATGTAAGTTGGGAGTCTGCAAAAGGCGCGAAGGGAGCCTCCATGGAAGCAGTTGTTCTGGAGAAACAGAAAGAAGCCATGTTCTGGAAAGTTCCCACCATGAGTTGATTTGGCAGGAAATCCATGAGCTGAGAATGTCACACCTCTGCTGGCTTGGGAGCCTAGTCCAGCTCTGAGGTCTTGTCCTGCCATAGTGGGTATGGGAACAGAGTGGAGAATTCCTCCATCAGGACTGTTGGCCTCATATCGGTCAGTTCCTCTTCACTATGCACCACTTGGCAAGAGCCCTCCCCATCCTTCTCCCTCAAGGACAGAGGCCCTGATGAAGTGATGAAGGGAGAGTGTTTGGGGCTTGTGATGGCAGCTAAGAAAGCCTCGGCCAGGTGTCACAGATCCTAGGGGGCCACAGGGAAAGATCGGTAAGGGGTCTTTTACCTGAGGCCCCTGCTTGGGACAATCCAAGCAAGTTATCTCTCCTCTGTGTGCTCTAGAACTTAATCATCTACTTCCCACGGAAGCTTGGGGGATTTTTCATATGAGAAATTATTTCATCACTTTGAAGATTATCAAAAGTTCAAACTAGAGACTGGAAGGAGATGTGCATGTCACCTTAGTCTCTGGAACCTATGTTCCTTTATGGATAGGACCCTTAATTAAAAGAACCAGGTGGCTGTATAGAGCTCTGGCTCCTGGCAAATCAGTCTTCCATTGTTTATTACAAACACTGTAAGCAGTAGGGATGGGGACAGTGGGAACAAGCTGGACATCGCAGGGCAAGCAGCAGATGCCTGAGAGATGGGATGGATTCCAGGAGACACTATGGCGGGCTGTTGTAGAACCAGATGCTATCGATATGGTCACCAGGTCCAGCTGTCAGGATGCTATTTGTGACCATGTCACCTGATAGCCCAATGGCAGGAAACCATTGCCACCCTGGAGTTAAGAGCCTGGAATAAAGGTGTATCCTGCCACTTGCTAATAGTATAGCTGGGGTAGGAGCCTCTGGCCACTCATTAGCCACAAGCCTGTGTCAGAAAGAGTGCTTGCCTAGCACCTGTGAAGCCCTGGGTTCCAGCCCCAGCACCGCATAAAAAATAGTGCACACCTGTACCTCCAGCACTCTAGAGACAGGGCGATTAGAAATACAAACTCAAGGTCATTCTTGACTACAGAGCCAGTTCAAGGCAAGTTTGAACTACAATGAGACCCTGACCCAAATAAGCCAGTGAAGGAAAGCTGCGTGTGTAGAAAAGGTGAGGGAGGGCCTAAGGAAGACCTTTTTTGTCCCTAAGATGTTTGGGTATTGCTTGTAAATGAGCATCCCAGAGGCCACAGCATGTCATACAAGTGCAGAAAGTCACTGCCTGGAACATACATGAGCAATGAACAGGCTACAGTGGTTTATGGGACCCTCTAGTGTAGGGGTTAGATAAATTAGATTTAGAAAATATATAGGAGTTTCTGATACTATCTCTTAATTCGGGGCCCGAAGAGCATTATCAGCATGAAGTCAGCAAAAACAGGAAAGACACAATAGACTGAAAAACAAGTTTGAAGTCAGGAAAACATGAAAGACTCAATAGAATTGAAGAAACAAAGTATCTGGCCTGACATTGTTTTCAGCTGCTAAGTGGGCGGAGCCCAAATTAAGCTGAAACAGAGTTCCTCCTATTTGAGGACAGTGCGTGGAGCCCAGAAGAGAAGAGGCCCCTGATGCTAGAGAGCTCCAAGAGTCCTGCTGAAAAAAGGGCTGGCCATTGATGGCCAGCTTTCTCCCTGAAGCAGAAAGAAGCCAGTGAGCAAAGAAAGCCTGAGCAAGACACCAAAAGGCCAAGGACTGGACCCTGTGGCTCAGCTTTTGCCTAGAGGGGTTTGATTTGTCCAAACAGTGGCCTAAAGGAAACGGTGCCTGGCTTTAAGGACTGAGGCAGAGCAGCTGAGTTCCTGATTCAAAAGAAGTAAGTTGGCCTGCAGACGGCTGGGGTCTCCCACAGAGAAGAAAGCATGAAGCCTTATTTAAGGTGAGACTGCAATAACCAACTACCCTGACGAACCTGCATCTGAGAGATCCAGAAGAAGGACTGCTAAGTGTATTAAAGAATCTACAACAAAGACTGTGTTCCTGACGACTGAGGACCTGCCCCAGAGACTGTATCATTCTAAAAGGTTATGAAAGTGGTTGTTATGATTATCAATAGGTTTAGTGGATAGGTTAAAGGGGTTGTAGGAATTTATAGGATTAATAGTTAAGAAATTGTTGGTGTTTTTTATAAGTGAATTTAGTAATAAATAAGTGATAAATAATAATTTAAAAGTTCGGTTACACTCTAGTGCATAATGGGGACACAGGACCCCTTTCTCAAAAAACAAATGGCGGCTTGCTAACCAAAGCATGAGCCCTTCTGAGCACTGAGAGGCTGCCATAAGTTGGGTGGAAAGCAGGAACCTGAAGCCAAGTCTTGGGGAAGGGTGTTATTGCAGTTGGGGAGGGCTCCTTCCTCCCTGAATTTCAGGTGGTTTGGGACTGGGAAAAGCTGGAGGCAAAGGAGCATGGTCATGGAAGGTTAAGGACTGCCTCTGCTCAGAGCACATACATAGGTATGCTTCCTCCCCCTCCGTCCACTGAATTCCCTCCCCACTCCAAAGCCAGCACAAGGTAATAGTTTTTGAAACATTTCATTGAAATATAATAAAATATTTGCATGGAGTTATTAAATAAGGGTCGACTTGAAGCAGTGCTTGTTGGGAAATATGATGTGAAAATTCATTTAATATGAAAGAATGTGGAAGCTTAAGCATATGGTAATGGACTGATTGCAGATTGTATCTGATAACTCCATACAAACACATTTCAGTCACAGTAACTGTTGCGCTGGTCCTGGGCTCCAGAAGCGCAAGGGGGTGACTGTATGCGGGACCTCTCTTCCGGACCAGATTAGGATTAATTAATTGGGAATATTGTGACATTACTTTTGTAATTAAGAAGCTCCACTATTTGCAGTGGCAGTGAGATGAAGTGTTTACTATTGTCTCGGATGAGGCAGGAAAAGATGAGAAGTGGCAAAATCTCAGCAGAGAAAGACATTTGGAGTGGGAGGCGCTATTATTTCTGTCTTTAGCTTTTCTGACTTGCCTGTAGTGTGTAGGGCTCCAGATAAGAGGGAGGGTCTCAGGGCCAGGCCAAGGGCAGAACTTCCGGCACCTCCCTGAGGGTCAAGGGTGGCTTCTGTCTTGCTTGTGGATCCCAGGAGGCTGCCCCCAAGCCTGTAGATAAGGGGGGCGGGGCTCCAGGGAAGCTGAGACATAATAGGCCGGGAAAGGGGAGATCAAAGGTGAGTCAAGGCTGATGAGCAGCGACACGCCCCTTCCTCTCTTGATAAACTGTGAAATCCATTTGTCCTTGGCCGGGATGAACTCAGTGAGGCGGCTGCTGTCACTTCTGGCCATCTGCAGAAGGGCTAGAGAGGCAGGAGAGGCGCCCATATGCTGGCCTGTCTCCCAGTACACGACCCTGGGAGTTTGCTTGTCTTTCTGCCTTTTCCCTTCCTGGGGAGAAAATGGAAATAATTTCCTTTGAAACGTGACATTTCCTAATCCGGCGCCCGGCCTGGCTGACAGCAGGATTAGTGTGCTCTGGCTGCCAAGCCTGGCTGGCCATATGCAGGCACCTCCAGTGGGGCTGCGGTGGCTAGAGCCAGCCCCCTCCCCTGGCTCTTCTCCCATCTCCAGTCTGGTCTAAGCTGCTCTGTCCCCTCCATCTGCACACAGGGTACTAGTAGGCTGGAAGCCAGCTCTGGGGGTCCTTTCCTAACCAGGGACTGGAGATCGGTGTAGTGGCTTCTTTCTTCCACCTAGAGCTGTCGGTCTTATTCATCTGGACTCGGCATGGACCCGCAGCAGAATATGGGGCACATCAGAAACCCTGTCTGGATTCCAGTCTTAGCTTCCAATGACAGTGTTGCGTAGGTAGTGTAGACTCCCTTGGCTCCCAGAAGTCTCTGATTGTACAGTTTTTCTGAAAGCACTCACAACAATAAGTAACATATTTATGTATATAACACATATATAAATGCATTAATATATAATATTAAATAAATAAATAAGTAAATTGGTGGCTGTTTACTAGGGAAAACATTCTACTGGCGTTGCCTCCCCTTTCCTACAACTGTCCTTTTCCGTGCCCACAATGGGCACTTTGCCCCACGGTCTTCCCCAGGGGATGACAGACAGACAGACAGACAGCACACTCACCCCTCTTGCCCTGGAGCTGGTTCTTAGAATGCATGATGTCCATACATTGCAGCATTCTGACAGGTGGGTACCACTTTCTTCCTCCTCATAGATGAAGAAGCTGAGACACAGATGAAGAGGTTAAGACCACTGCTCAGATTAGAATAAGCTAATTAGAACCCAGAAGGGTTCAGTTCCCAATATCCTGTGATGCCGCTGTCTCTCACGTGTTGCTAACCTATGAACCTTTCTTCCCTATCCCACATAACCCTCTGCCAAGTCCATGAACTCTGGGAGTTGAGCTAACGGCCCTGGCTTATCCTGGCTGGGTGTAAGTCTAGTTTTTAAAAAGTTAAATTGAATTTATTTGTGGTATGTCTGTTTTCTCCATAGAGCACAGGTGGAGATTAGAAGACTTGAGGGAGTCCTTTCTCTTTGTCCTATAAGAGAAGGGGTTTGAATTCAGGTAATTAGGCTTGGTGGTTTTTGTCCTCATAGGCTAAACCATTTTGCTAGCCTGATACCATTTTTCCAGGAGACTTTGGGCTGCTTTCCATGTGGAGTAGTATAGTATGGCCCTTATCTTCATAGCTGGTTTAGGTATTGTAATCTCCAAGACTGAGACCTTGGGAGGTATCCCCAGACTCAGAATGCCTGACTCATAGGCCTGTCCATGGGTCAAGATGAAAGCTGAAAACTCAAGGTGGACAACTGTACAGAAGGCGCTGAATAAGCAGTTTTGCATGAAGCTGGAAGTTTCTTTCTCAGTCTTTGAGACTAAGAGAAGAACTCAAGGGAACCCTGTGCTGTGTGAATAAGTAGCCAGGTGTGGCCAGGATAGAGCAGGGAGATCCTAGCTTCCTCTGCCAGGGAGTTTCTCCAGTCCCTGGTCTCATTGTCTAAGTCTGCCAACCATAAGAGTCTCAAAGACTCTATAGGGTCTTTGAGAAGTACTCTGAAGTCATGAGGAGGGAGGAGGGAGCCTCTGTCCCCACCTCCTTTCCTCTTCCCCTTCTCCTTTGTACTAGGTGTTGTTACAGGTTTGAAGCCATGAGCATTCTGTATAAGGTGTCTGGGGGCATTTGTGGGGAAAGGAAGGCAGGGAGGTGAGAGGGCTGGAAAAAAAGAAGCCTGTAGTGTGGTTAAGCTGGGCCCTCCCTTCCCCGTGGTGAGATTCAGGGTGACAGGTGGAGCAGTGAGCACTTCTCAAAAAGGATCCAGCAATGAGAAGACATCTTGGACTGAGGATGACTTTCTTGGGAATTGTATTTGTGGGCAATCAAAGTAGAAAAGCCGAAAACCAACAAAAATCCCAAACTCGGTGGGCTGGAGGAGCTGGGTCCAGCTGAGACCAGAGTGAGAAGGGTGTGGCCCACTGGAAACACCCATCCCCAACATTGGAGGCGTCTTAGATAGCTGTTTACAGAGACTGTTTCTCCTGGGAGTGTTGTCCCAATGCGTGAAGCTCTCTCTCTCTTTCCCTTCGCTTTCCTTCACTGCCTTTTTCTTAGCGTCTCTACCCCTCCCATCTCCCTCTCTCTTTCTCCCCCCCCCCCATCGATCTCCCGACCTCTGCATTAGCATTCCCAACCTCTGGCACCAGCCACTTAGGCCAGAAAGACAGCTCCTTGGAAACACAATTGAAATATTTTTATAAATGACCAGCGGAGTTTGAGTGACATGCCCTTCTTAGGCTAAATAAAATTAAAGTTAAACCTTCTAAAAAATACATGAGCCAAACATCCTCTGCACATTTCATTATGCAAATGCGGCTGTCCAGGGCTGCACAAATTAGCCCGCCTTTTGAAATTGGCTGCTGCTGCCTTCTCTTCTTTTTTCATTTCTCTTTTCTCTCCCTTTGGGTTGTGAGCAAAAAGGCTTTGTAGTTTTAGGCTGGCAGCTGGAGTCTAGGGGAACAGGGGAGGATGGAGGGTGGGAAGACCCACAGACTCCTTATTTCTTCTTTGTCCCATTCTTTGCAGAAGGCAAAGGGGGAGAAATGAATACAGGGCATCTCATTCTTTCTCTTTCGAAACTGCTTCGCAGGGTCTGGCCAGGAGAGGTCAGCCTGGGGTTGGGAATGGGGGCTTCCAGGATTGGGAAGGGTACTCAGAAACCCCTCAGTCTGAGGGCTGTGGCTGCTGCTGGCCCTGGTAACAGATGGCCCTGAGGTCAGGGCATTCCTTCTCCAGGTCTCAGGTATAGAACAGCATGGTTTTTTTCTTTTGTTTATCTAAACCCCAGATGTCACCCAGAGAACATAGGTGAGCCTCTGTGCTTGCAGAGTGTCTAGGAGGGTGACAGCTCCTCTGATGAGGACATTAGGAAAGAGGAGAATGAAAGATTAGGATAGACAGTTTCCCAGGTCACCAGGGACTGTGATCTGTAGAGCCAGTCCTTCATAATACTGCCTGAGAGTGAAATATCAGCATAACTCATCTTTCCTGAAGGAGGAAACACTCCAGGTTCCAGGAGAATCTAGAGTTTCCATGTTTGGATGTGCCTAAAAGTGATTGTAGTTATGGTCAACAGGAACAGGGCCTGAAGACAAAGTAGGTGTGGGTTTTATTAGAGCTCTTCCCTGCTCTAATGGTGCCCAGTTTGTAGGCTGTTTCGGCAGAATACTGTGATCTGGGTGACTTATAAACAGTAGAAACGTACATCTCTCCATTTTGGAAGTACAAGATTTAAGAAACAGATCCAAGTATGTGTTTATATATATGAATATACATTTGTACATTAAAAAAATTCTCTTCCTTACATTTTTCTTTTAACTCTCTTATATTATTAACTCATGTCACCAAATTCATTTACCTTCCTACTGCTGGCTGCCATAGGGTGTTTTGTCCTAAGCATGTACCAAATACCGCTTTTGATCCCATAGGTAGATAGACATTCAGGTTCCCTGGGATTCATTGTAGGGACAGTTTGCAATCTGTGCTCTCCTGGGCGGCATGAAGAAGTTAATCTGAGACTGCGTGTCCTGGGAGATCTGTTGGGCTTGGTCAGCTTCACTTAGAGCAGCAGGTGGGACCGTCCCCTGCCAGTTATGTCTCCCTGACATCTTTTTCGGTGCTTATTGGTATGGTGGCCTGACCTATGGGCTTCAGGCTGCCTCCACTCTCTTTGCACTGCTCTGATTATGGTGTGGTTGTACAAATGTTCTTTTCATGGACCTTCTGTGAATTTCACCTTACATAAATTGCTGGTCACCGTTTTTTTTTTTTCCCCTTCCTCAGTTGTGCTTTTCTTGTTGATTTCAAAGAATTCTTAAAATATACTGTCTCCACACACCTTTGTTTTAGTTGTGGGATTCGTGGGTCATCTAGCTGCCTGTTGACTGTGTACGTGTCCTTCTGGGAACAGAAGGGTTTGGATTTATTCTAATCAAATACATTATTTCTTCTTCTTCTTCTTTTTTTTTTTTTTGTCTTTTAGTTGTGCCTTTTGGGGTCTTATTAAAGAAGTCATCTAATATGAAGGTCACATAACTACCTTTTACATTCTCTTCGTTAGTTTTAGAGTTTTTCACACCACATTTAGGGGCTTAATTGTCTGGGATAGTCAATTTTTACATAGTGGAAAGAGATTCATATAGTGTTTTATTTAAATCTGCATGGTAAACCAATTGAACAAACTGTATTTTCTCCCAATGCCTTACGAATTCACCTGCATTCCATAGGCCATCTAATATACCCTCTCACCCATATATACTTTATATAAATACCCCCAGGCTCTCACTTTTGTTCCATTGGCTTATTGTTAGTATTTCAATATAATATATTAGTATGACATATATTAGTATGTATATAGACATAATAGTATGACAATGACCTGTGTCAGTACTACAGTTTCTTAAACAAACAAACAATTGCAGGGGTCATTAGAATGTTCGCACCAAGTTCTTTCTTTCACTGAAGTGGTCACATTACATTTCCCTGTTCACTAGGAGTCAGGGATGGCTATGTGACTTAATTCAGGCAGCAAAATATGAGTGCAAGTGACAGCCGTCATTTCTTGGAGGGGACTTTCAGAGCTGGTGTGGAATGCGCCACATCTTCTTACCTGCCGTGACAGCCTGTACTGTTCCCAGCCAGGCAGGATGCTGCCACCTGGAACCCAGAGTGAGTGAGGAAGCTGCAGAGCCTTCCACATGTGTGAAGAACAAGTCTCTGGTGTTTCAGTTGATTGTACTTGGAAAGTTTTGTTTCCATAGCAAAATGTCTCTTAGCCTGACCAAAGTGCTTGTCATGGTTATATAATAGCTCATAAGACAGGTCTCTCCTTCTAAAATGATTACTCCTTTATGTTTTTTTTAAACATTCATTTATTTATTTGCAGTATCTCACATAGCCCAGGGTGGCCTTAGAACTCACTAAGCTTGCCTTGAGCTCCTTGTCTTCCTGATTTATTTTTCAAGTTCTAGAATTACAGGTATGCAGCATCCTTCAATTTTAGAATTTGCTTGGAAGTCTTCTAAGATATTAAAGCT
The DNA here is from genome assembly GCA_907164525.1 of Lophiomys imhausi. Lineage (NCBI taxonomy): Eukaryota > Metazoa > Chordata > Mammalia > Rodentia > Muridae > Lophiomys > Lophiomys imhausi. The sequence goes on from CAJQZJ010000834.1 coordinate 1,306,265, forward strand.
GAAAACAAAACAAAACAAAACAAAACAAAACAACAACAAAAACCAAACCTAAACAGTGTTATAACACTGAGGGTGTTATAGAGACAAAGGCTTCATGCTGCTGAAATACACAGATTTACTTTTACAACAATCATCATTAAAAAACAAAAAGATATTTTCACTGCATAGCCCAGGCTAGCCTGGAACTTACACAGCCCAGGCTGTCCTTGAACTTGTGGTGATCCTCTTGCTTCCCTCGGCCCCTGCATACTGGGATTACAGACCTGGGCCATGATGCCTGGCTAAGCATCATCTTTTAAAACACATGTAGGTGCTGCCTCTCCAGGTGCTGCAGTGGCTTCCAACATGCTGGGATCTCTTGCCACTTTTCTGGTTAACTCACTCTCTTCTTGATTTTTGTTCTCTGTCATCCCCTCCTTTCCATGGATAACAACAAGTGGCTTCTGAGCGCCACACAGAGAGATTTTCCCTCCACCCCAGCTTTTGGTGCCACTGCCACTGCGGCCTTAGAGGGTTCATTCTTATTCTACATTTATCAAGCTAATCTTCCAAACAGTGACAGCCCTCCCCTAAGAGCAATTCTGACGCCAGCTGTTAAAACAATACAAAATTATCCACTTTGTTACATATAAAAGAGGCTGGGAACACTGGATAGCTCTGGGGCAGGAGAAGGAAGGCACAGCTCAGATAATGCATCTTACATCATAAAAGAATAATACGTTTCCTGTGGGTAAATGATAGAAACATAGAAGAAGGGACAGTGAGCCGGCTCTCTGGGAGAGGGTGCTTGCTGCCAAGCCTGTTGGCCTGAGTTTGATTTCTAGAACCCACATGGCAGTGTTGCAGGATATTTAATCACACTGTGAGCCCAAAGATTATGTTGGTTACTGGAAAAACCTGCTACTAGTTGTGATGAAGTTCAGCCTTAGCACACACCTTTAATCCAAGAGCTTTCTGCTTGAATTAAATAAAATCAACCATGGGTCAAAAGGTGGAGGAAGCAACCAGTTGGCAGGGAGTAAACAGGAAAAACCATAGAGAGTAAGAGGAAGTAAAGAGGATGGATAGAGAGACACACAGGAAGCCTAAGAGAGGGATATTCAGTTTGAGGAATTTTGAGATGGTTTGGAGAAGAGCTGCGTTTTTCTTCAGTGTGTTGGCTGAGGAGGAAGGTCAGCTGGGTGCTTTTTCTGCCTCTCTGAGCTACCAGGCTTTCAACCCTGCATCTGGCTCCTGAGTCTTTATTGGTAAAATTGAGCAAGTGAGATTTTGTTAAAAAACAACATGGCAGAAGGAGAGAATCAACTCCTTAGTTATCCTCTGACCTCTGAGCATGCACACGTGTGTACACACACACACATATGTACATACACACACACTCACACACATATACACATGCACAACACACATATGCATACACATACACATATATACACACAAATACACACATTCACACATATACACACATACACATATGCACACACATACACATATACACATACATACACATATACATACATACATACACACACATACACACACACAAATAAGTAAATGGTAAATGTAAAGATATTTGAAAAAAAAAAAAAACCAAAATCTGACTTCTATTTCTAATCTTTGTAATACTAGAAGTACATATGCTGCCAGACTGGACTGCACCGGGAGGCAAAATTTTAAGACAGGATTAACTTTCTGTCATTCTAACAAGAACCTGAGATTCACCAAACCTGCAAGGAGGAAAGAGTTTTATTTTGGCTCCCAATTTTGGAGGTTTTGGTCCATGGTCTCTTGGCCTCATTGCTTTCGGGCCTTTGGTGGGGCAGGGCATCTTGGCAGAAGCAAGCATGAAACCTGTGGGAGAGAAAACTGGCTCACCTTATACTGGCCTAGAAGCAAAAAGAAGGGGGGTGCTGGTGTCCCAATATCCCCTTCAAGGACACAGTGTCCACCAGGCCCCCCAGTGACCTAAGTTCCTCCCTCTAGCCCTCTCTCCTAATGGTTCTTCCTCCTAAGGGTACCATAGATGGAGACAAAGCACGCAGGCCTTTGGGCATCACATAAGATCCAAAGGCCAATTCATAAAACTGGTGACTTTAATGTACATGAGAAGAAAAAGTTTGCAACTTTAATAAAGTCTTCAATAAATCAAGAAAAACCCAGAAAGCAAACACTTGAATAAACGAATCCCTGAGGAGGAAAAAAAATGTTAAATAGAAAAAACACCCAGATTAATTTGTAATAAACTGAAAACTAACTTCAGAAATCATCCTAGAATTTTGTTTGAATTATATTATGTTCATAAATTAATTCAGTGATTTTTTATGAATTTGGTTCAACCTTACCATTTAGTAATTTATATGTATATATATTTTAAAAGTTTGCATTTTTAGGTAGATTAATTTCCAAGAACTTCATATATTTTTTGGTGCTGTAATTAACACTTTGTTCTTAATTGAAACTCTAGAACAGAAGATAGCCCTTGTCTTTCCCCAGCTAGCCTTTTCCCTGTTGCTGTTGCTCTTACTGATTCTTGAGTGTTGGCATCCCACTCAGGTAGGGTGACAAGAAAGGGAGAAAGTTCTTACTCGAATGATGCTGCCTTGGGAGCTGAGGCAGGAGGGTACTGGGTCCACTTAGTGTAGCCAGAGGCGAGTTCCCTTGAATTTCCTCTTCTGAATGCTTCTCTCGGTGCTCCACCAGGAGGCCATCAAAGAGTTCAGCTTACATTGGTTCCTGAGTTGGGGATAGAGCTGGAAGCAAGCAGCGTCTTGGTCAGTAAGCATGGTTTGAGTGACTACTGAATGTGGCTGGCAGGCCTCAGACCATGGGTTGGTCTGCTTGCCCCACTCACTGGCAAGCCTAGGCTGAGGTTTTCGGGGGAGGCAAGTTGTGGACTTGGGCGGTGGGAATGGGCCTCTACCTCTCTAAGGAAAGACTGAGTCTCTGGAGCACCCAGATCTTTCCACTCTTCCCTGGACAGAAGACCTTCTGAGCAGCTGTAGCTGTAGATAGGACATTCCATGAGGTATTAGCAGCAGGCCACTGAGTCTGGCTAAGCTTTGAGGGGCATACATGTTTAGCACATGCATGTTTCATTACTTTTGATTCTGAAAATAATACAGAGAGGGTGGGGTATGTGGTGGAATTGAGACTCAGTGGAAGAAACCTGCCGAGAGTTAGCTATCCAGCTATTAAGAGAGAACTCCATGAAATAATCACCCCCCCCCCACCAAGAGAAAACTTGAGTCTTTTTTTCCCCCTACACAAGGTATTGAACTTTCTTATGGTTGGCAGTTAACTGGTGAAAAAATGAGACCAGAACATTAAGTTTTTTTTTTTTTTTGTTATTGAGAGTAGCTGACCTCTGACTGCTTCTGCTTCTGGACCCATGCTTCCTGCTGCCATCATGTCTGGTGTAGGGATGTTGGGATTACCACACTCAGCTTTGTGTAGGTCTGGGGATCCGAACTCTAATCCTCACAGTTGCATGGCAAGTACTTCATCTACTGAGCCATTGCCCCAGCCTCCAAATGGTTTTCTTTTTCTCTTTTTAAAATACAAATATGTTGGTATGTTAACTTTATAACAAGCCAACTTAATGAACCTTGTTATCATTTATAACACCAAAAAGTCACTGGCATTACGTTTTCCATGCAATCACAAGTACTGGAAAGTGCTAAGTTCTATCATTGAAAAGTGTTAAACAATAATAAGAATATTGTATGTCCTAGTGTTAGTCCTGGTTACCTGAGAATGCTCGTGGTCTTTCTGCATTAAACAATATTGTGATTATTACACCGATTTTCACTCCTTTCCACTTGCTGTTATTTCGTAAGTGACTTTACAAGGTCTAGTATGTGTGTGAGCTTTTCAAATGTGCCTACAAGGGTGACCTCTGTGATTTTTCTCATTTGATCTATTGCTGTGATGAATCACTAAATCAATTAAATATATAACCAGCCTTGAATTCCTGGAGAAATTTAATTTGATTATTTTCTCACGTACCGTTAGTTTCATGTTCTACTATTTGACACAGTTTTGTTGTGATATTCATAATTGATGTTATTTTTGTGTGCTGTTATGTTTCAATGTTACTATTGTGCTATTCTTTCTCTCATATATTATGTGTATGTGTGTGCATATGAGTTTGTGGTGTATGCCGAGGCCAGATGGCAATGCTGCATGTCTTCAATGTTCGCTCCCCACCTTATTGCCAGAAGAGAGGCTCATTCACTGAACTGGAAGCTCCCAGCCTTGGCTGTGCTGGCTGACCAGCAAGCTCTAGGTCCACTTGTCTGTATCTGTTCACCAGTGCTGTGGTTAGAGGTACATCCAACTTTTAACTCACACAAATAGAGATTTGAACTCAGGCCCTCATGCCTGTAGGGCAAGTGCTCTTATTCACTGAACCATCTTCCCAACTCCCCGTTTCTTTTCCTTGAGACAGTGTCGTATATACCCTGAGCTATGAGCTTGAACTCAAGTCTAGCCTTGAACTCTGTCCTGTTGCCTCAACCTCTTGAGTGCTGTGATTGCAGATATATGCACTGTTTCTCCTCTTCCTCTCTCTCCTCTTCTTTCCTTCCTCTCCCTCTTCTCAACTTTAGTTAGAGTCTCACTATGTAGCTGAGGCTAGCCTTGAACGTCTGTAGCCCAAGATAACCTTGAATTTACAACCTCCTGCCTCAATTTCCCCAGTGCTGAGATTATAGGTGGGAGTCATCATACCCACTTTATGCTATTTTCATTTTTTAAAAAGGTTACTTTCCTCACCTCCACCCTTGCTATACTCTGGGTTTACACAGCACCAGAATTATCTGTTTCTTAAGACTTGGTTAGAACTCTTCCATGGTGCCACATCTGGACCTTGGGCTCTTCAAGGGAGGGCTAGTACTTTTTGTTTTATGTTTATTTATTACTTCAAGTTATATCTCCATCAAAGTCCCCTCCCTGTACCCCTCCCAGCCCCACCCTCCCACCCTCTCCCCCTTCTCCCACCTATCCTACTCCTCCAGTGTGGGGTGCCCCTACATACCAGCCACCTTCATTTCATTAGTCATATGTGGGCTAGGAGCTTCCTGTTGCACTGGGGGCCTACATGGCAGCTCCACTAGGGCAAAGTGTCCCACTAACAGGTAACAAAATCTATGTTCCTGTTCCTTTTGGTCTGCTGATTGATGGATATCTTGTACTAAATGACTAAAATCCAGTTATAAGTGAATATATATCATGTGCATCTTTCTGGGTCTGGGTTAGCTCACTCAGGATGAGCTTTTCTAGATCCATCCATTTGTCAGGAAATTGCATGATTTCCTTGTTTCTGATGGTTGAGTAGTATTCCATCGTGTAAATGTACCACAGTTTTTTTATCCATTCGTCAGCTGAGGGACATCTAGGTTGTTTCCAATTTCTAGCTGTTACAAATAAAGCTGCTATGAATGAGGAAGAGAAAGTGGGAAAGAGTCTTGAACTCATTGGCACAGGTGACAACTTCCTGAACAGAACACCAATAGCTCAGGACCTAAGACCAACAATCAATAAATGGGATCTCATGAAGCTGAAAAGCTTTTGTAAGGCAAAGGACACTGTCATTAGAACAAAATGGCAACCTACAGTTTGGGAAAAGGTCTTTACCAACCCCACATCTGACAGAGGACTAATGTCCAAAATTTATAAAGAACTCAAGAAATTAAACACCAAGAAACCAAATAACCCAATCAAAAAATGAGGTACAGAGCTAAACCGAGAATTCACAAAAGAGGAATCTCTAATGGCTTAGAGACACTTGAAATGCTCAACATCCTTAATCATCAGAGAAATGCAACTCAAGACGACTCTGAGATTCCATCTCACACCTGTCAGAATGGCTAAGATCAAAAACTCAAATGACAGCACATGCTGGCGAGGGTGTGGAGAAAGGGGAACCCTACTCCATTGCTTCTGGGGGTGCAGGCTTGTGCAACCACTATGGAGGTCAGTCTGGTAATATCTTAGAAAACTTGGAATAGTTCTACCTCAAGACTCAGCCATACCACTCCTGGGTGTGCTTCCAAACAATTCCTCACCAAACCACAAGGACACCTCCTCAACTATGTTCATAGCAGATTTATTTGTAATAGCTAGAGGGCTAGTACTTTGCCAGCTGTTCTTGGTTTCTGTAAAAAGCCATGTATTAAATCGTCTAACTACTGTGGTTAGTTTTCTTGGTTAATATTTTCCTGCAAATGCGTCACTTTATCTATGTTCTGAAATCATTCTGTGTGACACAAGCAACGTCACATCCTGTTTTGCAGTGTACTGCTTGCTATGTTGTTTACCCTCTAAATTCTTTATTTGAGATAGTTCTGTTTTCTGTCTTCAGCTGGAAGAGATTAGCTAATAGCTTACCTATTTTATTGACTTAAGAAAATGCACAATCACCTTTTGGATTATGTGTTAATTATATAACCCTCTCATTTAATTCTGCGTTCAAGTAACCAGGGTTTTCTTTTTAATTTTCGTAGCTTAAGTCTATTGTCTTCTGACTTCTTCAGTTTGGTGCTTATTTATTTTCATTTAATTTTTTTTTTGTTTTTTTGTTTTCGTTTTTTTCGAGACAGGGTTTCTCTGTGTAACCCTGGCTGTCCTGGACTCACTTTGTAGACCAGGCTGGCCTCGAACTCACAAAGATCCACCTGCCTCTGCCTCCCAAGTGCTGGGATTAAAGGCGTGCGCCACCACCGCCCGGCTCATTTATTTTATTTTTACTTCGTATTTTTTTAAATTCTTTTAGCAGAGGTTCTGGCAGAGAATATTTTTACCAGGGTCATTTTAACAGTATTTTCAAATTTCAATTTTGATTTCCTTTGTTCTAATTGCTGTTTACAGGAGAGAATGAAAAGTTCTCAATGGAAGGCTTTTATTTCAAGCTTCTAGTTTTATTATATTATACCCTTAGAATACGATCCTTCTGGAACTGGAGAGATGGCTCAGTGGTTAAGAGCACTGGTTGCTCTTTCAGAGATCCTGAGTTCAATTCCCAGCAACCACATGGTGGTTCACAACCATCTATAATCAATCTGGTGCCCTCTTCTGGCCTGCAGGGAGATATACAGATAGAGATCTCATATGTTGAATAAATAAATCTAAAAAAAAAAAAAAAAAGAATACGATCCTTCTAAGTTTCTGGTTTCTGGAGTATATTGAGGCTTTCTTTGTATCCAAAGGTCTTCACAGAGTTTGAATTTCCTATTTTGAGGGCTTTGAACTGAATATATTCATACACACACACACACACACACACAGACACACACACAGAGAGACACACACACACAGACACACACACACACAGAGACACACACACAGACACACACACACACAGAGTACTGGTTAGTTTTATGTTAACATAAGCTAGAGTTAGCAGAGAGGAAAGATCCTCAATTGAGAAAATACCTCCATAAGATCAGGCTGTAAGCAAACCGGTAGGGCGTTTTTTAAATTAGTTGTTTGAGGGCCCAGTCCACTGTGGGTGGGACCACTGCTGGACTGGTGGTCCTGGGTTCTATAAAAAAGCAGGCTGAGCAAGCCATGAGGAGCAAGCCAGTAAGCGGCACCCTTCCATGGCCTCTGCATCAGCTTCTGCCTCCAGGTTCCTTCCCTGTTTGCGTTCCTGTCCTGACCTCCTTCAGTGATGGACTATGATGTGGAAGAATAAGTCAAATAAAGCCTTTTCTCCTCAACTTTCTTTTGGTCATGGTGTTTCATCATAGCTGTAGTAACCCTGACTAGCTAGGACATATGCATTCAAAAAGTTATATACACACACACACACAGACACACAGACACACACACACACAGACACACA